>WBNM01031659.1:23966-99694 GCA_013399055.1 Ramphastos sulfuratus | reverse complement strand
CTGCCCCCCCCCCCTCCCCACTCTACCTTGGTGAGACCACACCTGGAATATTGTGTCCAGTTTTGGGCTCCCCAGTTCAAGAAAGACAGGGATCTGCTGGAGAGAGTCCAGTGGAGAGCTATGAGGATAACTGTGAGACTCAAACATCTCTTCTATAAGGAGACTGAGAGAACTGGAGGTGTTTAGTTTTCAGGAGAGAAGGCCGAGAGGGGATTTTACAAATTTCTATAAATATCTGAGAGGTGAGTGTCAAGGTGAAGGTGCCAGTCTCTTTTTGGTGGCGCTTAGTGATAGGACAAGGAACAAAGTGTACAAAGTAGAACACAGGAGGTTCCACCTCAAGACCAGAGGCAATTCTTTATGGTGGTGGTGATGGAGCACTGAAACAGGCTGCCCAGAGAGGTTGTGGAGTCTCCTTCACTGGTGACTTTCAAAACCTTCTTGGATATGTTCCTGTATGGCCTGCCCTAGGTGATCCTGATTTGGCAGAGGGTCGTACTCAATGGTCTCTAGAGGTCCCTTCCAATCTCAAACATTCTGTGATTCTGTGAAAGTACTGTGGATGAAGCTGGTATTAAGAAAGGATTTTGTGTATTACTTTCAATAAACCAACATCTAAATGTTGCAAACCCTTCCCCTGTTTATCAGGAAAGGGAAAAAATAGTTTAAACAAACAAGAAGACCTCAGACCCATTCAGTTTTACAGAACAGAAATCTGTTAAAGAGGTTATGTTAATTTAGAGACAAACTGAGTATGTCAGGTTTAATGCAGTTATAAGAAGACTGGCATCCCATGTCACACAGAGTGCTCTGGCTGTAGAATACAGAAGGGATATTTCCAGCATATCATGGCTCCCAGGACTTTACATTTAAATAATCACTGAATAACAAAATATCATCCTTTGTGAATGATGTTTTGTCCAGTAAGGTAATTAGAAGAAAATGCACTGCTTCCTGGAGATATATTGGTCTTTGTGAAAATGTTGGTTTCTTTTTTTTTTGCAGGATGGATAGCTGATCATAACAAAAACAACTGGAATAGCTGGTAGCTTGATGACTGCAATACTTACATATATAATATGAAAACTTCTGATTCTTCACTTCTCATTATTCTAGGCTTGCTTTTCTTGGTTCTATAAAAAAAAACATACAAGTCTGCTTTTTGTTACACAATGGAATGAAAATGCTAACACTGTTACTTTACCTGAGTGGTTTTTTTTTTTTTCTAGTGGCACACTTATCACTTTTCAATTATACAGATTGTCAGATGAGATCCTATTTGTTTTCTTATAAAAATATTAAAAATGTCTTATCATGAGGAAAAGGATGGGTAAATAAATTTTATATTTTTGTGATCAATCATTTATCTGAACTGTTGCTTCCTGTGTTTGCTCACAATAATATGGGAGGTTGCTTCTTGTAGAGTTAGGAGTCTGCAGAGCTGTGGAGAATAAGCATGTTTAATTTAGATCACAGCTCTGTGTACATTAATCCAGGATCACTGCACTGTCAGTCTAGATAGCAAATATAAATTAACCTGGATGAGGTAGGAGTACACCATCTCATATTTTTGCTAAAGTATCCAACACAAGCAACATGGTGTTTATGCCACAGTTAAACTTTATTCTGCTGCAGAAAAGGCAAAAGACATCTGATCCATCATTAATCTGCCAGGACAAATTTGTTTCATAAAAAAAACCAATAAAACCAATGTACAAATATGAACTTTGACTTTAACAAAGCCTGTGACATGGTCTACTGTTATGTCTTTAGTCTAGACAAACTGGTGAAAGAGGAACTGGATAAGTGGATAAGAAAGTGGATGGATGACTGGTTATGCCATCAGGCCAAATGGATAGAGATAGTGGTGTGAAGTCCAACTGGCTGTTCCTTCCTAATGATGTCTCACGGGTGTCAGTACTGACACCACTGTTGTTTAATGTCTTTGTTAATGAACTGCATGATGGGAACTGATTGCAGATGATTCTGAACCAGAGGAGTGGCTAGTGCACTGGAGGATGCAGGATGACATTCAGAGGGACCTTGGCTGGCTGGAGAAACGGTCTGAGAGGAACTGAATGAAGTTCAACAAAGCCAATTGGAAACTCCTGCATCTGGAATGGAGCAATCCCATGGACCAATACTGGCTGGAGACTGACTGCCTGGAAAGTAGTTCTGCAAAAAAAGGCCGAGTGGTCCTGGTGGTTGACAAGATGAAGATGGGCCAGCAGTATAACTCTGCAACAAAGGTGATCAACCCCACATTAGGCTGAGGGAGCTTAGTCATCAGATCAAGTAGTTTTTTCTCCTCTTTTCAAGACTTGTGAAACCTCACTTTGAGAACTGTGTCCTGGTTTGGGTTTGCCAGTACAAGAAAGACACTGACACACTGAAGTAAATCCAAGAAAGGGCAGTCAAGCTGACTGGAGGCTGGATCAGCTGTTCTAACTGGCTCTGCTTGGATCAGAGGCCTGGATCACATGACCTCCAACCTGCACAAGTCTGAAGTCCTGTCTTGCAGAGTTTGCACTAGCTGAGCACTTTGCATCATACGTGTGCAAACCCTTAAACTGGATTTGCTGTGCCATGGAACTGTAACCTTGTTTTTCATCTGTGCTGCTGTGACTGTTTCCCCAGGTCTTTAGAGGAAGTGGAAATCCTATACATTCGTCCATGTTAGCTGTGCCAGTTACACAGGCTGGAGGATTTATTGCAAGCTGAAGAATGTGCTGCCAGTAATTTCTGAACTAAGGACCAAATACACATGAAGATGTGCATGCACATTTCCTGAGTAGTGAAAAATAAATACATATCTGGGATTAGAGAAAGTGCAGAAGATGTAACCAATGCTGTTACATTACTAGTAGGATCTCAATGTCTGCCTGTCTCAAAGTTCAAGATTCTTACTGGCACTACTTGGCAAAATTAACTTTTGCCTCTTTTTCCCAGAGTCCCTGAGGGCTGGGTGTCCGAAGGGGGGCGAACAGGCTCTCTGCACTTGCTCCCTGTGATAGGACAAGGAGCAATGGATGTAAGCTGCTGCACAGAAGTTCCACCTCAACACAAGGGGGAACCTCTTTACTGTAAGAGTCACAGACCGCTGGAACAGGCTTCCCAGAGAGGTTGTGGAGTCTCTTTCTTTGGAGACTTTCAAGGCCCATCTGTATGTATTCTTCTGTGACCTGAGCTAGATTATGGTCCTGCTCTGGCAGGGTGGTTGGACTTGATGACCTCTTTAGGTCCCTTCCAATCCCTGACATCCTGTGATCCTATGAGCCCTAGTGAGGACTTGCACTAACACAGGTTCAAAAAGCTAAAACAATCAAATTGCTTAATTTGTTAAACTGACAGATAGAGCAAAGTTGGGATCCCTGGTGATAAATGCACAACTGCAAGACGATCTCAGGTTAATAAAACCTGGGGAGCATTCTACAAAGTCAGAGATGCAAACCTTTACAATAGCTCTAATATTAAAAAAAAAAAAAAAAAAAAAAGCAGCAAAAGTTAAGCTGCATATTGAAGATGCAGTTCTTACCAAGAAGAGTGTTCCTGTCTTGGATAGAGGAAAAGGAGCACAGCCTGTTGACTGTCCTCATCTCTGTCTTTCTTTCCCAACTGCTGCTGGCCATGCTGCACTTCTGGTTCCAGTGGCAGTGCCCTGCACCTCTTCTGATACTGGTACTGGTACTGGAGCTGGCCTTTCTGCCTTGAGAGGTGTTCCTCCTGTGGGTTTTATACCCTAGCCCTGACTGTCCCTGCCCTCTAGATGACCATTAACTTGATTTAGGAGGAGATTTGAGTAACATAGTTGTATATGCTTACCATGTAGTAATTTTGGCTCATTAGCATACCAAGGGGTGTGAACTTTAATATTAGAGGTGCAGTTAATTGGGCAAAGGTCTTCACTTGGACGCTCTGGCCTTCAAAATCTGTTTTTATGGTACTTTAACCTTGCTCCATCAGTTTTAGGCAGAGCTGGACTGTTTTATCTTCACAAGTCTCCTTCTTTTGGACTTTTGGCAGGACAGCTTCACGGATCTTCATTTAACAAAGACACCTGCTGATTGTAAATTACCTTGGTTCCAAATGTGCTGAATCAACTTGCCTTCCTGTCCCCTGGTAAGATAGGCAGTTAACCCACTACTGTCTACAAGGCAAGCTAAGAAAAAAAACAAAACCAAAACTAAATCTAGATATTATAATTCCCTCTGCCATTACCTTTTTGTTAGAAAATGTTATGGGTTTTTAAAAATGTTGCATTGAATATGAATAAAGTGTAAGAAATGCACAATCCGTTCATATATGGCTGTATTTTTGCAAGGAGTTGTTACCTATTACCATTGCAATTGTTTCAGAGGTAGGAAAGGGGACCTATCAGATGATACTAACCAAAGAGGTGAATATCTCCAGTTTTGTGGCTGTACTTTGCGGTAGCATGGTGAAGGTAGCATCTTCATTGTCCTTCCTATATGCTAACTTGGGAACAGTTTCCCCTATCTGAGTGCAGATGTGGGTTGATTTTGATAATATGAAAACTGAATTTTCTTTTCTGTTTAGTTGTTGTGCATTGCCACTCAATACTTTCCTTCTTGTTTCCTCCTATTTGTGTAGCATTGAACTTACCCTCAAGAAAGTGGCACTGTGTCAGAGACTGGTAACAATAGGTAGGTAGGCTTATCAACATAAATGAGCCAGATATGCATTCAAGTTGGTTTTTTTTAGCACTATGGATTATATAGCTCAACAGATTTTCTCTTTTATACAGTATTTTTTTCTTAATAATTCTGCTAGCATAGGAAAAAAAAAAGGAATCCTATATTTTCTTTAAATGTCACTCAAAAATGTAGATTTTGGTGACAGAAGATCAAAGCTGAGATATGGATCTGGACTTTGAAATCTGGACCTGAGGATCTAGTTAAAGATGTCCCTGCTCATTGCAGGGAGATTGGACAAGATGACCTTTAAAGGATGTTCTGTGATTCTGCGCTGAGCCTAGGTGACCTCATAAGAAACTATTTAGGGAAATATGCCCATTTTCATTTTCTTAAGATGGAAAATTTCACAGTATTGAAGCATTCCTAAAGATACTTATACCCTAACAAGGTTAGGAATGTTTATTGTCTTTGCATTCAAGTCCATGATTTTTAATTATTTTCTCACGGGAGTATTGCTGACAGAATGTTCATTTGGTATACAAATAGTCAGAATTACTCAAGGGAGAAGGAGTACTACATGAAAGATCATGATGGAAATCCTTGAAATGTTTTGACTACCGCTTGAAGTATTTTTAGAAATAATCAGAAAATCATTTAACTTGGAAAAGCTTCCTCCTGAGCCAAGCAGTCCATGTTCCTGTGCTGTGACAGAGCTGGATAGTTCTTTGTGATGAAGGAAATGTGGGCTGACACTTGACAGGGCGTTTCCTGTGATTGTCTCAGCTGTGCAGAGCTGTGGTCACTTGACATGCTGTCATAGGAAAAGCCTCAGTATATAATGATACAACAGTACACTGCATGGTTACAAAAAAGGAGACTGCCCACTCTGACCCATTAAATCCCTCACAATCTCAGTCCTTTAAGAGTTTGCTCCCCTAAGTCTGACTCCTAGGCTAAAGATTTCAGTGGGGAAAATAGTTTAATTTGATCTCCATAACACTACTAAATATGTAGGAACAAATTCTTATGGAACTTAATTAATTCAATCTGAGATGGTTCCTCCTGATAAACACATACTGGCTACCATTTAGCATCATCTCATCAAAGCATAAAAATGTTTACAAATGGGCAAAATCATTAACAATTTGCCAGCTGGCTGTCTAGGTTGCTAAGACATTAACTGTTGAAGCTCAGATTTTGTTACATCTGTTATGTATTAGAAAAGGTATATTGATATTGACTGTAATAGCAATTTTATCTTATTTTAGTCTTACAATGTGTGTGCAAAACTCTTATACCTGAGAATACAGCTAGGGTGAAGTTCTACTTGTACACATATTTACCATTTATCCTTGACGTGGAGTTAGTTCCTAGATCAGGGATCAGTTAAAAGAGTCTTGAGAGACGTGGTGTATTTTCCAAATAAAGAGCTATTTTTTTAAATGTGTGTGGACCTCACCACCCTGATGAGCTCCTATGTACTGAGCAGATAAAAGCTTTACTGGCCCAGCAGCAATGCATGCTTATTCCATGCAGGAATTTGAGATACAGCAGTTTACGACTAACCTAACAGACTATGCAACAATCATTATACTGCTTCTGAATTACCTAGAGCTTCACACCAGTGAATTGATGAGTTTGTACGAAATCCATTTGGTCTCCACTGTGGTAAAGCTGCTGGAATGACAAGTAATTATTTCCTGGTAATCTGTTGAAAGTGCACATTGGAAGGGGAAATGCTTATTGCAAGTACAGCTCAAATAAGGAACTGTTTTTGGAAGATATTCAGACTTGGAGAATTGGCTTCAGAACAAGTGTCCAGAGACTGATTAATCTTCTGACATTGGAGAGCATTAAATAGCTTTATGAATTAATAGACTTTGAGCTGAGACTCTTTATTGCTTAAAAAAAAAAAAAAAAGAAAAAAATCTCTTTCAACAGCAGGCAAGTTCTGAGTCCTAACAACTTTTAAATTTTTTTTCCCCCTGGACTAGACTCTTTCCATGTAAACTGACTCATCTGGAAATTGAGTCGTAAGGTTGCTTTGTACCTTGGAGGTTTTGTTGTGAAAAGGAATTTATGTTGTAACAAGGAAACGTGCGGAGACAGGGAAACACAATGAAATCCTGAGTGTTCTTTTGATGGATTTAATGATGAGTTTTCTTTAAGGAACCACTCAATGAGATAATGTTTGGATAGACAAACTCTTAAGTTACTTTTTAAAACTGTGTTTATTTTCATTTGATTGATTTTGGATGGATGCCCCTTTCTGGGTGCTTTGATATTGTTTATACTTGGTTTTCAAAACTGATTTGGGAAGGGTTTTTCTTTTTTCCCTTCAAGTGTAGCAAATACATTATGAATATGTTTGGGCTAACTTCTTCCATGTATTTTTTTTTTTTTTTAAACTGTTGATTTTTCAGTCTTCAGAATGACATTAGAAGACCTGGTTTTTAATTTAATCTTTGAATATATTCTGAGCTCAATATATTGATATAGGGCTTGTAGTGCTAGTTCTTGTCTTGCTCAGTACAGTTCATTTATTCGTAAGGCCAGAATGGAGAAATGAACATAGCTAAAGACAGCTGGGAAACAACAGATCCCCATGCGGTATTGAATGGATTAATGATCCACTCAGTGTAAGGACCGGAATTTGGCAACAAGTAAAACTGAATCAATTAAAAAAAAGAAAAAGTGCTTCTCTTCAGCCCCGCTAAGAACAATGAAGCCTGATATTTGTTATTACATACAACTTATATACTGTAGTCAGGTAAGGATACTCAGGTAACCCATCATAAGCTGTGAGGAACAGTGAGAGAAGGTAGAAGAGACAGAACCAGAGCAGAGAGGAGCTGAAGGACAATTTTGGCTGTTGAGCCATTTGTTCCAGGTGTTGGATAGCTTGTCAAGAGTGAAACAGGGAACTAAGAGAAGGTAAAGATTACAATTTTGGGAGGGCAAGTGAATGTCATCACAGAAACCGGTCTTTTACCTTGATCAGGGCACTATTCTGAGCATGTCTGTGGAATCTGGTTCATTCTTTGCTAGATCTGTTTGGTACATGTCTTCAGTAAGACTACTAATGCTATTCAGCTTGAGTATTTTTTTAAGTGATCTCATGAAGTTTGAGCTTGAAGAGACAGCTTAGGCTGGAAAAGTCTTACTGCAGGGTTATCAGACTTTCATTGCAAACACGATACCTTCATGCTTAAAAATGCTTCATAGGAGGTCTTGCTGGGTTTTGTTCCAAACTACTTTCTTTTAAATTAAAGTTTGTTAATAGCATGTGTGATGGAACAATTCACTTATTGAAAATGTGGAAACTTGTGATGGCAAATTTTAAGTTTAGAGGAAAGATCAGAATTCAAACCATATTTAGAAAATAGCAGAGATGACCCAAATCATTATAATGGAGTTTAGTAAGGAAAAGCCCCCAGTGCTCTATTTAAGCAGATGAAATTCAATCACAGATACCCAATGGGAAATAATTTATGATATAATAACTGAATCATAACAAATTGCCTCAAATTCAGAGTTCCTTAGAGAATCTGGAGAAGAAATGCTTAGCTGGCACAAAATATGCTGTACCTGGCTGTGAGTCATATGTGGTTAAATGCTCTTGGCATGCAAGTTCTCAGACTCCTGCAAAGAATTGGAATAGAAAAGTTTAGAAACTGAGGTGTGTGGATGCAGCAGAAGAGATCTACAGAGACTGTATCTCTCTGTGTTTAGAAACATTAATTTCATACAAGTATTATGATTGCCTGCATCCTTTTCTGCTGTCTTCACATGTAGTCTTTACTATCCCCAGTGACTGGAAGAAGCAGGGATACTTTCATGATGTTGCCTTTATGTTGTACAGTTCATTGCAGTGGGGGACACAGCTTTATAAGCAGTTCCTTCACCTCGTGTAAGCAAACCAATGTGTGTGTCCCCAGATTAATGTCTGTTCTCTGGAAAGGGGAAAGGAAAGGTGGAATGGTGTAATGAAAACAATAGATTGAGATTTATCTTTGCTTTTCTTTAGAATCAGAGCAGGACTGTCAATGAAAATGTAATGGCAGACAGCTATAGGAAGCTAAGGGATTGCCATTCATTTCCCAAAGGCAAACTGTGCAAGTGTGTTTGTGGAAGAGAAATGCAAACAAGGATGGTTTTTCCTGGCTGGTTTAATGTAACACTTAAGTTACAGACAGAGTACCAAGCTATGGTTTAATGCCTGGGAAACTCATTTAATGACTTTCTTTCTACAGTGGTCCTTTTCTAGTAAGCTGGACAAATGCTGTTAGACTTATTCTGTGAGATACATCTTGGGGTGCAAGTCCATCTGTGACACTGAGTGAATAGTTGAGAATCCAAAAAGTCATCTTTGTCTTGACTAAAAAATCCTAAAAGACTTAATTTAAAATGTTAGAGCCTGTCTGCAAGAATTTCAGTCACAGTAGTCTGGACAGAGGAAACTTTAGGATTTGCTTGAAGGCTTGTGGCCAACACTTTCAAAATTTTCTGGAATTCCCTGAAAGTATAAAGAAAATACATGCAGATAGTTAGAAATCTGCATACCATGGATGACTGAACCCTCTTGGCTCCCTTCTTCAAAATAACACAGTGCAGTCGGGGGTTAAAAAAAAAAAAGAAATGCTGCTATATTCTTTACAGAGTTGTTGCTTCC
This sequence comes from Ramphastos sulfuratus, assembly GCA_013399055.1. Classification (NCBI taxonomy): domain Eukaryota; kingdom Metazoa; phylum Chordata; class Aves; order Piciformes; family Ramphastidae; genus Ramphastos; species Ramphastos sulfuratus. Next base: position 90,367 of record WBNM01031659.1, on the reverse strand, counting down.
CAGTGGAGTTATAAAGAAAATGGTTAGAGGTAAAGGGTTCTGTTGGTATTTCTTGTAACTGCAGAAGCGGAAGAATTTCTGTATTTAGTAAAAGATAGTTAATCTTGACTGGAATTCAGCTGTTACATTCACCCATCTAAACTTACAGCTCCCTTTTTCGTTCACTATGTATTTTGGGTTTTATGAGAGTATTCTGTCACATTTTTCCTAACACCCTCCTGCACACAGATTTTCACAGACTGACTGACTTAGTGGTATAGCACTAGACAGGAATGGGGCTTAACATTAGCACTGACATCGTGTTATCTTCAAAATGTGGGCTTTCTATCTTCCACTTGAAATATTAATAAACTTCAAAAGATACTTTCAATCTGAAATAAAAAGCTCCAGGGATACCCTTAACTATGTCGACACTGCTGCTTCATCTTAATGATAATCTTATCATGCAAAGGTGGACAAAAAAAGAGCTGATCTATAAAATGTGTGGCACAAACCACTGCTATTTCAAATTACAGATGTCTGAGTATTGACCCATGGATCATTTCAATTACTTGCTTCTGCAGATATGCATGATCTGCCACCAGCCTACCGCAGTTTTGTTCAGAGAGTGGGTAGGCAAGTGGAGAGAAATGTTTCCTTTAAACTGTTGACATGCTGTCTGATAAGTAAATTTTTAAATGTTGTCATGCTGACTTGCTGTGATGTGATGAAAAGTAACAGTTTGAACCATGTATGCAACAGGAAAAAAGACCAGGTCTGTTTCTGTGATGTTGTCATGCCCTTGATAGGAAGTGTCGGTGCAGCAAAGTTGAGTCATCTGTACCAAAGTTCAACAATCAACAATCTGAAGGGAAAAAGGGGACAGGCATTGAAGAAGTCTAATTTGCAGAATTTGTGCTCCTAAATTCCTGTGAGGCAGTGAATTAATTCAATAGAAAGAAGAACTACCGTGTATTTAAATAATTGGAAACACTTTGGGAAATAATTAGTCATTTTGGGGAAATTGTAAGTGAGGCCTCTTGCCTTAATGCCAGACTATTTTAAGCCATTTTGGGGAAATTGTAAGAGGCTTCTTGCCTTAATGTCAGACTGTTTTAAGCCATGGCGCAAATGTGATGTGACAGAAATGCAAATGAAGAGAAAATAAGCAATTCTCTTTTAAAATTTTGATTCAAGTTGTGTACGTATTTGAAGAGAAGTTCAAACACATTTTAATTTGTTTTCAAACGGCCTATGTACAGACATGATTTAGGGTTAAAAGTCTCATCACTCCAACCATGACAGTTAAAGGTCCAGGATAATGCTGACAGTAGTTTGTCTTTAAATGCTTACAAAAATTCCAGAGGCAATTCCTACCTCCACTGATCAGAGTTAACCTCTGTTCCACATGACAGTTGCCCCTAATTAAGTAAACGTCTGTTCAATATGCTTTATAATGACAGAAGGACCTAGTCAGTGGTAATACAAAAAGATTGTACAGCTTGGCTTCAGAGATGCAGGGAAAAAAATCTTGCATAGTTTCAATGAAGAGTACAGAGCAAAGTGATAAATTTACAGAGAATAACACTTACACATACACATATAAATATACCCCCTCTGCTTGTATACATTTGTGTAATGAAACCCCTTATGTCTTTCTCCTTTCAGTTCAGCTAAGCCAGTTGCTGAAATGGGGCAGTTTCCAAGTGCAGACAGGGCTGAGGCATGCATTATTGACTAAAACACTCCATTCTGGCCTCCTGGGGCATATAAGCATTTCAAAACCATTCATAATAACAGAGTCCAATCCTATGCTGCAGGGCAAATGACTGCATCAAATGGCCAGCACAAAGCAGCCAGCCATGGTGCATCGTATTACTTCCAACTACTCCTCCCCCATGGTGTTTGTGGAGGAAGTGTGGTCCAACATTTTTTATGCAGATCCAACTCGGAAAAATTGGCACATCCATATCTTGAGTTATGTTACATACTTCTTAGCCATAGTGAAAGATTTGGTCAAAAATTCCATGATTTCAGCTGAGAAAAGTGTCTAAAACTAGCTCATGTGCTTGTTTACATTCCCATTGGAGTTGCTCTGCCCCAAAACAGAGGATATAGGAAATCCTGGTAAAGCCCTAATTGTAATCATAAACCAATGGCTCTCGACAATGCTGACCTCCTTCTCCAAAGCTCTTCTAAATGCTAATGGCAGGGCTAGAGATCTATATTAGGCACTGTGACAGCAGGAAGAAATCTGGCAGTCTTACAGTGTCATTTTGTGGAAAATACATTGGAACTGCTTCTGGAATAAATTTACATGAGAGCAAAGAGGAATTAAATAGAGACGAAAGCACAGATTTGCTTGCAATGATGTGGATGAGGATGGCAACTGCACAGAATGTTTAGTTGCATGTCTCCCTTCTGTTATTGTGCTTCTGAGTGATCAGCAGATGTCACTGGTGATGGGTAACAGGAAGCCTGTCTCCTTTCTCCAGATCAAAAAAAGAATTGTTCACAGCATTTCTATTCTTTGGTGGTTTGGAAGTGAGACAGCTAAATGCCAGAAGTTTCGCTGTGAATGACCACATCTTTTCAGCTGATAACATGTGCTTGTGTAGCTAATGTGCTGAAGATCCTTACTTCAGGATCAGATTTTTCTGTATTGTCCCCAGAACATTTAGACATGCAAATATCCATATATACATACATACACATGTATACATACATACATACATACATACAGATAGATAGATAGATAGATTTTTATCCATAAATGTCAGAGTCCTGGGTTAGGGGTGAAACAGAGAGACTACGTGTGTGTCTCATCATGGCTCTTTACAAGCTTTTCCTGCTGTCTCAGATCCAGATTGACATGGAGACTTCTGCTGACAGACTAGAAAAAAAAAAAAATAAAAAAGAAGCTCTCTATTTCTAGGATCAAAAAGAAGATAAAATTAGTGTCTGGAAATTTATTTTTCCTTCCTGATAAAAATCTAACCATTCACATAGTTAATTAAAGCAAATCTAAAAATCCTAAGGGACACCAAAACACTTTTTTGTATTAGGGCATAAAAACTCTTACCAGACTGCTTCAGAAGAAACCAAAAGCCAAGTAAAAATGAGGACTACGACAGAGAAAGAGAAAAACAGGATGCTGAATGTACTTCCCAAAACTCACAGAAAGCCAAATAACCAGAGACTTCATGTCAGAGGGATGTGAATGGAAGAACCACCTTTGCACACAAATGGAAGCTTTTCAAACCAACCTTTGTCCAAATACATAACCATTCTGCCGCTTACGTAAAATAGAAGGAAACACTTAAATTATGGCTACCGTCAGATTCTTGTTCCTGAGAAGGTTTGTAATTGCATTGTGAAGGAACTCAAAGTATTGCCATCTTGTGTAATGCTCTTTTCAAAGTGATAAGCTTTATCTCAGTTTTAAATGTTTTGCAGTACTTTAAAATCTACAGGCCGAAAAGTTTTTCTTTGATCAGTCTGCAGCGATGTGTAGAAGATGACAGACTTCTTAGAGACAGCTGGCAGAGTACTGGTTCAGAAACACTTAGAAATATCTTGGCTTATTGCTGTGTTTATTTATTGCTGGGTTCACTAGGAGGTCTGTAGCTGAGCTGAGACAGAGTAGTGTAAAAATTCTGCAGGACAGGAGAGTTACAGCAATACAACTTATTTCTGAGTCTGTGACAAGTGTTGGTTTGGGGTTTATTAGGATTTGAGACAAAACCCTCCAAACTGAACATGACTCGTATGTAATTCTGCAGTGAAGCCATGAATACACACTGTTACAGAGGCTTGGGTTGTTGTGGATCAATAATCTCTGGTCTGAAAAATAGTTAGTCTTACAAAGCATAGATAACTGTTTTTATTTACTAATGCCTTTGAGACTGCAGCCTACTTTGTTTGGGAACAATTTCATTACTAGAGACAAGCAAGGAAATGAAGGCAAAAGTCTGCAATTAGCTGTACCTTAAATCAGTCCTCTAAATAGGAAAGAGTCTGTTACTACCGATAATGTTTTTACAGAGCTCCAGCCAGGGAAAATTTATGTGTGTATAACACAACTGTGCTGAAGTCCTTTCAAGGAGTGGATAGATTGTTGTTTGGAGAAGAAAGCTTAGAAAATGCAATGGTCTAAGTCACAACAATTATAGATCCTTCCAATACTCTTGTCCAAATTACAACTCTAAAGCTAGCAGATACAAAGAGAAATATTTCTGAGACCTTGGAGGCAGATGAAGAGAAATTTTATCTATTCAGTACAAGTTTGGTTGCTGGATTTTTTCAAGCTATTGCAGCCATTTTTCACAGGACATTAGGAGCTAGTAGTAGCTTAGTGATAAGAAGTGCCATTATATTAAGGTAAGAAGTGACAGTTTGCTAGTACATTTTTACATGAGTATTGACTAGAGAGGAAAAGCACCATACACTACATGCTTCTAAAATTACACATAAGTGCTATCAAATCTGCAACACATGATAGTGCAGCAGGTCAGCTTAACACAGCTTTTAACCAACAGACAACCTACTTTTCAGGATGTGTTGCTTTTGTTGGAAATACTGTCTCACTGCCTTTAAGTTTGGCAGCGGTGGTATGTGGGCTTGCTTTCATGATGGAAAGAAAACAAAGTCTTATGTTATGTTATGTTATGCTGTGTTTTGGGGCATTGTGTCAGGTCATTGTGAAAATCCAGACATTCAAATATGCAGAATTCAGGGATGGTAAAATGTCTCAGACTGTCTTAATGTGCATACACAGGCACATGTGGACACTCTCTAGAGAGGTATGCAGTTCTCTGACAACTGAAACAAATGTCCAGGCTATTCTAAATTTGGAGAAATGTATGTTCTCATTTAAAAAAAAAAAAAAAANGAAAGAAAGAGAAAAAAGAAAGAAAAAGAAGAAAGAAAAAGAAAGAAAAGAAATAAAGAAGAAAGGAAAGAAAGAAAGAAAGAAAGAAAGAAAGAAAGAGAAAGAAAGAAAGAAAGAAGGAAAGAAAGAAAGGAAAGAAAGAAAAAGAAAAAGAAAGAAAGAAAAGAAAGAAAAAGAAAGAAAGAAAGAAAAGAAAGGAAGAAAGGAAGGAAGGAAACAATCTCTGGAGATTATCTGCTCCCACTCCCTCTTTAAAGCACTATCAATATTGTCTTTTTTTTCTTCCAGAACCGGAGAGTTCATCATTACTTTTCTCAAACTAATTCCTAGAAGCTCAAAAACTTATCTTCTGTTACTGTTTTCCCCAGCGTGCAGTACTGATAGAATGTCTGTAAATGCCTTAATTTCTGCATGACGTTCCTCAGCTTAACCTTAAATTTATTTGTGTTTTCTCTCTAAATGGAGACCCCTTCTTGTGGTCTGACAGTGGAAGATAAAAAATTCCTAGTAGTTGTCTCTGTCTCTATTCTCACCTGAAATTAATTCTTTCCTGGAGGAGAAGGGCATCTGGGGAGTAGGCATGGATCTGCTGCTTCTTGCAACACAATGAATAATTTACTTACCTATGTGATTCATATGTCTTAAGAGAAAGCCTTTCTTTAAGAACCTTGCTCCTTCTACTTCACCTGTTTCTCCCTAAACCCAATGACACTTTGAGAACATTTCTTGCTATTACTTGCCATCATAAGACATGGCAAATGAGCAGTAGAGAACTCTTTGGAAAATGTAGATTGAAATCATCCTATCTTTATTATTGTAAGTAAGCCCCTTATACTATACTTATAACTATAGTATGTGAGTGCTTCCCAGCAACATTTTAAAGAATGCCCAGCAGCATTTTAAAGAACATGACTAATATCTGTCACACACTCATCTACTTCTTGGGTTAGGCAAAGAAGCACTTGGTGGTAAAATTTCTGGTGTTTTTTTGACTCATATGCTATGCATTACTGGTTGGGAGGGCAAGGTCAAAGCAATGTACCTTGTGTTCAGGAGGTACTGACGGCTGTGAATGTTCTTAGTTTCTTAAAAATCCACTCCAGAACTGTAGATGAGCTCCTGAAATGATCTTTGCCTTCCTTGTAGATCACAATGACTAAATTTATGTTTACAACCAATTTACAAATACTTTCCAAGGTTCACTGGCTTTTATAGATGTCTGCTTAGTAATTTTCATGGGAGTCACAGAGCAGGAACTGGTGGGTGGCTTCCACCTTTACAGAGGCAGCACTTTTTTGTGGAAACAGGAGAGTAGTTCTTGCCCGTAGCCAGGGGAATGGTGAGCAGTGTAGGCTCAGCTATTGGAATGTGAAGCCAGTGTAATTTGACCAGTGGTACAAATCTGGAGTTGTGTGCCTCTGCTGCAGGTCTTTTATGGCAAGGGAGCAAATACTAAATCATTATCCTGAGACTTCAGGTGATTTTGTTCTGGTTGTCTGCAACCTGGAGAATCCTTACGATAACGGTCATAAAGATAGCTGTGATTCCAAGTATTCTAGGAAGCTGAGGTAGACAGAGGACATAAAGTTTTGTGTGTTTATGATGTCATAAGTGGTGGAAGACATGTTCCAGCACTTTGTTTTAGATGTAGGGATTGTAGATGCTTATGTTTTACACCGGGATGTATTGTGTGTTGGGGTACTTAAGAAACACTGAGTTACTGCAATTATCTCATTCACCAGAGATACAGTTTTCTTGTCAACCTGATTAAACAGTCTTGTTTGAGCATAACATTACCACACCCTTCAGTATTAGTGAGAAATCAAAAATTAGTTAAATATAGATGTCTAAATGTTGTAAGTCTTATCCCAAGCTAATCATTTAGATTCTTTTAATATAATCTATGAAGAGAGATAGACATTCAGCACAGTGACTTATCTGACCTATAGGTGAAATGAATTGCTCTCAGAAGATGAGAATCTCTTACTATTGATTATATAAAGGGATCCCAAAATGACACTCTAATCCTTAAATATCTGTCATCCCTGTGCCTGTGCTAGGGCAGATGAATCCCACCTATATTTTGTTGTTCATTCGCAATTTCTTCTGTGCCAAGCCTCATGTTCATATATAATTTATCCATGAAGCACTTCCTTATTTATGCAAAAAGACATGGCTGTATCCGTGAAAGACATCTCTCTGTGTCACTACAGGTCATTAACATTTACATTATTATCATCTAAACAGTCCATATGACAGGTACTAAGGAAACAAAAAATCCCCAAAACAACAATATTACCATGCACCAAAATAATAGATACCAGATGAAAGTGAGGTTTCCCCATCAGATTTTGATGGAATTGCTCCAGAAAGACTCAAAGTATTTTAGCAAATTACCTTTTGCTCCTGTCGTTTCTTTTAACAAATATCTCATAATCTCCATAAGACCATGTAACTTGCACTTGAATGATGCAGATATACCCCAGATGAGAAACCATCTTCTGTGTTCACTGTGCAGAAACAGGATCATCTGTGCTGCTAAATAGTCTCCATTTTGTGTTCTGGCATAATTTCAGACTCTTCCAGGTTTAGATCATGAGCATCAATCAGCTGAGAGTGTAGTTGGCCTTTGTTTAGTTACGCTATGAGCTTACTCAGAAATGGTAGGGCAGGTTTGAGGGAAGAGAGCTGATGTCCAGAAGTGGTTTCGCTTGGACTAAACTGTATGATCTGGAGTTATCTCAAGCTGTCTTTCATAGGTTAAGAAATGCATAGACTGAGCTAAACTTTAGATCTAGATCTTCCTACGGTGAATTAATACTGTGAAATTTAGTTATGCCATAAATTTCAGTGAATGTGTACAGAATAATTATTGTTTGCTAGCAAGTGTGAAATTTGCAGTGCAGCAAATCTAACATGACTTTCTCTTTGGGTATGAAACAAGTTTTAAAAAAATCTGTTATGCTTATTTTTTTCTGTGTCAGGTGCTTCAACTATATAGTCAGTGTTTCAGTGGCTGTTTTTCTTCCCGCATAGAGAGGTGAGGAGAAAGTTCTTCACTGAGAGAGTCATTCACCACTGGAATGGGCTGCCCAGGGAGGTGGTGGAGTCACCGTCCCTGAAGGTGTTCAAGGCGGGTTTGGACGTGGCACTCGGTGCCATGGTCTAGTCTCGAGGTCTGTAGTAATGGGTTGGACTTGATGATCTTTGAGGGCTCTTCCAACCTTGGTGATACTGTGATACTGTGATACTGTGAATCAAAAAGTGCATCCTCAGTAACAAGGAACCATCTTTTTTATTAGCCAAGCATTCCTTCACCTTCATCACATAGATGGAGTAGTGTTAACTTTTACTATTCTTTACATGACATTCATTGTAGGTCAAGAATATTGGTCAAGGGAAGAACCTAATCCTTTTTGATGTTTGAGGTTTGGAAGATATGAATACTGTAATGCAGATAGTGAAGAATATAACATTTTGTTCTTTAAATCCAGGCCAGTTCTGGACTACAGACAATGAGTTCTTTCATTTGTATTTCCTTGCAAGGCATTTGTGGCCTTTCCAATAAATATATTGAAATCTTCAAAAGTAATACATCTGATTTATTTCATAGTAGACAATCGCTGTGTAGGATCATGGAATCATGGAACAGTTCAAGTTCAAAGGATCTTTTAAAGGTCATCTAGTCCAACTCCCCTGTAACTCGATCAGGTTTCTCAGAGCCCAGACCTTGAATGTTTCCAGGGATTATGCATCTATCATGTCTCTGGTCAGCCTGTTCAGTGTTTCACCACCCTCATTGTAAAAAAAAATCTTACTCATATCTAATTGTAGGGAAACATTCTGTATTAGCTGGATATGTGAGCAATCCAAAGTTGTGTTAACTGCTAAATTGTAAGCTGAAGTTTCACAGTCTACATGAAAAAAGGCCAAGGATGCCACCTGCAAGCGGCTCCCAGAGGAATGAGAAACAACGGCCAAGGACACAGGCTACAGCAGCNTGGACGAGACCTTGACTGACCTGTACTAGTGGGAGGTGTCCCTGCCTATGGCAGGGGGTTGGAACTAGATGATCCTTGAGGTCCCTTCCAACCTTACCATTCTATGATTCTATGATTCTATATTGGTCTGTGTGTGGCTCTGTCCAGGATCTCCCACCATTGGCTACGTTCCAGGTATTGCTACATCTAATCTATATCTTTTAGTTTAAAATCATTGCCCCTTGTCCTGTCATAACAACTGTGCTAAAAAGGTTGTCCCCATCTTTCTCATAGCCCCCATTTAAGTATTGAAAGGTCACAATAAGGTCTCGCCAGAGCCTTTGCTTCTCTAGGCTGAGCAATCCCAACTTTCTCACCTTCCCTCACAGGAGAGGTGTTATACCTCTCTGATCACTTTTGTAGCCCTTTTCTTAACTCACTCTTAACAAGTCTGTGTCTGTCTTGCTTTGGAGACCCCAGAGCTGGACACAGTATTCCAGGTGATGTCTCACAAGAGTAGAATAGAGGGTGAGAATTATCTCCCTTGACCTGCTGGCCACGCTTCCTTTGATGCAGTTGACTTTCTGGTTTGTGAGCGTACATTGTTGGCTCTTATTCAGCTTTTCAGCCACTCGTACCCCCAGATCCTCCTTGGCAAGGCTGGTCTCAATCCCATATCTCCCTAGCCTGTGTTGATACTGAGAATTGCTATGACCTAGTTGTAGGACCTTGCACTTGGCCTTGTTGAACTTCATGAGGTTCACATGGGACCATCTCTCAAGCTTGTCCAGCTCCTGCTGAATGATATCCTGTCTCTCATGCATGTCATCCACACCACTCTGCTTGGTGTCATCTCCAAACTTGCCACTTAAGTCAAGATGAGTTTTGTAATTTACTTTAATTTAGATGTTGACTTCTGGAGGTGAACTTCCTTTGTTGTTGTTTGTTCATGTCTGCCCTCACTGCCCTACCCTTCCCTGAGAAATCTTTACTGTGGACTCACCTATAGGACTGTGAAGATGTTCAAGAGAATCTGAAATCCTTATTACCCAGATAACATTTACAAGCAGTATGTACTGTTCAGGAAAACTCATTTCTGATGGTGCTGTCACTTCATGGTGGAAATTTAAAAATAACTATGTACTGATAAGATTGATGTATACATGTTTTATTCTTCCTCCTGTGAGGTCTGTTTCCTTACATTTTCAGCCAAATTAGTTTCTATTGATATTGCTGCTTTTATTTGTATGAGGCACTTTGCTGCACGAACTACCAGCAATTATTTCACATTTGCTCTGATCATAAATGGTGTTAGGCACTTTAACTGCTATGCATAGTCAAATGGGGCTTGCTTTAAAAGAGAACAAAAGATTTCCAGGTCCTTAACAAAGTGCTATACAGCCAGTTGTGTTTGAGACTTACCAGCTGATTTTGCTGTTCTAAACATAAATGATCTTTTGTGTTCCTTACTTTTTAATATTTTCAGGCAAAGGTGTTGAATTATTTGCTGATAAATTTAGGATAATTTAGGATAATGTCACAGGGCATTGGCTGGCTAAAGGCTTCATAATGGGACATTCAATTCCAGTTTACTTCTATCCTTTAAAAGTGTAACTGCAGAGACTCTGGTATCGAAGTGGCCTTGCTGAAGAGAGATGAAATTTTCCTCCAGGCTTTCTGATTGATATTTTTACTATAGCATGTCTTCTAAAGATTTTCAAATGCATGTAATGTTCTTCCTCNTTCCTTCCTTCCTTCCTTCCCGTCCCCTCTCCCCTTCCCCTTTCAGAATTGGTGATTCTGTGTCTCTGCTGCAGCAGCCTGCTCCATTGTACAGGTATTTTTAAAGTTTGGGGTTTCCTCTGTTAGGCAACAATTTCAGTTTCTTTGTTTCTATCCATATGTCGCTGTTGTGGAACATACTTGTTGCTTCACAAGAAAAGAATCTGAAGAGTCCTAAGTCCTTCAGCTAATTACTTTGAAGTCAGTTTCAGCTGCGTGTAATGACATAATACATTTCAGGGCATTTGTTTTCTCTGATGCAGTTTATTGGAAATTAATAAAAACTTCTGAGGGACAAACCTTAAGACATGTCCATATGTGACCCAAACCAAATGAGCATGAGAAACAGATTACAATATGGTAAAAATTTTGATGAACATTTCAGACTGTGTTCTGCGGCAGACACTCTAGAGCTATTAGTTTCTGTCTTCTCTTGTGACTGGTCAAGAAATCCATTTTCCACTGTTACCTCTCACTCTATTTTTCCTGAATTCTGGAACTGCAGCATCACTTTACTGGCAAAATGTGCAGTGATTCTAAGTGATCCTGCATGAAGTATACCAAATCCAGTGGCACAGTAGCACATAAGAAATGCAGAAGCATGTCTGAAAATATCTTAGAACATTCTCTTAAGCAGGGGAATAGATACATACAGAATTTGGTACTTTACGTCTGTCCTGCCCAAGTCAAGAATTAGATGTTTGAAGACAGTGAGCTCAAAATAGCTGCTTCTGCCTACTTAAGCAATATATTTCCTTTGCTTTGGGTTTTACAGTTTTGAATACAGAATGTGACTGTTATAAAGAACATAGACATGTGTGCATCTTACAGAGATTTAACAGTTGCTACAGTGTTTCTAACTTTTCAGATCAAAGCAGAGTAAAATCTGTCCTAACCACAATCTTGAGGATGTCTAAATTGCTGGAAATTCAACGGTCAGTATTTAGGCATCTGCAATATTTCAAATATTAATAAATAAGATATATAGATAATATTATTTGAGTCTGAAAATCATGTATTATCCAATGTCATACAGCAGGAAAGGGATCATCAGTTCAGTCAGCACCTCTCTGCCATATGATTTTTAGCCTATGGGGAAACAGAGCTGCAGTCATGAGCACATTCAGAAGAGTCATGGGGCCAAATTTCCATCCACATTCCATGGATAACTTGCAAGACTTGTACAGATATTTCTGTCTCTTTTCCTCACAGGTAAGCTCTTTATTTGTACAATGTGGATATGATTACAAGACTGCCCAGAAAAGCCCAGATGTCGCAAATGTGAAACTATGTGGAACACTGAACAGGGAGAGGAAAAGCAGAAGCAAGAAAACATAGATAAAAGGCTCAGGGCTACATGTGGGATTCTGAAGGACATTATAAAATGCTGTGTCTGGAAAGATCAACAGCCAGAGGGATAACACATGGTTTGATAAACTCTTTTGAAAATTCGGTTCTTATGATGCCAAAAAAGAAAGAGAAATCTTTGGAAAATGTGGCTCTATGTTGTCCAACAGTGAATGAAAACCAGCCTTGTGGTAGCCATTGTGATGTTTTCTGAAAGCTGCCTCAAGATGGGAGGTGTTTTCTACTGTATTCCCAAATGTAACAATCCGTGCTAATGTTTTAACTAAAGTTATTTTGAGAAATAGCAATTACGTGACCCTAAAATGTGTCCCAGATTTGCCTCTGTTTTGTGAATGACAGGGCAGATTCCTCATGAAGTCCTGTCTGGATTTATGGCTGATAGTGCCATGGTCAGGGCCTGGGTGCTTGCTGAACAGACCTGCCAGGCAGGCTGTTACACCACCACTGTGAGCTTGGTGCTGCCTTAAATCCAAATTTCCCCTTCAACCACTTCTGCTTTGTCAGACCCATCATCCAGAACCACCAGGAGTAGGAAACCAGTATCCTTGCTTAGCACAGACTTACAGACTTTCAGCTTTCTACAGGCTATAAAGATGTGCTCACTTTTTGTTTTTCTTTAAACACCAATAGCAACTTGTCAAAGAAGAAATTCTCCACACTTCACAAGAATACCTTTTTCACAATTAAGAAATAGAGTGAAATGTAAGTATTGTAAAGGGCACAACTGTGAGTGGAAAAAGACTTTTAGAAAAAACAAAAACAGTGATAGAAAGAGTGTGAATTTGCTCATCTGTGAAATTTATTCTTCCCTAAATATAATTCTTTTAATCTCTTATTTCCTGCCTCCAGCACACACCAAAAAAATAAAAGCAATGAGTTTAATTGATCTCATTGGTCTTGGTAAACTGGACAGCTTTCTGACCAAGCTGGAAAAATAAATCAGAAATGGATTAATCTTACTTAGAGCCTGAGACAAAGAAATCTGCTGAAACTTTTCCCCATATGCTGAGGGAGAGATATGTTCTTCTGTATGGAAACCCCTGTTCCCTCCATTGATTGGATTCTGGTCTCATTTGTGAATAAGGGAACTCACACTGTTGAAGGCAGTTAAATTATGGTGGTGTCAGTCACTGGAGAATGGGTGAACAGACTTAGAGAAAAAAATAAAGCATTGGTTACTTAGGATCAGCCGGTACAGCTGTGGCAAAAGTCTGTTGTTTATATTTACACCTTTCAAGAAGGAGACCGTGTTTAGTGGTGTGTTGCTACAGCAGCATTTGGCTGCTTATTGCAACATATAATTAGATGTTACAATTTGATGTGCCAAGCTGTGCATCCACTCCACACAATTTTTAAGATGATGATCACTTTTGCTGCTGGAATTTCATTCACGGTAGTGGAAAAGCCCAAAAACATTTAGAAAAAACGTATCTAATCTCCCCTCAGGTTGCTGTTGACACCATGAACTAATGGGGAGAATAAAGTGTGGGACTTGAACTTGACTCCAGGACCCATCCTGGACTCTAAATCTGTATGGGTAATACAGTCTGCAACTCATGTGCCTTTCTCCAGTTCAAGTCAGTGCTGAACACAGTCATTGGCTGGAACATAATTAGAATTGGACTCTCAAAGGATGATCTTTTCTCTTAGTAGGGTTCTGTAATTATAATCTTTTCTCTTAGTAGGGTTCTGTAATTATGATCTTTTCTCTTAGTAGGGTTCTGTAATTATGATCTTTTTTATTAGGAGGGTTCTGTAATTATGCATTAACTGGTTATCTGTTGTGCTTGGGGCAGTAAAACAGACCAGAATTTATTTCTCTTTCCTGTATTTTTGTGTGAAGGCCAAGGGAAATTTTTGAAGCAGACTTTCTATTCAAAAATCCATAAATCCATGCTGTGTTTTCATATGTGACATATTGTATGGCTCCATGTACACTATAAAAATTAACCAAATAAGAGCAGTCAAGCCATTCCAGTAATCTAAAAATATCCCTCAGGAGAGGAGGAAGGTATTTTTTTCTCCTACTATATTTTACTATCGTAATAGACATCTAGAAGTATAATAAAATAAATGGTTGATTTCTCTGGATTATTTTAGCCTGACAGTCAATAAATCTACTGGCAGTTGGCAACTCAAAATATTGTAACTCAAATGGTATTTTGGATCGCTCTGAGGCTTAGCAGTGTTCTAGGTGGAGTGCGTAACCCTGTTGGATGTGGTCCCACAAAGTCTATGGCATGTCATCCTTGACTGTCATCCCTGCCATATTCACAGGACTAATGACGTTATTGCTGGACTTCACACAAGCTAAAGCTCATAAAATTAAGATTTTGCTTCATAGGAAAGTAGTAGTCAAAGTCAATGAGTTTAACAGATGCTGTGAGTCCTCTTGGTCCAGTCAGAGAGCTTAAGAAATCATGACATGATTTTTCCCCCCCCCACCCCTGTTTTACAGGGTGGAATTTTAGAGAATATACAGAGGGCTGGAAGTTGAATTTGAGATGTTTATTTTAGGATGCTATCCCAAGCTTTGTGGACTGAAAGGAGCTGGGAGGTGGGAAATGCATGGCGCTGTTTTGATTTAAAACTAAAAGGCGGAAGCGAAAGGGTATAACAATTGTCTTGAAATAATTAACACTGGTGTAACTTTTTTTTTTAAAATTACAGTAATATTGTAAATCATTATACTAATAAAGATCAACAAGAAAGGAGAAAGAGAAATGACCAGTTGTTTCAAGATAGTATGCTAACCTCAACTGTTTAAAATCAGTAGCTCCTTAGAGGTTTGGTGTAGCCCCTTGTCACATTATAGCATACATGGTGTCAGAATAATTTAAAAAGGGGCCTTCTGAAGCCCGGACAGAAAGGCAAATTGTGGTATAGTTTCTCCATTTGCCATTTTGCTTTGGGAAATTGAACTGTCAAAGTGGTACTGCAACAAGACAGATACTGCTAAGCTGAAATTTTCCTCTTCCTAACTGGCGCATCACTTTAGTGCCTCTCATATGACATTTCATTCCTATGGGACTTTGAGTAGGAATGATGTTGGAGTACTGTTATGTATACCCTATATGAAATAGCTCTGCAAGTAATGTATTTAGCAGAAGAAATATAACTGCATGCGTAGCTCAGAGTGTGAGTAATGTGCACAGCAATCAGGAACTTTCAATTGCAGGTGACTAACATTTGGGCAAAGTACTTTGTCAGAAAAAAACCTGCTCCAGCTACTGAAAATTAAGTGTTAAACTGCCTAAAAATCTTTAGGTACCCCAGTGATTAATTTCGGTCTAAAAACCTGGAAAAAATAAAAAGAAAGCATCTCAAGGCTTTGGTACTTGAAAAAGTCCATTTTTAACAAAGTGATGTTGGAAACTAAAATAATGATTAACAATATCACTCTAATTGTTGAGCCCATCTTAAAAAACCAATGATTTGTTCACCAAACTAATTCAACTTGAAGAAATTATAATATTTCACTGTTTCTGCCCAAAGTCTACTTATTTGATCTCTGCTCCATTTCACGACAGAGAAGAAGAAACCGAGGGATTCAAAAGATCTTTATTCATCCCTTAAGCACATTCCCCTAACCCACAGAATAATCAGAATGTAGGTGAAACAAAAGCAGCAATCACCCTTCATTTTCCCAGAAGCAAAACTACTGTAATCCCTTGGCAAGTATGAGAAACAAATTTCTGCAGAAGTCACGGTATAAAGCAGGTAGTGTACTGTAAAGATGGAGTTACATATTTTGGTTTTCCCCTGTGTGGATAAACCTTTTCCCTCCTGGTGTGGGGTATGGTTTTACTGTACAGCTGCGTTTATTTACATGTGTTCCTGGAACTGTGAAAAATTCTTTGCCTAGATTTATAGATTGGTATGTATACAGTGTTTTGGTTTCTCCTAATGTTTTCTTCCCAAAACAAACCCAGTTCCTCTTGGTGTATGAGGTGGCAGGGTTTTGTAGCCTAACCCATACTGGAGCATATCTTCCCTCTTCTTCCCCTTTCCTACCAGCTGGAAACTTTGGGTAGGTGCAGAATGTACACAGAAGTAGATAAATCACCACATTGTTTGCTCAGCTCCAGGTAATTAGTGGAAGTCATACAATCATAGTATCATAGAATGGTAAGGTTGGAAGGGACCTCAAGGGTCATCTAGTTCCAACCCCCTGCCATAGGCAGAGATACCTCCCAGTAGTACAGGTCACTCAAGGCCTTGTCCAACCTGGCCTTGAACACCTCCAGGGAGGGAGCAGCCACAGCCTACCTGGGCAACCTGTTCCAGTGCCTCACCAGCCTCACTGGAAAGAACTTCCTCCTAACATCCAGTCTAAATCTCCCCTCTACCAGTTTAAACCCATTGCCCCTAGTCCTCTCATTGCAAGACCTTGTAAATAGTCCCTCCCCAGCCTTCCTGTAGGACCCCTTCAGATACTGTGTTTTTGAAGCTTCGGGGCTGCTAACAGAGTCTTCCAGATAGACTTCCTGATTACAGAAATGAAGCAAACCATCAACTTTGTAAGATATGGTGTTAAGAAGTGTACCTGTGGGGAGAGAAAGAGGAAGCAAAGTTGACAAGGGAAGAAGATTGATCAGATTCTTGTTTTTTAACTGTTTGATGAAACGAGATGTAGAGGAGGTTTTAGCTATTCAGTTACCATGGTCAAAATGTGCATAGCTTTGTGGGGGTGTGTGTGGTTTCTTTAAAACTGTGATAAAAGGCGACTCGGAAAACATGCTGTACTTAGCCATGAAATGGAAAGGGTTTGTGCATATGTGAATGCAAGGTACTTTCTCTCTTCTTTATATCCTTTTTCAATTTCAGGGAAAAGCTACTCCTCTTGTGGCCTTTGCTGTCAGCAATAGATGGGAAAACCTTGATCCAAACCTTTGGCTCTGCTTAGGTGAAAGTTCTTTCTGCTTCATCTCTTAAATGAAACATACTTCTTAGAGTGGTGGGGTTTTTTGTTTTTGTTTTTGGGGTTTTTTTGGGGTTTTTTTGTTTGTTTTTTTTCTGAATCAAAGGGAACATTTTCTCTCTTTCTGCCTCCCTCCCTCTCTCCCCACCCTGCTCTTCTCTCCCTCTCTCTTATCAGCTTAGAAGCTGATGAGAGGTGAATAAGACTTTAAGTTATTTAAAACAATAATTGGCTTATTTTCAAGATATTGGTAATAAGGATAAAGCAGATATACACCACACATTCTTAACTTTAAACATATTAGTAGTCTGAGCCAGTTAATGGAGACTCATTTATGGATTCATCCTGATTTGAAAGAGTCCTAATTAGGTAGGCAGTAGCTATTGAGAAACAGTGGCCTGAATTTACTGAGGGTATAATTTTGAATTTGGCTCTGGCTTTGGATCTGTCTGAATAAGATTAGTCTGAGACATTTAGAGCTTTCTGTTCTTGAGGTTTTCCTTCGGCAGCTTACAAATGTCACTGTTTATGACACTGGCAACATTTGGAAGCTATAAAGCTATTGCTCCAGAAATTATTTTTGTAATGTACAACCACTCAGTTTCAGATGACATAAATCAAAAAGAAAACCAGTTGAGTAAATTCTTGAATTAAAAAAAAAAACCATAGCTTTTTCTTTTGCCTAATTCTGGGAGCTAAATTTCATTTCAAGCAATTTTATTTTCAGCTAACCATTTTCACTTGCAATTAGTCTGAACAGTTTTCAAATGGATTTGAAGTTATCCCAGATCTATTTCTTTTGATTTAAATGCAACCATTTCTGCAGCAGATTAAAGGGCTCAGTTTCCAATGGGCTGACCTTCATTTATCATGGTAATTTCTTGATCTTCTTACAAACAACAAACTGTATAATTCTTTAAGAGAGACAAATGATCCAGCCAGTTAAACTAATTCAGGAAGGTGAAATAACAGCCAGAGTTGTTTCTCCCAGAATATGGGAGTGGCTGGAATACTCTGGAGCAATACTGCAGAGAAATATTTAAAGCAAGCAAGAATGAAATTTTAAAGTTCAAGGGAACTCTGTAGTTCCATCCAGTCACCTGGTGAAAATAAAAACAAAATACTTAACCTGTCCTTAAAATAAATGAAGCGAATTGGTCTCTGTAAGTAACTGCTGAGCAGAACTGTTAAATTACTGAGTACTTACTTAATGATCTGGCACATGTTGTTTAATAGATCCACCCAAAGAGTCAAACCAATGAGAGAGAGAGATGAGCTCGTGTGCACAGGTCCTTTCTGTAGTTCTCTCATGAACTGTGCAAAAATTTTATGTTTTGAGCTAGCATTATTTAAAGATTAGTCTGCAGTAGGGCAAAAAATTAAAAATCTGTTAATTGCTCTTAGGTGCTATATACTCCACAAGTTCATAAATGATGATCCCTGCTCCAAAGTAAAACTGACAGACATTGTATAACAAGTAATTAAAGCATTGACATTTTTGAAGTATTACTAAAATCAGCTGATCCAAATTCTGGATTTTCTCTACATGCTGGTACAGAATTCCTACTTATTTGTGCACATTGGTTTCTTTCCCATTCTCTCTTCTGTCATTATTCACTTTATGTCTTTAGGCTCTAAGAGCATCTTCATGCCTATTTTACTGTGCACGAATGTAGATTTTAGCTTCAGTAAGTGCAGATTAGTTGTAAGAAGTAGTCTGTTTTGTAGGACAAAAGAAATTCGAAGAGAAGTATAACCTGTAATGAAACAGAATTGTGTTCTCTTTGAACTGTGTGCTTTGCATTTCATGTTCTCTTTATGACCTTTCTGAAAGCATTAAGAGAAGTTTTATTTGGACTGAAAGCATGTTTAACCTTGCATTAGGAGTAACTTGCTGAGCTCCTGTGAATCTTTCCTGTTTGCTGTCTTGAATGGCCAAAGGAGTATAGTGCTGAACAAGAAATGCAATAGTGAGGGCACATTTTAGATAGTCATCTTTGATGGAGCAGTGGCACAGGAGAAAAAAACCTAGAAGATAAAAAAGTCTTGTGGTAGTTCAAGGCTGAAAATAAAATAATTTCCATCTTGCAAACTTTAGTGATCTATAATGTGAATGTCTGCATCTGAGCTCATTATCCAACTCTGTTAGTCAGGGGAAATCTGGTTAACATGGTCAACAGAGTGATTAATCTGACCAAAAGTAGGTGTGAGATCTTGTTGAAGAATTTCTGGAAAGCTTGAAGTTAACACCATTTTAGTGAAAGTTTCTGCTTATCTTCATTTCTTGCAGTTTTATAATCAGTAAATGTGCATATAAAAATACATATTTCTACCTAAGTAAAAATATGTTCTACCTAAGTAAAAATATATTCTCTCCTTTCTAGTGAAGTGTTGTATTGACTTCTGCTTATTGCAAAATAATTCAATCTCTGCCTGTATGTTCCTTCCAGTTTTAGGCAAAGCACTGAGCAAAACTGATCAACAGCAAATAATCACCATCCTTCTAAAACTATTCCTTTAGCTACCTGGCTGGCAGCTAATCCTCAAAACATGAGATATCCACTTGGCTTGGGTATCCTGTCAGAAACAGTGGGAGTGGGGTGTAGGAAAGCTTTGGTCCTCTTTCAAGGGCAGTTGAAAGTCCTAGTGTGTGTTACTACTGACATGCTGAAATGGACATTGGAACAAACTTCTTTTGCCATTCTGATGAATGTTTTGCTGTGCTGGCAGTGTTGCAGGGTTCTCAGCCTGTCACTGAAAGCCACTGATGATTGTAGGAGTCTGTTTTAACTAGACAGGGACACAGATTTCCTGTTAGGAGGGGCAGAGCCCAGCAGAGCACTCAGCTGAAGCAGGAGGGTGTCTGACCCCTCCCTCATACTGCCTTGGCACTACAGAAGGCAGTGGTAGCTTCCCAGCTAGCCAGACACAGGTATGAAATATACATGCATATAGTCTGTATCACACTTCCCCCCCTTTCCTCAGTTACTCAAACAATAAAATCTTAAAATACATGCATTTTATAGTTGAATCTCTTCATTGCAATATGTCAGCGTTTCAAATGGAACATAATTTGCTCAAAGATTATATTGTAGCAAAAAAGACAGTTTAAGTCTTTAATATGATTCTGTCTAGAATCACTTTGTGATTCTAGACAGAAAGTAGAAGCACAAAGTGCTGTGTGCAGTAGGTACATTTTTTTTTTTCTCCAGAATTCAACAAAACAGGTATGTTCCAGCCACAGGTTAGAATAGCAGTGCTATTCTTGCAATGTGGATTTTAATTTGGACAGCATGGCTCCAGCTTCAGGCTCCCTGTCAGCTGCTATTCCAAATCAACCCAACTCTGAAGTTGTCTTGTTGCTTTACCTGAAATTAGTCAAATTGACGAGGCAATCCAAAATGAGAACATAACTTTTTCTGAACCAACTAAATGTCACTGAATGTTATAGCCAAGATGTTATCAGTTTTATTTTAGTCTGTGAACTCATCCTGAACAATTCTAGCTTTTGAAGACTTTCTCTATGTTTTCTTCTATAGGCAAACGACAAAGCAAAGTGGAAACTCCCACTAGTCACTTCAAAAGTGCGCTAGTAAGAAAATCTATTAACTGCTCTCCTTATCTCACTCTTCTGGAATCAGATATGTTCCCGGGAGTTACTGTGCTGTGTGCACAGTAGAAGTTCAATCACAGGAACTGGGAGATTGCAAGAGGTAATCCTATACCAGTGTTAGAAAGGCAAAAATTCGGGTGAGTTTAGAATTCAGTATAATAATACATATTGTTATGAATGTCACAGCTCTCATTGTAACTCAGAAACCACACAAATAAGCATTTTTATATTGCTTTATAGTATTGCATTCCAGTGAGGAGTGGTAAAGATGTGAATTCAGCTAGCCTGTGGTGATATTGCTGAATTGAGTAAATCTTGTCACCCTTGCTTTCAGCTGCATGTTCCCAAGCCCTTTCTTGTTTCAGCAGGAGCAATTACATGGTTATATGAAGATGCACATCATGGATTAAACCTGATCTTGTGGAGATGTTTCTGGTGGTGGAAAGTGTTAAGTAACCTCATTGCAACACTGGATGAATGATGGTGCTGACAGACCAGGGGTTCAAGTCTATAGCTTGGGCTTAGGAAAAGAGTGAGAAACCCTTTCATTTGGTAGGTGGTCAACTTTGAATTGGCTTAAGCTAAATACAAACTCATACTTGTAGAATATGACTTGATAGTGGAAGATGCAAAACATCCTTCATTTGTGGGACATGCTTTTGGCACATCTCACAGGAGTGGTTGAGAAGACCTGCAAAAGAAGTAACCATTTCATCTTCTGTTAACTGATAACTGTTACACTGCTGATCCAGAGATCACTGCTGTGTAGAATCATAGAATGGTTTGGGTTGGAATCATCTAGTTCCAACCTCTTTGCTGTGGGCAGGGACACCTTCTACTAGATCAGGTTGCTCAAAGCCCTATCAAACCTGGCCTTAAGCTTTTCTCAGGAGGGCATCTGCAACTCCTCTGGGCAAGATGTTTTAGTGTTTCACCACTCTTGTGACAAACAATTTCTTCCTAATATCTAATATTAATCTGCTCTCTTTTAATTTAAAACCATTACCCCTCACCCTGTCACTGCACACCCTGATAAAGAGTAGGCCCCTTTTAAGTACTGGAAGGGAGCTATGAGATCTCGCTGGACCCTTCTCTTCTCCAGGCTGAACAATCCCAACTCTCTCAGCCTGTCTTCATAGGATAGCTGCTTCAGCCTTCTGGTCATCTTTGTGGCCTTCCTCTGGACTTGCTCCAGCAGGTCTATCTTTCTTTCACTGGAGACCCCAGCGCTGAACACAGTACTTGGCTGAATGCAGTATGATAGGGTAGCAGTGAATAAAGCTTGATGTGAAAGCCTTAGTGTTTTAGGTGAAATCTAAAAATATGGAAGCTAAAATCAATTTCTTTACTAGATTCCTTCTCGAGACAAAATCAGTCTCCTAATGTACAGAAATGTGGAAATTTTTTACTTAAGATATGTGCCATTGCTGGTGGGGTAGGGGGTAAAGAGTGATTTACAGCATGGAAGCAAAGATGATGTTAGTTTTCATTCCCTCCCTCTTTTTATCAACCATTTCTTTGGGGATTGGAGGAAGGAAAGAAGTTTTAAAAACATATGCCAGTTCCTTCAAAAAGTGCCCCCCACTATCCCACCTGTCATTTACCTAAGAAAAAACAACAGTGAAATGTCTGTGCTGTATGCTTCTTGTAGCCTGTTAAAGCAATTGCCTTTAGCTAAGTTGCTATGACTGTGTCTCTGGGTCCCCATGCAGTAGGAGTTGATGTAAGGCCAAAGACCTTACAAGGACTGGAAGATAGATGCCTTGATAGAGACCTCCTGTCACTCTGCTTAAGAGAAAAGCTGCACCATCAGCTGTTATAAGGCATCAGAGAAGCTTCTATCTGCTGGGAGGGTGGTTTCTGAATGCCATTGCTTGAGGAGAAGCTGCCACTGAGGCTTGTCATCAGCTATCTGACGCAAATTTGTGGGAAGGCACTTTTCATTGGTTTCTCATAACTGCATCTCAAAATACAGCATCTTTTTCAGTTCTTAAGTGGTTTCTTTTGATGGGTGGAATAATTGTTACCACAACTTTTACCCAAGCCTGCTGTGAAAATTTATACAGATGGTGAATTTTGATTTGACGTAAGTTTCTCAAATGAGCCTAAGTTCTGTGGTGGCCTCAAATCGTACTTAGATTCAGGGTTAGGTTTACATGCTAACGATTTTACCTTTTTCATTTCGATGCTTGTTTTATTTTTCTGGGTGACCTTCTGACATGTTTGTCTAAAGGATCTGTGCTTTAACTAAACAGAAATAATGATATTTCCTTTTGCTCTCTGTTGCCTTTCAATGTGCATGCATTACCCAGAAGAAAGTTGCTCCCCAATTGCAGTGGAGAGTGATGAGCACCAGCAGGCTGAGTGTTCATCTCAAGACTGGATTTTGGTCTTGCTGACAAATCTAGTGGACTCTGCTATTTTCACCACAATGTGAATTTGAGACATAAGTTGAACATGAAAATCCCAGTCTAAGCTGTGCCAGCACATGATGTGACACACGTAGGGAAGCCAGGCTTACAATTCATGCCATTTAACTGTGCACAGGTACAGGCTATCTGCTTTACTTAAAAAAGATGAGGCTGTAAACATGGTGTCTTCTTCCCTTTCCTGTCACTGTGTATGTATATATTTGTACTAATTTATGGGTGTGCACGTTTAACAACATTTTAGTTTGGCACTTTAGGGGCTGTATGCAGTTTTTCTTCTCTCTCTCACCCCTCCCCAGTTCAGGCTCAGTAGGGTTTAAAACACTGCATGGAATCAGGATACAGCCTTCTGGTATGAGGCAAGAGGCTGAGGCTGCAGTGCCTCGTGCCTCTAGCCAGGCACCCACTGCTGTCAGAGTGGGTGGTTCCACCAGCTGAGATGTTCCACAAGCTGGGCACAGCCTGTGGGAGATGGTCTTCAGAGAAGAAAAGCACCTATGACCCTTTCTACATCTTGAGTTTTACATTTTGATATTCTGGCTCTTAATTTTCCATCTAATGTTACAATGGTACTGTACAAACATATTTTAGTAGAAATATCAGTTGAAAGGTGAAGCAATTTGGTATCTAGAATAAAACTGCATTTGTTTCAACTTGCCTTCTTCAAAAAGTCACTTTACCACCAGGAATTAGTGATATTTAAAAGCTTCTCTGGTAGTGGATCTAAAAAATGTTGCAAACTCCTAACAATGACAGTTGTTGACTAAATATTGCCATTTAATCTCTGCCAGAACTGATCCTTCAAAGTTCAATGAGATATTATTTGTGTCTTAAGTATCCCCGCATACAGACATAAGAAGTTTTTCCCTGAAGGAGGTAGGAGGCATTCCTGCTGATGTTGAAGTGTCAAGAAATATAGAAAATCCTGTCTTTTCTGGGGAATGACTCTGCATCTTGTGGTTCAGTTAGTTCATGTACAGAAGTAGTTGTTTTTCCTTGCTATTTTCAACACTCCTCTCTTGTGGCTGGAATTGCAGCCTAAAGGAAGTTCCTTAGCTTAGTACAGCTAATCTCTTACTGACAATTTGAAACAACTAACAAATGTCCTAATTTGCAGAGGGAAAACACCTGTTGTCATGAAAATAATTAATTGCTGTTACGAAAAAATGTATTTATTAATAAGGATACCTTCATGTATTAACTACCTAATTTTAGACTCTTCGCCTTTTCTAGGTCATGACCTAGTTATAAATGCGGTTGAAACGTAGCATATGAATATCAGAAGTCATTGGTATGCTAGTTAGAAGCTGGAGTACAGCATGGGAAAAGTAGGTTTTGTACATGAGCAAAAGAATGTCTCAAATTGGTTTTCCTCTTGCTTATGAAATGTTCATCACTGAATACAGAATGTTCTTAGGAGCATATTGTACAAAATTGTTAGTGGTTCTTCAACTCAGTTTGTAGTCTACAGAGGCTGGAAAAAAATCCTAATGACTGAAATCCAGTTCCACTCAAAGAGAAACATTGAAAAGGGTTGCTCAAAGGTTTGGTAATTGAAGTGTTATAACTGTAGGCACTTCTCTAGTCCTTACCATGGATCTTACTTTTCTTGTTGATTATCCTAATCAGAGCTTTAACACCATTATACCTAGCTGTGATTATCTAGGAGCTGTGCCATTTCTTTTGACTTGGAAGCCATCAGTGTTACCTGACATATTTCATCTGAATTCGGTGCATATTGAAGCAGATTCTAAATATCCAGCACAGCATCAGCTCCAAAGTTGTCTTTGCTGAGATATGATCATATGGGCTGAATGGTTGCTAAAGCATTAGGTGATAACACAAATAATCAGTAGGGAATAAGGGCAGATGCACAGGCAATTAGGACCAGACTTATAAATTTATTAATGCAATTTGCAGTTATGTCCATTTGTGAGACATTGAAATAGTAGTGAGAAAAAAAACCCCAAAAAACCCCAATGAGTTTCCAGAGAAATATACCATTAATAAAGACCTTGGGGGAAAATATATAAACAGAAAATAGATCATGAATTTAACTTTAAAAATAAGTACACAGACAAAGAGTGAAACAGCTCAAGTACTAAAAGCTCAGGTGAAGCTAAAACCCAGCATGCTGCTTTGAAAATAACTGGAGGTGAAAGAGAGATCTAGACACAGAACAGCAAACAAGATATGAGGTTACTTCTCATTTATATACTATGTGGTATGCCAATAAAAGAGAACTACCTTGAGGTTATCTGAAATTATGAGGGAGAAGTGAGAGTTTTTCTCTGCATGACAGGCAGAAACCATTTCATTAAGCTCTGGGAATCTTATTACCTAAAATATGTTATCAGAATGTGACTAGAAGAAGGAGAGAAAAACAGGAAAAAGAGTGAACAAAGAGAATTGACCATACCAAGCTTGACTGAATCATAATTAAATGAGTTTCATAATAATTTCTGTTGGAAAGGGTTAAGTCTGAGAAGGAATGTGATGAGAAGTAATGACATGAAATTAAAGACATAAAAATTAGATGTGGTATTATGAATAATTTGAACCGAACAGACTGAGCAATTGTGGGTAAAAGAGAGATTTTGGCCAAAGACACCAGGGAAAACCCTCATTTTTGCAGATTTTTAATGTCCACGGAACAGACGGAGTCAGGCTTTTAATGTCTCACTTAAGAGATGCATGCAGATGGTGTTTTTTCATGCATTTGAAAAATGAATTTCTACATTTTGATTATGTTGTCATTAGCAGTAGCCTTACTTGGTAATTAGGAAGCTGGTTCTTAGCATGTGTGAGAGAGAGATATATTGAGAAAAGAGGATGCTATCTCTTTGTTTCCACAGGGATGTAATTAAATGCAACCAACAACATCATCAAAACAGTAGAAGAGATTCAAACAATAACTGTGCTAACTGAAAATGGCTTATTGTTCACTGAAAAACAGCTGATCGTCGTCAGAGAAGCCCCACATTATTTGCCAATGCTCATTCTGGCCAAGAAAGACAGGGAAATTCCATGAGAAAAGGATTTCCCGTGTTATAAATGCATTCTTAGGTAAGGAGCTTTGAACTATTATTGATTTAGAAATAAAGCTATATGCAATGGAGTATTCCAAGTGAGTTTTTCTTTCATTCCTAGGTAACCTTTTAAAACAGAGGAGAAAAAGCTAAATATCATGAAACCTGCTGTTCATCGTCACAGGAGAAAGTAAGAGTGAGAAAGCAATGAGAATACTGCTTCTCTGGGAAGCAGCTACTGCTTCAGGAATGGCATCCCTGAGTGTCAGTGAAGAACAAGGCCTGCTTGCTGCCCACTCTTTCCACTGAATAACCTTTTAGGTTCTCAGAAAAGAAAAGCAAAAAAACAACCCTGAACTCTTAGACGTGCTTGGAAAGTGAAATAATGAGTTTCTCTCCATGACACATTTGTTCCAAGCCACAGACTGTGCATGCATGATTTTTGTTATTGTCTTTCTCAGCTTTAGGACTACACGCCTTTTACAATAGGTGGGTGTCTGTATCTTTTTCAGCATGTGTTAAATATGCAATTATACTGCTAAGTGTTTCAAATGTACCAAACCATCAAGCTTCATTCAGCCAGGTCTGCTCCCAGTTTAGGAGGCTGGAGCACCACAGCTTCTGCTCATACCTCCCTGGAGCTATTATTCTTAGTGTGTAGAGAATAAGTCTCTAGGCCAGATACCAAACTGGTACTAAAACCAAGAGATCATTGACTGTCGTCCTATTCACTGCCTCTTGCTGAATTACTGTGGTCCTTTCTGTATATCTTCATTGCTTTTTCTTTATCTTCCTTTCGGTATATAAAAGACCTGCTGACAAAGATCTCTGTACTTCCTGCCCTAGCCTTTTTACCTCTCAATTCACCAAATCCATTTAGAAGCTTCTCAGTCTTTTTCATCAAATTCAAAAACCTGTCTTCACATTGTCTTGGCTATCTGTAATATGATCCATACGTCTTCCTTTTAATTTGCTTGAAAATTCTATTTATTTCTGACTTCCTATTTTCATCTTCATACTTTCACTCTGCTCCTCCCTGCACCTGCTTTCCCCACTTTTAGTTTGAGGCTTTCTTTCTCATCAAACCCCATCTTTTGGTCTGGTCAGTGGGACACCATCTCTTCCCTTAAAGTTTTTAATTATCCCTTGCGTAGTTAACTAAGAATTTTTTATATGTTTCTCTAGTTACAGCTATTTGTATTGTGGACTCCTTAAAAAACCCATTCTCTGGGGAAAGGATGGGCTTTTCCTTCATTTCTGGGTTTAATACTGATTTGGATGCAACTTAGGGCAAGAATTCTTTGGCAGGCTGAAGTTTGGCCACAAGGAGAAGAAAGGATTGGACTGTGCCAAAGTATAAACAGAATGGTGGAATTTCCCAATATTTTTCATGGACTGCTTGTTGGACCAAAAGATAAATGTTTGAAGTAAATCTAATAATATTGTTCACTCACCAAGACGGTGTGCATAAGCCAGATGCACATTGGTTCCGCTTTTGAAAAGCCTCAAGTAATTGTGCTGGAGAAGAGCTTTGTTGTAGTCTGAACTTTTAACTCTGTGGAGTTGGGAAGCAGAAGTCATCTTCTATAACACTAGATGATTGCTTTCCTTTGACGAGGAAATCAATGGTATTTGATAAGTAAACTGTGCTCAACATAGGTGTTACAGCATGAATCTCTTTTTTTTTTTTTCCCCCACGTTGCCACAGCAACATGAAATTTCCTTTTCCACACATTAGCTTCTCTAAAATATACTTCACAAATTGTCTATGAAAAAAAGAAAGCCTTATATCATGCTGACAAATTGTGCTGTTTGCTCTCTTAGTATTTGGTCTTTTGTGGAGTTAGGCTTATTAGAGAAAAGGTACCTCATGCACAATGCAGCTTTTACAAATTAAACTTTAAGTAAAGAGAAGGAAATGAAAAGGTGAAACTGAATTAGTTATTACCTCAAGACAAGCTGATGGCTTAGCAAAATATCTGAATAGTCTGCTGGTACTCAGAGTTTGTTGTAACTAGAATAGACAGTCTGCCTATTCCCAGCATTCGAAGACAAGCAAATGGATATATCATTAGGCATATGCAGTGGATTTAAAAAGGGTTTCTTTCATGGTTTTCTCTAAAACATTTGAAAAAATGGTAGTAGTTCCAGCAGGCTTTCAAATAAATATCAACTGCATATACATTGTCCTATGAGAGAAAAAAATACTGAAAAGATCAAATGAAGAGGAATTTGTCTTAGCCATCCTTCGTTAAAGGAGTTATTAGGCTAAGAGCAATTGTTAAAATAATTCTGAATTTGTGAAGTTTCAGAAGAGACATACAAATCAAATAGTTCCCATTTATTGAAAAATAAAAAAACATGAGTGTCAATAGTGTCACATTTATCAACACCGTTTTTTTTTTTTGTGCTCCTTGTCGGGTGTATCTTGAGAGGTGAGAATAATTTTTCACCTCTCCAGCTGATGTGTGCAGATTTAACAGTGATGGCTGCACTCCACAGCATTAGAGTTTAAGTGCAATCCCTATGTTGCTGTACATCAAAAGGGTAATGCTTTTTCAGTGTTTAAATAGGAGCATGGACTATGTTGACTGTTTGGCCTCAATGAACATTTCTGCACATTCCTTTTTTGAGAACCTGTTTTGGTAAGAAGCTCCCTCACTTTTTTGAGTTTGTGTAGGAATACTGGTGTGAACATACAGAAAAGGTGAGAAAGCATTTGTGAGAGTAACCATCTTCTTCTGTGGGAAGCTTGTAACAGCTTGTGGTTGTGTCTATTTTTTAACCACAGAACCTGTAGATAAAGCCTAGCTTAACCTTGAAAAAGGTAGATCTGCTGACTTGGAACAGTAACGAAAACCAGAAAAGAAACCTGATCATCTATATAGGAAACTCTGTAAATAAAAATTACCTTCCCCGCTACTACCATTATTTCTGCTTACCTTCTTATGATGCTGTACATGAGTATCTAGCATTAGTAAGGACATGGGAGGAAAGGTTGATTTTCTTCTCTCTAGTGATAAGTAGAACACTTAATAGATGACAAATTGGAGAATATTGAACCTCTAGAGACCTAATCAAACATGAATCAAGTCAGTCTCGAGTGAGCATGGGATAAAATGCCAGCTGGTGCATGGCTTTTCCATTCCAGCTGGTACTTTATGCTTTGTAATATATTATGATTAGTCTTAATGCAGCTAATACTTACACTTACATAAATTAAAAAAAAATCATAATGACATCAAACCATGGGTTTTGAATCTCTAAATGCTGTTCCTTGTGGAAAAGTACTATAACATCAAACAGAAGTGGAACTGACAAAATTTAGCTGTACTAAAGAACTCAGGAGAGAATTACAGCACCAGTATTGCATCTGAATTTCTGTGGAACCTTTATGCTGGTGCAATAATGAGTTAATTTTGATGGAATCCAGCATGGATGCAAGATCGTTTAGGTGAGATAGAAAAAAATCTATTAAGTAACTATTTCCTTTCTTTTTTTTTCTTTTTTTTTTTTTTTTTCCTTTTTTGCCCTCAAGGGAAATATATTTCAAGAAATTTAGGATTTTTCATATGGTCTTACTGTGTGAAAGTCTTATTTATCATTTTGGCTTAGATAAGTTATAGAAAAATTGGTGTAATATTGGATATGGGTAAGAAACAGGGAGAGAGACCTGCAAAGCAGATATCCTGGTGGGAGTTTGTTGTAGATCATCCAATCAGGGTGATGAGACAAATAAAATACTCTTTAGGCATATGGAAGAAATCTCATAATTACTAGTCCTTGTTCTCGTGAGGGATTTCAACTTCCCTGATGTTTGCTGGAAATATAACACAGCAGAGAGTGATCAGTCCCAAAGGTTCCTGGAGTGTGTAGAGGAGAACCTCCTGACACAACTGGTGACAGATCCAAATAGGAAAGGTGCTTTGGTGGACCTGCTATTTGTGAACAAAGGACTTGTGGGCAATGTAATGGTTGAGGGCCATCTTGGGCTATCATGAAATGACAGAGTTCTCAGTTGTTGGAGAAGTAAAGAAGAGGGTCATCAGTACTGCCACCTTGGATTCTGTCAGGCAGACACTGACCTCTTTCTGAAACTGGTTGACAGAGTCCTTTGGGAGGTAGTCCTGAGGGGCCAAGGAGTCCAGAAAGGCTGGGCACTGTTCAAGAGGAATTCTTAAAGGCACAGAACAATCTGTCCCCATGTACCAAAAGATGAGTTGATGGGAAAGAAGGCCAGCCTGGCTGAACAGAGAGGTTTGATTGCTGCTTAATTAGAAATGACAGTCTGTGGTCATTGGAAGAAGAGACAGGCACAGGCCACTCAGAAGGACTACAAGAGTGTCATGAGACTATGCAGGGAGCGAATTAGAAGGGCAAAGCTCAGCAGGCTTCATCTGTTAAAGAGAACAGGAAATGTTCCTACAAATATATTAGTAACAGAAGGAGGTCTAAAGAGAATCTCTGTCCTTTGTTGGATGCAGGGGGGAACATAGTGGTCAAGGATGAGGAAAAGGCTGGGGTACTCGATGCCTTCTTTGCCTCAGTCTTTAGCTTCAATACCACTTGTTCACTGGATACCCAGCCCCCTGAGCTGAAAGACAGGGATGGGGAGCAGAATGAAGCCCCCATAGCCCAAAAGGAGATGGCACATGATCTGCTGCACCACTTAGACATACATGAGTCTGTGGGGCCAGATGATGTACATCCCAGGATATTGAGGGAGCTGACGGAAATGCTCAACAAGTCACTTCCCATGATTCACCAGCAGTCCTGGATAAATGGGGAGGTCTCAGCTGATTGCAGGTTGGCAAACATGCCACCCATCTACAAGAAGGACTGGAAGGAGGACCAAAGGAACTACAGACCTGTCAGTCTGAGCTCAGTGCCAGGGATGGTCGTGGAGAAGATCCTCTTGAGTACTATTATCCAGCATGTGCAGGGCAACCAGATGATCAGACCCTGTCAGCATGGGCTAGTGAAGGGCAAGTCCTGCTTAATGAACCTGATCTTCTACAACAAGGTGACCACTTAGTGGATGAAAGAAAGGCTGTGGATGTTGTTTATCTGGACTTAAGTAGAGCATTTAAATGTTTCCCACAGCATTGTCCTGGAGAAAACGGCTGCTCATGGCTTCAATAGGTGGACAATTTGATGGGTTAAGAACTGACTGGATAGGCAGGTTCAAAGAGTTGTCATAAACAGTTAATCCAGTTGGCAGTTGGTCACCAATGGTGTTCCACAGGGCTCAGTGTTTGGGCCAGTTTTCTTCAGTATCTTTATCAAAGATCTGGATGAGGGAATTGAGTGAACCCTCAGTTAAGTTTGCAGATGACAATAAATTGGGTGGGTGTGTTGGTCTTCTTGAGGGTAGGAAGTCTCTGCAAAGAGATCTGAACAGTCCAGATTGATGGACTGAGGTCAGTTGTATGAGGTCTAATAAAGCTGAGTGCCAGGTCTCACGCTTGGGTTGCACCAACCCCATTCAGGCTTGGGGCAGAGTGGTTGCAAAGTTGCTTGGTGGAAAATGACCCAGGGGTGCTGGCTGACAGCTGTCTGAACATGAACCCACAATGTTCTCAGGTGGCCAAGAAGGCCAACAGCATCTTGGCTTGTATGAGCGTGGCCATAAAGAGTAGGGAAGCGATTGTGCCTTTGTACTCAGCACTGATGAGGCAATGCCTTGAATACTGGGTATCAGATGACAGGATGAGAGGAAATGGCCTGAAATTGCACCAGGGGAGGTTTAAGTTGGATATTAGGAAAAATTATTTTTTCAGGAAGAGTGTTCAGTCATTGGAACAGGTTGCCCAGAGATGTGGTGGAGTCACTCTCCCTGGAGGTGTTCAAGAAATATGTGGTCATGGCACTTTGGGACATGGTTTAATGGCTATGGTGCTGTTAGGTTGTGCTGGTGTGAGGCTAATTGGAATATTTTACTGAGAGAAATTAAATCCTTAGCTGTGAGAAGAGAGAAAAAAACCAACAGTAACCTTTATCACTCGTTCTTCTGCTGAGAAATGCAACTAGTCAAAATGTAAATAAGACACTTCTCACATCCTTCTCAATTAGTTCTCGGTTGTTCTGCTCCTTCCCTCTGGCGGTCTGTGGTTGCTTCTGCCTTAACTCTAATGCGACCTAACCCTTTATTTCCTCTAACCTCCTTGTAGTCTTTTTTTTGACATCTCACCTCAGATCTCTCCAGATTTATCACATGAGATATACAAGGATTGATCTGGTTATTTCTGAGGGGAGGGAAAGAGGGAGAAGAGGGGAGGAGGTTTGAATCTGGAGCCTCCTGGCAATCTGATTGTTGTGGAGGGATATTGTGTTTCTGTATTACTTTTAACTTGTGTATAACTGTAAATATTTGTGTATATTGTGTATACATATATCTGCTTGTAAATTGTGCTAAGCTGTAAATATAGCTTCATTCCTTAACTTCCAACCAGCTGAGTCTAGTCTGGGTGATTTCATTGTGTGTGGAGGCAGGTAACTCCCAAACCATCACATAGGTCAATGGTTGGACTCAATGATCTTAGAGGTCTTTTCCAACCAAATCAATTCTGTGATTCTATAATATGTCTTGTGTGGTAAAAAAAAACCCTCAGTATGTGCACATACACTTGTATATATGCATACCCAGTCTTTCAGTATACCACCTGCCTAACAGCGCTTTTCTCTTGAGATTTTGTTACGGTGTAGGAAAACGAATGTGTTACACCTGTAACATCTGTGAAGGAATAAAAGCTGTTATTTATTGTGAAAGCAGATAAACAGTCCTGCAGAAATGAAAGCTGATGTGCCAGTTTTGAGCACAATAGAAATGCAGAAAGGTTTTCTTTCAAAGATACTGGAAAAAGCCAGTGTCAGCTCTTAGCAAGACATTTTTCTAGTTCCTTTCATCACTGACTGACTTACAGTTACCTTCTCTAAGCAGCATTAGATTTCTGATGAAATCTTCCCAGCTTTTCTTTTTTACACCATGATAAAGCATCTCAGAACAGCTCTTTACATGTGACTATACAGCTATCTGCTCTATTCTAAAAGATTGTAAATCTGAAGTACTGATTTTGCATTCCCCGAAACTATCTCTAAGCCACACAGAAACTCACAGAAGTTAATAGGCTTGACCTAGAATTTCAGGAGCCAGCAGTGGAAAATGGATATCATTAAAAAGTTTTGAAAAACACATACCTCATTTCAGAACAATGAAAGCGTTTCAATTGTTTTGGAACTATCTAGAAAGGGAAAAAATTATGAATATAGTCTTGTGATTTTGGGGGGCCTTTTGCATTTTCCAACATCTAAAACTGTTTTATTGTTTAAAAAAACCCAAACAGTCCCCAAATGCACTTACTAATAGAGCTTTGCACGTGACTATTCATTCAAACATATCCCTTACTGTCAATCTTCCTTCTTCCATGTGAAGGTCGACTCTGTCCTGCTTAAATGCTGATAATGTGATCTGCAATGCTCACCATAAATGGTATGGAAGGCCTCTTTCAACTCAGTTTTAGAAAGCCCCACTGGCATATCTAGGAGGTATAAACAGAAAACCTAATATAAATGGCAAAGGTAGTTCTCTGAGGACCAAATCAAAACGAGTGGCTTTGAATCTAATGAAAGTATACAATGGTGCTTTGAACAATGTAATTTGTTACTATTTACAAGCTGCACTGGGGGTCACTGGATCCAGTTCTGGCCAATGCTACAAAAGACGCAGATTCTACAAAAAGGTACATTTCTAACAGAAGCTTTCTTCAAAGAGGTGAAATTAGGTAAATTTAACTGGAAGAAAGATTGCTAGATAAAACAATGCTGCTGCTCATAATAAGAGTACTTAAAAATATTCTAGGAAAATATTTTTGGCTTTTCTTCGTGTGTGATGTCCATAGGGCAAAAATACTAACTTCTGACAGCACAGCATGTGGGACTTCATGGGCATTTTGAGTGTACAGTTTGACATACTGGAGTGACTTGACAGCATCTTGGAGAGAAAGCTAAAAATAGACATGCTATAGGTTTCCCAGGTAGTCCCTGGCTTATTACAATAGGCTTTAAAACTGTATTAAAGTGATGTAATGATATTCTATTGGACATAGCTTCTTGTTGTCTGATGTCATCTTACAGTTTCTCAGGGGAAAAAATGATGCTGAGAAGATGGTGAGACAGAGACAGAGCACTGTGTGTTTTTACAATGCAACATCCATTATACATGAGTAAAATAGTAGTTGCTCAGCTGCAGTTATGGTAGGCATGACTGCTTCTCTTATAAGCTTATATTTCATTTATTCATTTCATCTTTCATTCCAAGAACCCTGAACCTCCACACATTTCTCTGCAAGTAAAACTATGCACCTGAATAGTTACAGTGACTTCAACAGGGATTACTTACATGAAGAAATTTAAGCATGAGAGCAGAGTGTTTACAGGACTGAATCCAAAAGCTGTAGATAGCTGAGCTGAGAAAATTGGCAGTAGTACAGTAATGTAAACATTTAAATGCAGAAACAGAAATACAGACTACAACATTCCTTTCTATAGCCCTTTGGCTATTCCTGGCTTTTTTAATTTATTTCATGATGCAGACTGAACACTGGATGAAAGTTATGGTCCTGGTTCATGGAAAGGGTGAAAAATATTCCTTGCTTTCCATAATACTTTAATGAGTTCTGGTCTTTTTTCCTCTAGATAAATTGTGTATATATTAATGAATATACTTTTTCTATGTAAGCAAGTTTGCCTAGTATGTTTGTTGGAAGATAGAAGGTTAGCCTGTTGTTTTGCATTTCTTTTTTCTCTCATTACTAGTCAAAAAGTATGTAAAAACACAGAAGCAGCCCAGGATATCACATTGTTCATCTCACCTGACAACCAGCTGATCACAGGCTGGATGCTATGTGCCACTGTATTCGCTTTTCCTACCCTGTGTTCATTGACATTAACGAATAATATTTATGTTAAAAAGATTGGCCTAAGTTATCCCATAACTGATCACTATTTGAGACATGGAGTGATTATTCATGTTTTATTAAACCTTGAAAGCTTCCAGTGCTGTTACACAAGCTACAGCTGCTCAGTTAGCAGCATTTGAAAAGCTGGAGTTTGCTCTATTACGCTACTACAGTTCTGTGTTTTTGGTTTCGGTGGGTTTTTTTTGGGTTTTTTTTTTGTTTGTTTGGTTTTTTTTTTGTGTTGCTTCCCCCCACACACATTAGAAGAGTGGGAAGCTCTGAAAGCACCAGAGTTTTACATCGTTTCGGTCAGCATAATTGCTGGAACATGCCTTTGGTTTCAGATCAATTGCTACAAGAAAATTGATATACATGACAATGTATTTCCTTAGACATCTGTAAAATACTACATGCTTTGTAAATTGAGATGTAACATTTGGCTCACATTAGGACAGGAAAACTAAGCTGTAACAAGCATTGGTTCAGTTGTTCAATATTTTTTTCCATACAATGAATCCAGTCTATCTTTCATTAACTGCCAATCAGGCCCTCCACCTGCCAGGTGCCAAATTATATTCTTGGTTTATTAGCATTGAAGCTACTTTTAAAACTCAGACTGAAACATGAAAGAAAACGCCCTTTCCCAGAAAAAAAAATACATTTTTGCTTCTTCCTTCTGGTAAAAACTAGTTGAGAAAGTGTACTTACTGTTCCAAGCCATGTGAAGCAGTATGAGACTGATTTGAGACTGAAGTTCAATACCCACAAGGCTGCTATGCACAGAGCAGAGCATGACAGTATGCTTGTGCTTATCCTGTGAAAGAGCTGAGAGTTTGACACACTGTGTATACCTGCAAATCTGTTCAGTACTGCAATACTGGTGCTTATTTAACATAATTTGATGAGACTTAGTACTAAAGAAAGGTTTACAGGCTAATTGTTTTCCAATAAGGCTCGAGTGGTTTTAGCTTTTGCAAACTGCTTCCTCTGTTGGTGAAGGAAGAGAAACCTGAATTGAAAGAACCAAAAGCAGATCATGTATAAAGACATTTCTGCTTTCCCTACCTCCTGTTTCCTGCAGACATTTCTCTCTCCCTTGTATCAGACATACACAATAGCATTGGCATGTCGGAAGCCAGACACGTATCAGTGGTTTTCTCTGAAGCATCAGGTACTGTAATTTGGGACTCATGTTCAACTGAGGCCCTGGCAGGAGCAAGGTCTGGCTGACACTGAGATGCTTGACCTGTATCATCCCTTGGAGGGGGCATGCCAGAAGCAGTGACACTTCCAGTAAGAGCTGTATGGGTGTTTCCAGATATCTTGTGCCACGCTGAAATGCTTATGTTTCCCACTGCTTGACCTGCGCTGAAAACAAGATGTACAAGGCTGCTGAAGCTAGGACAGAGCTTCTTCTGTCTGAACAGCAGGAAAGGCTAAGATTAAACCCTACAGAACAATCCATGGTTCAAAGTGCAGCAAAGCAAAGCTTTCATTAAGTAAAGCTTGGGGCAACTGCAAAAGATGAAACTAAGGCTGAGCTAAAATTTTCTTCTGTCTTTCTACAGTATAACATATAATTAAAAATTGGCATTCCTGTGACTCTGGGAGGAAGGACTGATAAGTTTTTTGAAACAAAAAAGTCCGATCTGCTTAATCATTGCATTAAATGAAACAACTCATTTTCTGGAACACAGAAACAGAGATTCAGGTACTTTGGGTGTCAAAAATAAGTTAATGTTAGTTAATATTCGTTTTGGTAAGAATTTCTGTAGCAGCTCTGTTACCCATTGTGAGTAACAAATTATGAAGAGTTGGGGCATTTACATCTGGGTATCCCTTATAAATCTTAAAGACGCTCTTCTTCATGCTGATTTTCCTGTTTAACAAACTGCCTCATTCATCAGAGCTCTGTGGTGAAGGTAGGAAGCAAAAATCATTAAACAAACACAAGAGAGGCTCAGAATCAATGACAGCACACAAGAAGAAAATGATTGCTGACTACCTTTACGCCTGAAGTTTGTAGCTTCCTTCCACTTGTGGAAAATTGGACTAAAATCCTTTTGTTTGAATATTGCACGTTGTTTCATGGGACTTCTGCACCTGTGCTTCTTTGCTTTAGATCTTTTAAAACTGGGGAGGACAGGGAGAAGCAGCATTTCAGAAAGGCTTGGAAAGTTTTAATATCTGCTTTTACAGGCAAGATTACCAAAATACTTGTAGTTTGGGATATGAGTTTTAGTGGGTAAATGAGGAAATTATTCAAAATTACTGGTGTCTGAAATATGAAGCTTCAGCTGAAGTAAGGAGCAGGATTCATGCTGCTAGGCATTAAATATCAGCTGTCACCATCTAAGGTAATCTCCTCTGTATCACTTTCAAGTGATGTGTGAGAAAGGGGCTTTCTTAGGACTTGGCATCTGTTAGCATGAGCTAAGTCAAACTCCTGAAGTATCTGCTTCTCTCCATTGATTTTTGAAAGAGCTTAGGTTAACCAGTTCAGTCAATGCTATAGACATAGGTTTTGGCCAAATGAATTCCACCTGAGGTATCAATAATAAAAGTAGCTTTACATTTAAAAAGCAAAAATGACAAATTCATGACAAGGCATTGAATAATAAAATGATAGTCAATTTTATTCAACAAGCATGAACCAGCAGTCTGGGTTGTGCTTTTAAGTAGGAGCAAATACTGCAAGCAAAGATAAATCAAGCAGCTTTCAAAATTTTTAATGGAATTACTAAAGAATAAAGATGGAGCTCTTTCTGAACAAAGTGGCTAAGTATTTTTAAAAACAGAAATAAATCTCACAAAGAGATTCCAAATGGCATGTATACTTTTGCCAGGATTCAAGAAGAAAGGGTTTGTGTTGTATGACAATGTTAGTTTAATGTAAAAAAAGAACTTTTCAGATGAATTCACAAGGGTGGAACTGTAAATCCAATTTCAAGCTGTGTTAAAAAGCAAAGCTACTTCCCAAGTGTGGAAATCCTCATATCTTTTTAAGCTACAAATAGAAAACTTGGATATTTAAAACCAAACCAAAGCTCCAAGAAATTTTCATAGTTTAACTTTACTGAATAAGTCAGTGTAGAAGAGGTGACTCATTCATTTTCCCTCTACATCTGATTTTTTTTGGAGACTTTTACCATGCCTTCACCTTGTAGTTGGGAGGCTGCTGGGGCAATGGATGTTCATTTCAAGGACATCCA
Organism: Ramphastos sulfuratus; assembly: GCA_013399055.1. Lineage (NCBI taxonomy): Eukaryota > Metazoa > Chordata > Aves > Piciformes > Ramphastidae > Ramphastos > Ramphastos sulfuratus. The sequence continues at coordinate 52,206 of WBNM01031659.1, read as the reverse complement.
CTCTATCAAATCACCACTGCACACCACCAGATATATCTTGTCATGCATTGACATGCATGCCATGGAAGAATATATAGGTATCCCTAAATTACATCTTGTAGTGGAATTCACATACGGTCAACAGACAATGGAGTGGGAAGCAGCCATTGCCTTTGTACACAGGATTGCTTACATACATTAAGATACACTTTTTGGAGCTCTTGGCATCAGAGACTCACTTGTTGTGCCTCTGTCTTGAGAATTTACAGAGGGCCGCACTTATAAGATTATCAAGCACTTTACAACCTTTGATTGTCATAAAATCCTTCTAGCAGATGACAAATAAAGGAATAGTAGGAAAAGTGTCTTGCCCACAATCACAGCAGGTTGTGATGAGCAAATCAGTTGAGCCTTCCTGTCTTGAACACCAGGCACCATTTGAGCCTTGTCCCTGCAATCCAGCCTCTTGTCCTTTAAGAGCTTCCACAATACAACGTAGAATAATATCGACAATAATAAATGTTTGGAGATGTACCATGCTTGAAAATGTGAATGTGAACACTGCCAGTCGATAAGTGAAGATTGTCACTTCTCTCAGCAAGGAAAGGGACTGTTTTGAACTGTGCTGTTCTTGCACATAGCCACCCGTGTGCAGTTCCTGTGCAAAAGGGGATAAGATTTTCTCAGTCAATCCTCTTTTCCTTACTGCTCTGTGGGAAATACAATAGCTCACTTAGGTGTATATTCCCTCAAGCATTGTCTTTAGGGAAAGAGTATGCTCTTCAGTACAGAATAGAACCAAAAACTATCCCAGGGGAATCTTCTAATCAGTAATGGCAATAAATTAGTACCAGTAAATGAATAGAAATGCAGAGAGATAAACACAATAAAATTCACAATGTAGCATCTGAAATTAGTATTGCATGGATTATTCAGATTGTAGTGTCAATTGTCTTGGGGACTAGGTTGTGAATGAGAAAAAATGGTTACATTTGTCAGGTATGCTCAACATGACTCCATCATTCAGCCACCTCCAGATGTAAGATGCCTCAGAAAATGTAATGGAAATCAAAAGCTTCAACTTAGTTTAAGGATTTGCAGACTGAAGTGTTTGGAAAAAGCGATAATGAATTTGCAAATGAACAGAGCAATTTTCTAGATTCATTATTTTGGTTGAATATGTGCAGTCGTATGAGCAGTACATATTCTTGCCTTATTAAAAGGTTTGGTCAGAAGTGAATCCACATCATAAAGGCTGAGCTTCACTCAGATTAACACCAATTTCAAGCAATATTGAACATATTTTCCACAACTTATAGTAGGGCAAAAGTCTAAGAGAAAGCTTCGTTTTATACAATAGGAATATGCAACTGTGTTTAACAGACTTCAGTTATTATGTTGACAATTTTGGTCAGAATGAGGAATCTTAAGAAATGGGATTTGCATAGACCTTAAGGACCAAATTCTGCAGCCATTTAGATTGCTTCATGTTCATAAAATTAAATAGGGTTGTGTCAGGGTAATTGAAAGGAGATTTGGCCTTAGATACTTAAACTGTGGAAAAAAGTATATTCAGGGAGAACTAAACATATTTATTTTCTCCTCCATTCCCAAAACATCAAAGTATTTTATTACAGAAGACAGCATTGGTTCTTAGGATGTCCTGCTGAACTTTAATGTTTTGGTAGCATATGTCAAATATTTCAAATATATATAAAAAAACCCTATGTATTTAAATATAGTCTTTTTCATAACTGCCATTTGGCATGACATCATCATGATAAATATATGTTTACAGCTGAGGTAGTTGAAGACTTAAAAAAAATATAATTAGTGTAGGTTGCCTGCTATCATGGAAAGTACAAAGCAAGCAAGGAATTCTGCACAAGTAAACACTGATTACCAGAGAGTTAAAAAAATACAAGGGACTAAAACATAGAGTAGATTAATTTCAAAGTGTAAGAAAGATCCTGCAAAGCACCCCAAAGAAAAGCAGCCCAGAGGCTTCTGGCTTTTGACCCCAGTGAGCTTCACCAGCTCTAGGCAGCAGTTTCAAACCAGGCATAGGCACATGTACCCATATCCATGCAAACACACACATGTGCGTGCAGAATTTTGAATGCTGTTTCACTTAATTTTGTTCTGAGTAAGTAAAGGCAGTGAACAGAGTGGTTTCCAGGGTAAAAAATACAATCCAGTGGAAGGAAAACCATGGTGTCTGTAAGGTACCTGTGCTGGTTTAAGGCTAATTGGAATATTTTAATAGAGAAAATTATATTATAGGTTGTGAAAAGGAAAACAATGGTGATGTCTACTTCACTCATAGCCTTGCTGTGATGCTTAAGAAAGAAGCCAAAACAAAAGATAAGACAGTCGGGCTTGTCGCGGGCTCTGGGGTACAGCGTCTGGGGCTATCCTGCAACTTCTGGCTTCTCCTCTCCGACAAATTAATTTCACTAATCACTTTTCTTCTAACTCCTCCTCTGGCCGATCCTCAAAACCTTGGGGTAAGGTATAGGGGTGGGGAGAAGGTGGAAGGGTGGTTGGGAGCCCCTCCTGGGGTCTCTGATTTCTGGGAGGGGTGTTGTGTTTCTGTATTACCTTTACTTTGTATATTTCTATAAATATTGCTGTATATAGTGTATATATCTGCTTGTATGTTGTGCTGAGCTGTAAATATAGCTTCATCTAAAACTTCCAGCCGACTGAGTTTTAGCCTGGGTCATTTTACAAAGTGTGGGGGGGCGGGGAACTCCCAAACCCACATCAGTACCGCTGGCCTTTCTGCCAGGTTGCATTAGGCCTGGACAAATGCCTGGCATGGTTTCCCAGTTGTGTGAATGACAGCCTTCACTGGTGTTCACCAGCTCTTGCCCTGAGGCCAATACACTTTTTTCCCCTTGGGCACTATGTATTTACTCTGGGGTGTTTTGAGAACAGCCTAAGAACTGTCTCAATGCTACCTTTGGCACAAAGCTAAGGGAACTCACACAGGGAATTAAGTTCCTTGGCATTTTTGCTGCACATTCACTTATTTATGAGACATAAACAAAAAAACCCACTCTGCTTCATGACAGCATTATAAACTTAAGAAGGCAGCCCTGCAGCCATTCAGATTGGTAGAAGTCAGTTCTCAGCATTCACAGAAGTTGGCTATTTGTGAAGTTAACGTTGCATTTGATGACCTCACAGCTACAAGCTAGTTCTGAAACACTGCAAGAGATGGAATTTCACATTTCTGTTCTCAGGTATGCCTAGATGCCACTTCTTAAAATAAAAATGGAAAGATGAATTGTAGTAAAATGCAATAATATTGCTGTATAAGCAGTGATGGCTACTTTTGTTTGGCCATTGTGTTCTGTCTGAGTTTTGTTCTGTATATAGGTGCTTCATAGCAGGCTATAACCACAGTAAGACTGTAAGAGGTTTATCATATAAATTGTCTCTCATTTTCGTCCAGATAGAAATTCTGCTAAAATATTATATGGCCAAGAACTGGCTAGACTGGAAACAACAAGGCCAGGTTGGACGAGGCCTTGAGTGACCTGTACCAGTGGGGAGGTGTCCTTGCCTATGGCAGGGGGTTGGAACTAGATGATCTTTGAGGTCCCTTCCAACCTTACCATTCTATGATTCTATGATTCTATGAAATACATACTAATGGAGCAGCTGGTCAAAAACTCTGAAGTTATATTCTTTTGTAATTATACAAATTTATGGAAAGAGCTCCGAGGACTTGCCACCAATACCTAACTCTCCTTCTACCACTACAGCATTAGTACACCTGTTATACCTATTTGTCTGTTGGAAAGCAAAATTGAAAATATTATTTGTCATTTTTGGATGTGGTGAATAAGCTTTTCTGTCACAGGCTGGGAAGAAAGCAAAGAAAGTGAGGTGGTTGTGTTTGGTTTTTTTTTTTTTTTTGTTTCTTTGTTGTTGTTGTTGTTGGGTTGGTTTTTTGTTGTTGTTGGGTTTCTTTGTTTTTTTTTTTTCCCCAACACCCATTGGTTTGATTTTGTTTGGACTACAGTATTTTAGCAAAGATGAACCAACTCAACTAATGGTAGTTCCATCCAGCTTGGCAGCTGAAGACAACATGGGCACTCTAACAATGAACAGTTATGCTCTGCTTTGTGATTTTAGTCCTCCTCTGAATGGCACCATTCCCTCTAATGTTATGCCCTGCACTTGTTACAATTCCCTAATATAGCTTATACAGGAGTCCTCAACAATTTGCCCAAGGTCAGTTAACATGTCGGTTGAAGAGGTGGAAAAATCACTGCTTTTGATTTCCTCTCCCCGTCTTCCACCAACTATTGCACTATCATAAAACAAGAACATTTCAGGCTTTTTAATTTTTTTTCTGTGGGGGAATGTGAAAATGACAGCTTCCTTTTCAGACATCAGAAGATACTTAGAGGATTGGTTTCTCTAGCAACTGGAAAAGGAGAGAAAAGAAACCATCATAAATTTTTTTTCCCACCTACTCATTTTTTTTAATGTGGTAAAGCAGATGGTTGCAAAATGCAGATACTACAGATTCTGATTTATTGACTGTAGACAGAAATATAAATACAGAAGCATATGCACTCTGCTGTGCTCAGTAACACAGTAAGACTTAATGACTTCAGAGTTCATACTTCTTTTACTTTCTATGTATCTATACCGACAAACTCTATTATTTACTGCTAGGGCAATATTAATGGCAGAGCTCACTGCACATGGGGACCAAACACCAGCTAGCCAAATACTTCCCGTATCCTGTCCTTTCCCTCACAGCAGTGCTGGCTCCATGAGGTCCCAATTTACATCATTGAGAGTCATGCAGTTTATTGACCTGGCCACATACTTTCTGTTAAGGTGTTGTAAATCAGTCAGTACCATAGATATATAATTTCAGAGGACTCAACCTTTTGCCTTTGCCAGGAAAATTAAGAATGGTGTAGCGATCTGTGCTTAGTGATGATAGGAAGGACATTATTCTTCTGCACTTGGCCCTTGGCTAAAATAGGGAAGTACTTCCTATATTTCTTCTGCCGTCATAACTTCAAGCGTTATGTGGAAAGAAAACAAAAATGTTTGCTTCAATAAAATGCTGGAGATGACATATTCCTTTTCTGCTGCAGTTGCTGACTTTAGTACAGTATAGATGATAGTCTTGTCTGCTCTACCGTACCTCAATCAGGACTTCCAAACTGCAAAAGTAGTCTCAACATTGATTGTTTTTGGTGTGATGTAATTGACACATTGGAGAGCATGCGCAGAAGTCAAATTGAAGCAGTGCCAGTATCAGGATATGGATGTTCTCAGGACTCAGTTTCCATCCTTTGCAGAAATACTTCAGTTGTTTACAAGTGAATTATGGCAACACCATTATCAGACAATTTTTGATGGCAGCAGTGTTGCCAGTCTCTGCAGCAGACTTACTGGGAGAACAGTAACAGAGGAAGAGGACAAAAAGCAATATGAAGCCATTTTTCTGGACCAGTTTCAGTCAGGGCAGTACAGCTTCCAGGCTGTCCACGCTTCAACTTGTTTGTTAGGAGAGGAGTGTACTGCAGACCCTGGGCGGCTGGTGAGTGACAACAGATAATTTCTGTGAGAAGCACCCACAGGCCTGCTGAATCTTCACTTCAGCATCTCTCACTGTTGGGCAGAGCACACAGCCTGTGACACTGTTATGTGAATGTCATCATTCAGCAGCTGTTTTAGTATGAACAGCTGGGTTATTTGGGCTCTTCAGATAGATGTATATCTTTTGCTATCCTCAGAAGGCCGTGGAAGTCGGTATGTGCATGGAGTTTTCCCGTTGCCCTTGGCCATGCAGTGTAGCCCATCCCGTGGTTATTTGCCTTTCTCAGACTAGAGTATTCAATTTATGGATGGAAAGGAGTACTTCTCTGCTTTGTTCCTATGTCCAGCTTACCAGCCTGTTTTTATGGTGGTCAGTACTACAAGAACTTGCAACTTTTTTTTCTGTCTAATAAAAAACACTGATTGTCTTCCAGGGTGAGTGTGATGAACATCAAGTGATTTAAAAAATCATAAGGTTTCAGAACACTCCCCAAATATATACTCTCTTGACTGATAAAGACTTTCACTGAACAATTGGATAGAAAAAAGCCACACAAAACCTTCACCTAATGTCAGAGCAACTGCAGAAGAACTGCAATGGATGCTTTGGGCATTTTGTGACGAGGATAAAGGCTGCTGAGCAGAGTCTACCTCATATTATAACTGCACAGTGTGCATGGTATACCATCTGCCAACGAAATGGAGAAGGCCTCCCAGTGGACTGGCAAATGAGTCTTTTTGGCTCCTGAGAAGAGCCAGTGATGAGCAAAGTATTTGTTAAATGCTTGACAATGTGACTCCATGGATGCTTCTGAGCTGTAGACCCACAGGCTACAGAGTATGGCAAATGTGGAGGTGAACTTAGGAGAGGACTTGAGAAAGTGCTTTTTTACTTCTGGGTAAGGACCACTCGCTGGATAAGGAATTGGCTGGATGGTCGCACACAGAGAGTGGTGATCAAGGACACAATGTCCACCTGGAGACCAGTGACAAGTGGCATCCCTTAGGGGTCAGTGCTGGGACCAGTGCTGTTTAACATCTTTGTCAGTGACATGGACAGAGGAGTAGAGTCCACCCTCAGCAAGTCTGCAGATGACACCAAGCTGTGTGGCACAGTCGACTTGCTAGAGGGCAGAGATGCCATCCAGAGGGACCTGGACAGGCTGGAGAGGTGGGCCCAGGCCAACCTCATGAAATTAAATAAGGTCAAGTGCAAAGTCCTGCACCTGGGTAGGCACAATCCCAAGCACAAATCCAGGCTGGGTGGGGAATGGCTGGAGAGCAGCCCTGAGGAAAAGGACCTGGGGGTCTGGGTTGATGAAAAGCTCAACATGAGCCTGCAGTGTGCGCATGCAGCCCAGACAGCAACCGAGTCCTGGGCTGCATCAAGAGCAGCGTGGCCAGCAGGGCAAGGGAGGGGATTCTGCCCCTTTACTCTGCTCTCGTCAGACCCCATCTGGAGTACTGTGTGCAGTTCTGGAGCCCCCAGCACAGGAAGGACATGGAAGTGTTGGAGCGGGTCCAGAGGAGGGCCACAAAGATGATCAGAGGGCTGGAGCAGCTCTGCTATGAGGACAGACTGAGAGAGTTGGGGCTCTTCAGCCTGGAGAAGAGAAGGCTTCGAGGAGACCTTATAGTAGCCTTCCAGTATCTGAAGGGGGCCTACAGGAAGGCTGGGGAGGGACTATTTACAAGGTCTTGCAATGACAGGATGAGGGGTAATGGGTTTAAACTGGCAGAGGGGAGATTCAAACTAGATGTTATGAAAGGGTTCTTTCCAGTGAGGGTGGTGAGACACTGGAACAGGTTGCCCAGGGAGGTTGTGGATGCTCCCTGACTGAAAGTGTTCAAGGCCAGGTTGGTCGACACCTTGAATGACCTGTACTAGTGGGAGGTGTCCCTGCCTATGGTGGGGGGGTGGAACTAAATGATCTTTGAGGTCCCTCACAACCTAAACCATTCTATGATTCTATGATTCTAGAAGCACTTTTATTCCAGAAAGGCTGATGAGATGACAGGAGATAATTTTTTAATGTTTTGAATGTGACATTATGTTCCTTACTTTGTTTTGTGTATTGTTTAATATTTTTTTCTTTTAACAGAAATTAATGAAAAATAATGAAATAGTTAATGCAATTTTATAAACACATGATGTGTCTCCTCAAAGAGTATATATTCCTTTTCAGTCTTAATATAACTTCTCACAAAAGGACAGATGCAATGTTTTAACTGGTATTGTTTCTTACTAAAAATTTCAAAGCTTAAAATTTGTTGAAGTATTTTTCTGGAGTTCTAGAGTCCTGAGGTATTAATCTATGTCAAGCTTTTATAGGAAAACTTTCAGAAAATATGTTTTTTCTGGGCAAAGCTCATTCTTTTAAGCAGAAGCTCAAGCTCAGTGATGTCATGAACTCTGCATAAGAGAATGTTAGAAGCAAAGTTAAGGCTAAAAAGAAGTTGGGACAACAGTGAAATAATTTGAAAGGATAATTTAAAAATCCTGTGTTATTATTCTTACCTTTTAGAGAATTTTATTAAAAATACATGTAATTTTATGCCTTAACGCTTGCAACTATGTGATTTTAGAAATTATAACTTCAGGACTGCAAGGCAGCTGATGCAAAACTGCTCAAAATGGGGCTTTCAGAAACCACTTTTGATTTCTGATTGAAGGAGCAGAGCCCATGTGCCCATGACACTGAAGACACAGCAGCACAAGGAACAGTTTTTTTTTCAGTCCTTCATCTCCCCTGTGTGATTTCAAGCTGCCATTCTTAAGTGTACTGAGAACCTATAAAGATGATAAATGTTTTTTTATGTTGCCTCACGTGCTTCTTGACACCGTGATGCACTGCCTCTTGATGCACTGCAGCAGCATCTTGCCAAGGGTTGCTGGTTTGAATGGTATGACAATATTCTGAGTCCCAGAAGATGTGCTGAGTTTGTGCTTCCCGATGCGCCTGCTTTTCATTGTGGGGTGCACACAGAGAGTGGGTGGCATGGCAGCTCTGTGCTGAAATGCTATCACCCCCATGGTGCTCAAATTCTATTTTCCTTGATCCCTGCAGACATGATCAAAGTTTATAACTTTGAAGGCCAACAATGGCTTGTATTTCTGACTTACTGATATGATACAACCTATTTATTTCCTAATGGCATCCAGCCAACTTTTGAATCCATAAAAGTGAATTAAAATAGTATGGAAATCCTATGCTTAGTACTTGAAAAGGTGGAATGCTTTCAAAGGCAGTTTAAAAAATTACATGAAAGCTGTAGTGGCTGAAAAAGGCAAAGCTATGAGATTGATAGTAGCTATTCAAGTTGTATCTGGCATTCATTCTATTTAATATTCTTCCCCCATGACCTGAGGCAAACATGTTTCCAGGTTAAGGTTTCCCAGCATGATCATGTTTGCAAAGGTTGAGGAAGTCACTGGGATGAGTTCAAAGGGAAAGCTTGTAAGGTGGGGTGAGGGGTCTCTGGTGGACCAGTCAGTGTTCAAACACTCCAGGGAATTGATTTTGGGACAAAGCCCTTCACTGCAGCAGGCTTGAAACTTAGAAATGGCATTCCTCAGATGGAATGATACCTGACATGTGCTAAAAAAATAAAGCTGGCTGAATGCCACAACATACAGGACAAAACTAAACCCTGTGACTCCAATAAACAGAGATCAGAGGAATAGTTCAGCATTTCATACGTTCTTCTATAAACTGCTAAATGCTAGAATCTACAGAGCTGAATGGTCACGATGCCTAGAGTCTAGGTATCCAAGGCTATGTCTGGCCTTCCCATCTGTCCTGAGTCTGCCTCAGTATTTGTGCTTATTTCAGGGTTTATTTAATCTTTATTTGTAGAGCTCCTAATTTCCTGATGTAGTAGTTCAAGGCTTATTGGAAAATTCCAATAAGAGAAATGGGTACTTTCCTGAATGCTCAGTTCAAAATCTAAATAAATTACAGCATTGGATGTGAAAGAATAACAATGATAAAGTCTATATTGTTCATTGGTTTGTTAAGAGGTATAAAAAACCCCAATATATAAACAATTTATTTCTCTTGGCTTTTGGGCACTGTATCTGTTTGCTGTTCCTTCACCTAACTTCACTTGCATTTCCCAGACAACACGTGAGCTTTGCTGCTTGTTTCCTATCTGGAGAGAGAGAGGGTGGCATTGGCCCCTTCTAGGATTTCTTTGTACAGGAGGGGAAGATTTGATTTCTGTATTATTTTTCAATTGTATATAATTGTAAATACATATACATATATTGTGTATATATGCTTGTAAATTTAGCTTTGCTGTAAAATATAGCTTTATCTTACTTTCAAGCTGTCTGAGCTGGTCTGGTACATTTTGGGAGGGAGGGAGGAGGAGAGGTTCCCAGCCCACCACACCTGAACAGCCACCAGTTTTGGGAGCTAAAACTAGATTTGCTCCTCCTTTTGGCCATAGTACTAAACTCTGGCAAGTGTTTTGTCATACCGATATATGATATAATAATCTATGATGGTCCTGAGGTCTCCTGGAGAAGACACTGGAAATTCTTTTCTGCATTGGCATTATAAACTGGATTTGTGGTTTCAGAGCCAGGTAGCTTTTACAGTAGTGATGGCTTTCAAAAATGTCTTTGTGCTAACATTATATCTACAGAACTCCCTGAACCTTCATTTATGAGCAAAGAAGACATCAGTACTGCTTGCTGCAGTTTGCAGATGCTGAGTGCAGGAGCAGGTGACTGTTCAGGGAGTGACAGCAGCTCCTTGCCAGTACTTTGCCTGAGATGAATTCTTGGGCTGGCACAGCATTAGGGAAGCATCAGGCAAGGCCAGACATTCAGTGGGTCTTCCCTTGTGTATAAGGCAGGCAGAACACAACTACACCAATACATCTTGTGTAAAATGGAGAAGTGATATCTTCCCAGTATCCATGGGGAATTTCATAAAGCCACTAGAAGTGGCATAAACATGGCATCCCAAGACTCAGCAAAACGATTGCTTAGTTTCTGAATTTCATTGCTAGTGTCACAGATTATTTCAGGAAAAGAAGTAGTCTGGGTCTGATTTTTAGTATGCAAGAAAAAAGTAATTGTCACAGGGTATCTATATATACACACCCACACACATAGAAAATGCATCATTATCTTTTCTGTTGAGGAAATCCAAATTGATTTAAACATTCAAATATAAAGCAAAAAATAAAGTATATACTAAATGATTTTTAAAAGGTCAAAACCCATCTATTCCTTAATGGGAAGAATGTTCTTCAGCACAATATCCCTCCTATTTGCTTCCCCTCCAGGTAATTATGTTTAAATGTAATGTAGAAACGTCATGTCAGACATTCTAGTAAAACAAATATAAAACTCCTTGTATATAAATCATTTCCCAAGAGAGAAATCAACTTACCTTACAAGTAACATGTGTAAATCCAACACACCTGTATGAATTAAAGGCGTTTGGAGTTTACAGTTACAAGAATAATGTTCTCTAATTGTGTTATGAAGAGCTTCTTAAAGTCAGTAAAAGAAGACTACTACATATTCTATATGGAAACTAATTGTTTTTACAAAATGCAACTCACAATAGCTGCAACTACATCTGCCATTGGCTCTTTATTATTTTATATGTATTTAAAAAACATATTTAATCTTTTCCCTGATCCAGCATGAAATACTCACCAACACAGCCTGGAGAACTGAATGACTAATTATTTAGTGAAAGCAGTAGAGTGGGAGATGGGTAGAATATTATCACATGAACAGGGTGATCATCTTTAAAGATGAGGTTATTTTTATTTAAGTTATATTACATTCGGTTTTCTTTATGAACTGCACAAAGTACAATATGTTCAGACAGAATGTCACTCTAGAGCAGACAATAGCCTTTTAATAATTCAGTCTCTATCAGAAGAACTCAAGATCAAATCTGACCCTATTTCTCAGATTAGAGCTGTTATTTCATGGACTCTCAACATGCTTGTTATCTATTCACCCCTTCCTGCTTTCCCAAAACAAGGATACACTGTAGGAAAAGATGTGTGAGGGGGTGAGGGGGGGGAGCACATAACAGACAGTGTTAGAAATATATTGTTTATTATGCTGAAGACATTTTTAAAGCTTGACATCCCCGTGAAATAAGGCTTATGCAATTGTGTCTGTAATTTTGAAATCTATTAGATAACTTTGTTGGTATCTGAAATAAGAGGACCCTACCAATTATATATATGTAAAAAAAAAATACCCAAATTTCAATGAGGAATGTTATCAATTTGCATTCAAGGATAGTGCTCTCTGTCCGGTGTGCCAGCTGCCTCATACCAGCTGGCCACTTGGTACGTATGGATCACGCTACAAGTTGTGATGTGGACTGCCTTTCGTTCAGTCAGGCAAAAAGAGAGAGACAGAGATGGATGAAGAGGAGCAGTTAAGAGGGCAATGTAGGAAGATAGGGGGATATACAGCAGTACACACATTAGAACTGCTACTCATAACAGATTTTGTTTTTACTGAAAATGATGATTTAGGATGATGTCATTACATCTGTTTGCAGTAGTATTTCTTCCACTGGGAGTGTATTTAGTGAGGTTCATTGCACTACCTTTCTGAAGTTTCATCAGCTAATCAAATTATCCGGATCCATTTGTTTCAGTGAAGATGAATAGGGATTGTGCTATTAAAGGCTGAAATGAATGGCTTTCTGAATAAGTCATTTTCCATCCTAATGATAGAGGACATATAAATTGCTAGCTTAGACTTGACACTTTTGGACAGGTAAGTTTACCTAACATAATTGTGGTATCAAATATTCTAGCTACCAATGAGCATCTTTTGTTGTCATTCAGTATGGCTGGAAACAGAAGCTCCCTAAACTTGCAAGAATGCAGCCAAAGGACCTTGACTTTATTCTGTCTTTCCTTAGTGAAGCAAAAAAGTCTCCTAGATGTCTAGTGCATGATTACCAGGAAACACAATGATGACAGATCATCACATTTTATTCTTATGCTGCTTATACTGCCAGAAATGGCAGTGTGGGACAGTGGTTAACTGGGACGTTAAATGGTTGGCTGGAAATTAAATAGTCAGTCTTTTAAATGGAAGGAGGGCTCTCTTCATGTCTTTTCCTCTTTTTCCTTTTTTTTTTTTTTTTTTGTTTGTTTGTGGGTTTTTTGTTTTGTTTTGTTTTGTTTTGTTTTTTATTTGGGGCTAGACTGCTACAGTCTAGCCCCAAATACAGGTTAAATGTTGAGGGATGTGCCCAAAATGGTCTCTTAGCCCTGACCACTGAAAGCACAGGGGCTGCATTCTGGCTGTCCTAGCCTTTCATGTGTGTTGTGAATATTTTCCTAGTTACTGCTGCTTACTGCCAGAGACCTGCCACCAGACAACACTGTGGGCTGATCTGTTACAGCCACACTCATTCTCTGTACTTTTTACAACTGGAGGTATCATACAGTGATGACATCAGCTATCCAGAACCATTCCAAACAATCCTGCTGCAACTCACCAGATGCATGTCATCACTTTTCAACACTTATTATTATAACCTATGTCAGATTTTCCAATCTGAGTACCCAAGTTACTGAAGGCTCATTCAGTACTGCCTGGGGAAGCAAACAAACAAACCTGAACATTTTAAATTGGCAGAACAAATAGATTCAGGAGTACTTTAGCTTTCGACTCTGAAAGCCAAGAGACTGATTTTTATGGATAATATGTTTAGTAGCAAAATGGGTGTTTATATAAGCTCCAGGAACCTCTGTGAAAGGGAATATATGCATGCCCGTGTTAGAAGTAACAAATAATGTAAAAAAAGTATTTTGCCTTTTAATTTTCCAGCTGTTTAATCAACAGATTCTTTTTGTATTTGGGACTGAGCTGGTAGATTTGCTCTCCAGTACAAAATTATAATAGAAAGCCTTGTGACCAATACAGCATTTTCTAAATTGTGAGATTATTTTGTTAGACCTAGCAATTGCATCGTGTTCCTATGCCCCTGTTATTAGACACCGTATTGTTATTGTTGCATCTTAAAATTCCAAAGCATGGTACAGTTTCTAATTTTCTTCAAATTTTATATACTGTAGGCAGAATGAAATAACACGAAAGGGATGAAAGGATTGATTGAGCACATAAATGAGATTGGCTGCATGTTATATAGTTTTTCACCCTCATGGGCTTTTCAAAAGAGTGCATCGTTCCCCCCAGTAAAGACTGCACCAATGAAATATATGCTACTTTTAATAGCCCCGGGGTAGATAGGACTATTGAGGCAATCACAGGCCTGGAGATGCATCTAGATTATATGCTAGAGATTCCCAATTAAGAGATAGGGAAGAATGTCCCCTGTTTTGATAATAAGAATACATTGCAGAAGATCAAATTTTTCTTCCCTTACCTGTTTTTTCTCCAGGTACTCAGGTGCAGCATGTCTCATGGGGCTCTTAACAGCCAGAACCAGCCTGATTCATGTACTTTTGTAAGTTCTTCGCGTTCTCACAGTAAGGTGCTTTTGTAGGCATGTTAAATTGCAAGAAGGGATATAAATACGTTTCATGTGTATTCACAATGACAAGATGATGTGAGTTTACAGAGCAGCTGTGAAAATGTGAGTTTGATTCCACTAATTATGCCTGCACCTATGAAAGAAAAGAGAAGCTCTGATAACAGAGTTATTCCATGTTGTTTTCAGCAAAAAATAGACAACAGAATTCCATAAATTTTGTAAATTCTTTGGAAATATTTTGTTTTTATTGCATATTTTGTCCAAGCAACTGCTATAATACAGTAGTAAATATACTACTGCTGTGTAGTGTGAGTTTCTGCCTGAGCTCATTACAGATTTTTGCAAAGGACAGGTAAGAACTTGTTTTTCTTGATATTGCTGAAATATGGAAGTTGCTCTAACTGAAAAGAGTGTTGCTCATCCGTACTAGTGAGGTTTAGAGGAGTTTCTGTATCATTTAGTTCTTAACAGCTCCATGAAGAGCAATTGTGTGAAGCTCTGACAGCTTTTCAGCTCTGTTGTTTGCACTCATATATCTTTCTCCTTACTGACATTGTCAAAATTCAATAACCTGTTCCCTGAACAGAAGCACCTCTACATTTTCTTATGAAATCACAGAATCACAGAATTAACCAGGTTGGAAAAGACCTTCAAAGTCATCGAGTCCAACCTATCACCTAATACCTGCTAATTAACTAAACCATGGCTCATCCAGCCTCCTTTTAAACACCTCCAGGGAAGATGACTCCACCATCTCCCTGGGCAGCCCATTCCCATGGGCAATCACTCTTTCTGTGAAGAACTTCTTCCTAACATCCAGCCTAAACCTGCCCTGGTGCAGCTTGAGACTGTGTCCTCTTGTTCTGTGACTGGATGCCTGGGAGAAGAGACCAACCCCCATCTGACTACAATCTTCCTTCATGTAGCTGTACTAAATACATTTTAAAATGTATTCAGTAATGTAGCTGTAATTGGGACTACAAGCACAAAACACACCTGAAACTCTACACTCACAAAAGTGAGCTGTAGAGTCAGATACAAGCCTCCGTTGAAGTTTTCCTCTAGGTCAAGTGGACTTCAAGAGAATTACTTCCTTGTAGACTTTTGTACAGTGTCTGAGATGATGAGATATGCTCTGAGAGTGATAAAGATAAATACTTGCAAGAGGATACTAGAGCCTAATTGGATTCCATTCCCACCATTTTACATTTTTGCCTGTCACTTAGCAGCAGGACTATGGCATGGTGGGTGGGGGTTGGTGTTTTTTAACCAGATACTTTAAATTAGATTGCTAAAGCTGTAATTTCACCTTGGAAGCCTCCATTGTGTTTCTGAGATACTTTAATGTTTTTGAAAATTCTTGATACCTATTCTGTGACGAGCTGTAACCTGACCAAAGTACCTCATAAAACCAGAGTATTGTTCTTTAATGATACTTAAAAATTTCAATGCCCCTTCTCTTTGCACTTCAAATTCCTACCAGTTTCATTTGATTTCAAAGTTCCAAATAAAAAAAACCCATTAGTAATAATGGTGCCTCGAAGCATTCAGCTTCAGATTTCACCCAGCTGCATTCTGGCGTTGTTATGGATTTTGAGTGCTGCTGAGTAACAGTGCAAAGTGCATTTCTCAGCGCCAAATGTCTGAGGCTATCTGATAGAGCTCACGAAAGAGGGAATAAGGATGAGGGAGATTGTTTAATCTAATTACTCTTAGGGACAGAATCAATACAAATATATTTTTTGCTGAGACAATGAGGTAGAGAGAGTGATGCTTGCTCTCCCAAATCTTTGCTGTGATTTCAACTTTTTCATTTTGTCTGTGCAACAGTAGGAGCAAGATCAGTCGCTTTTGACTGAGAGCATTAAACCAGTAAAAATATCTGACTTGAAAAATAAAGGCACAGACTTGTCTTTTCAGACTTAAAACACAGATCTGGTTAGGCTGATTTTCGAGTTTTTAGCCAAATCTAAAATACCTGTAGGGAATTGTAAAGTTTAGAAATTTACTAAACTCTCAGGAAAGAGAAAAGAGATTAAAAAAAACCAGGTAACTGTTTGATTGCAGAGATCAGGGAGGAAATCTTAGCCCTAATGAAGCCAGTGACTTCTGTGGGGTCAGGTCTTCAGCCCTTCACACTCCTCTTGGGAAATGTGCTGGGCCAGTTCTCCAGGGCTTTTCCCAGGTGTTTGCCTTTGGGCAGCTTGACTAGTCTGAGCCCATGCTCTGGGCTGTTTTCAGGCAAGTTCACTTATTTCACAAGGGAACAAAAAACCCCATGAATGCTCTGTTGAAGGAACCCAGTTAATATTTTTATATAATAGCACAAAATGTTGAAACGTTGTGTACATGCTTCCCCCCCCGCCACTTTGTTACATGAAAGGAAGATGCTTTTAGATTCTCCACTTAATGGATGTAAATCTACATCTCTTCAGATCAGCTGTCGCCTCTCAGCTCTATATGCCATGTCATACTTCTGACAACAGTTATATCAACACTGCAAGATATTGGTGTGACACATGGTAGAGCAATGTGTCAGCAGGAGAGTCTGAGCAAATGTCTGTAGCAATATTTCATACTTTACAGAGATACAAAAAAAGGAATGTAGAACAAACTCTTAGTTCCAGAAAGCTCAATGTTTAACTAAAGGGCTTCATCTGGGTAGATGAATTCAGCTCAGGTGAGTATTTATGTCTGTGATGTAAGAAGTAAGTGACATCTTTACAATAAAAGATGTCTGTTTGGACTTGAAGGGTGAGCCAGGCTGGAGTAAGCAGTGTGCCACTCATGGAAGCACTGACTTCTCCCGCCCCATCCCTGACATTCAATTAAAAACCTATTGACAGAGTTGCAAGTCGCATTGTATTGGAGGAATGGGTCAGCCTGAGCCCTTTTGGCTGATCTAACTTTATTCATTTGAAAATCAATCATATAAACTCACAGCATTTTTTTCAGTCCTACAAATCAACTCCAAATCTAGTCTGATTTACTTATTCATATATAATGTCTAACAATATGTCTAAGTTTAGGGTTGATGTGGCTAGCAAGAGAGAAACTATTTATATTAAAGAGACAACTGAAATGGGGTGGATATGTGTTAAGGTACTACTAATACTAGTCCCAGCTACTCCCTGGTTTCCCATTGTTTTGCTCAAATTGCAATGATGCTAATGATGCTAATTCTATAATTTAAGTGAATTTTCTCTAGCATCCTTTATATATGGCATGCCATCTGTACTGGCAAGTAGTGTTGTGGGTTTACTTGTTTGTTTTGATCTTAATTCTATTTTAACATCTTCACAGTTCCAGTGTACTTTTCATATGTTTGTAGTAATTGTCTTTTTAGCTTCTTACTCAGATTACGTCCCATACATCAGTGTCAAATTCTATTACAGAGCATTAGATGCGGCCTGACAGCAGATTACTGACTCCAGTGTCCTTTGTGAAAGCAGCAAATCCTTGTGACCCCACTGACCTCCCTCTGCAACCCCCACGATTTAGTCTTTGACCTCTCTGTATTTCCCTCCCCCCAAAAAGCAAAACTGCCACTGATACTGCTCATAGTGAATCACATAGTTTTAAAACTTCGTATATCTTACAGGATTAACTTGCAATCACCTTTAAACTATCTTGTATTTGTATTTATGAAATCAGCAGGTAGGTTCATAGACTAAATAATACTGAAATGATTTCTATGACNGATTCTGTGATTCTATGATTGACCAGAGAACATGTATCTGAAAAAGCTCTTCTTGTATTCATCCATATGGAGGTGTAAAAAGGATTTGCCTCTTTGAAAATTAATGGTCATGTACTGATACTGCCAGTTTTATCAATATTCTCATTTTGCAGGAAAAGCATGAAAGAGGCAAATCCAATGGTAACAGACAAAACTCTTGTTCCTAAGAGGCACAGTACTACAGACAGGGCAGTAACAGCCTCAAAGAGACTGATTTAATAATTGGTCTGATGGATACATTTTGAAGGCTGTTTTTAAGCATTATAGAGAATCTTAAAGGATGTTGTAAAATTGCCCAGTGTGATAACTGCATTGCTAAAAGCTTCACTACTACTATGGTCATAGCAGTGTACGTGAGACATTTTCCATAGGATGCAAAACTAATTTAGGCTTCAAAACTAATATTTGATGGCATTTTAACAAGTGAAACCTAAATTTCCAGGTTTCTTCATCAAGGATCAAAAATNGGTGGGGGGGTTTGGGAGGGGTCGTGTATTGCCAAACTGGCAGGACCAGAGCTGAAGAACGAAAGAGTTAAGACCATAATAAGAAAATATATATTGACTTCCTGCTAATACCCACTGCAGAACCAGTGATGGATGAATTAAGTTAAACGATTTTATGCTGATGTGTCAGGCTACACAACAGCATAATTCAAAATAAAATCTAATTCTGTGATCCACATTGTGGCCTGCTGTCACAGCTGACAATAATGATAATCTAAAAGTATCTGATAGGCCTAGGCCCAAACGGATAGAATTGCTTGAGACATTAAATCTGAGCCCAAAACGACTGGCATAACTATGGAGAGAGACCTCACAATATCTTACAAGCTGAAAAAAAACATTCATTCTCTAAATGTACACTATGTTGGTGGGAATCTGGAGAAGTCTTCATATGACAGATTTTTCATTGACAGATGCTTTGGTTTTGAAATGTCATATTTCTTGTGATTATCTGTCAAGGACATATGAGCTTACAATAAAACACCATATCTACTGATCTGGATTCCCAACAGATCTGATTTGTTTGTTGAAAATGCTTAAACCCCCTCCAATCCAGCTGTAGGAAAAGCTTTCCTTTATTGCCTCTGGGAAACAGACTGGAGTGTGTTCACATTTCCTCTAAAGCAGTAAATACACATTTTTTGACCTGAATAATTAGATGAATGAACTCTTACAAATACCAATGATGTATTTTAATTATTTTAATATCAAAATAATTTCTTAAATTTCTATTGTGATTTTTTTTTTTCGTTTTCAGTTCACAAATTGGCAGGGAAGACTTTTGAATCGGAATGCAGGGAGCTCTCACAGTCATATTGATATGAACCTGGCTCTGCTCCTAAATGACTAAAGTATGTCTAAATTTTGCCCTTTGGGTGTTGGAAATCTCTTTATTTCTTTTCAAAAGATGAAACCTGCACATGGTTTTGTTTTATCTCTCAACTTCAGGGGGTAAATATTTGGAATGGCACAGACTGATTTAGATTATTGACTCCTCCTAGTTGAGTTGGGAGGTTAAATTCCCTAAGCATTGAATTGCAAATTTTCTCCTAGGATTTTTCTTTCTGTTGCATCATGAGCATTTTTTTGGAACTGGAAATTTTATCTGAGTTGGAGATATCACTCGGATAATTAATACTCTGAATGATTGCCAGCTTTGGTGCTGTGTCTTCTTTCATTCATACTGACAGCAGTCATGGAAGAAGAAAAAGGATTACACCAGAAATTTAATGGGAGTGAAACATCTAATACTTATCAGTACAATCAGTACACATGCCCAAGTCTAGTTGCTAGGTACTGCCTTGGTTTCTATTGTTATTTTAGCAATCTGTGCTCAAAACCAGGGCTGTTGCCAATCCATTATATTTAGCCAACTTCTGTGGTTCAGACTGTAGTATTTTAAAACACTGTTTGGGTGGACCTTATTTACTATCTCTGACAGAGGGAAAAAAAAACAACCCAGCACCCTAGAGAGATAGGTGATATTTTAAGGTTTTAAAATTTGGCATGGGAAAACTACCAAGGGACATTTTAATGCTGAAATGTGTAAGATAAAAGTTAATTGTAGTAGGTGGCAGCACAGTTTGCATACCCAATATCTCTAATACATCCTTGTGACCTTCCATCATTCTTCCTGACTGACTAACTAGACAGTTGATATCAGTTAATAATAGAAACTCATTCATCTATTAGGTTCAGGGGTGAAGTCAGCAACCCAGCTGAAGTGCATATACACTAATGCATGCAGTATGGGTAATAAGCAAGATGAGATGGAAGCCTTGGTACAACAGGAAAACTATGACATAGTTGCCATCACAGAAATGTGGTGGGATAAATCATATGACTGGAGCACGGCAATAGACGGATACAGGCTTTTCAGGAAAGACAAGAGAGGGAGAAGGGGTGGAGGGGTGGCCCTGTATGTTAAGGAAGCTCTTGACACCATGGAACTTGAGATTAATGATGAGTGGATTGAGTGCTTATGGGTAAAACTCAGAGGGCAGACCAATAAGACTGACATACTGATTGATGTCTGTCATAGGCCACTCAACCACAAAGAGGAGGTGAATGTGTTATTCTATAAACAGTTCCAGGATGTCTCAAGATCTCCAGCCCTTGTTCTTGCAGGCAAATTTAACCTGCCAGATATCTGCTGGGAACTCAACACAGCAGAGAAGTTGCAGTCTTGAAGATTGTTAGAGAGTATAGAGGATAGCTTCTTGACACAGCTGGTGTGCCAACCTACCAGGGGTGAGGCTCTGCTCGACCTGCTGTTTACAAATAGAGAAGAGCTGGTGAGAGATGTGGTGGTCAGAGGCTGTCTGGTGTGCAGTGATCATGAAATAATCAAGTTTTCAATATGCTGTGAAGCTAAGAGAGGCACCACCAAAACATCCACAGTGGACTTCCAGAGGGCAGACTTTGGCTTATTCAAGGATCTGACTCGAATGGTACCTTGGGAAAAAGCCCTTAAAAACGAAGGGGTCCAGGAAGATTGGACCTACTTCAAGAGAGAAATCTTGGACACAGGAACAGGCTGCGCTGATGTGCCAAAAGCAGAGCCAGTGGGAAAGAGCCTGGATCAGTGAGGAACTTGTTAAGGAATTAAGGGGAAAAAAAGAGGGCATATCACCTTTGGAAAGAGGGGGAGTTAACTCAGGAAAAATGTAAGGATGTTGCTAGGTCGTGTAGGAAGAAAATTAGAGAGGCAAAATCCCAGTTAGAACTTAGACTGGCCACTGCTGTGAATGGTAACAAGAAGTGTTTTTATAAATATATGTGTCATATAAATATATGACAAAAAGAGTGGCAAGGATAACCTCCAGTCTTTTTTTGGACAAGGAGGGGAAAGTGGTAACTAGAGATGAGGAAAAGGCAGAGGTACTTAACACCTTCTTGCCTCAGTTTTCAATAGCAAGTCAGGTTGTCCTCAGGACAGCTTCCCTCCTCATCTGGTAGGTGGGGTCAGGGAGCATAACAGCCCCCCTGTAATCCAGGAGGAAGGAGTTAGGGACCTGTTGAGCCTCTTGGATCCTCACTAGTCTATGGGACCAGATGGGATCCATTCTGGGGTGATAAGAGAGCTGGCAGATGAGCTTGCCAAGCCGCTCTTATAATTTATCAACAGTCCTGGCTCACTGGAGAAGCCTCTGAAGACTGGAAGCTGGCCAATGTGATGCCCATCCACAAGAAGGGTTGGAAGGGGGACCCACGAAATTGCAGACCTGTCAGCCTGACCTCAGTGCCAGGCAAGATAATGGAGCAGATCATCCTGAGCTGGTCCTGCTTGACCANAATAGTGTGGCCAGTAGGACCAGGGAAGTCCTTTTGCCCCTGTACTCAGCACTGGTTAGGCCACACTTTGAGTCCTGTGTCCAGTTCTGGGCCCCTCAATTTAAGAAAGATGTTGAGGTGCATGAACATGTCCAGAGAAGGGCACCAAGGGTGGTGAGGCAGCTGGAGCACAGCCCTATGAGGACAGGCTGAGGGAGCTGGGGTTGTTCAGCCTGGAAAAAAGGAGGCTCGCTGAAGACCTCATTGCAGTCTACAGCTACCTGAAAGGAAGCTGTAGCCAGGCGAGGGTTAGCCTCTTCTCCCAGGCACCCAGCAACAGAACAAGAGGACACGGTCTCAAACTGTGTTAGGAAGAAATTCTTCACAGGGAGAGTGGTTGGCCTTTGGAATGGGCTTCCCGGGGAGATGGTGGAGTCACCATCCCTGGAGGTGTTTAAAAGGAGACTGGAAGAGGCACTTAGTGCCATGGTTTGGTTAATTAGAAGGGTTAGGTGATAGGTTGGACTTGATGATCTCGAAGGTCTTTTCCAACCTGGTTAATTCTGTGATTCTGTGATTCTGTTTTCTTCAATTGTGTTTAATAGCAGAACAGATTACACCGCATGACTGTGTACAAACTCACAGGGCTTATCTTAAAACAAACAGCATTAAAATGCAGCAATTAATGTACAAAGTTGTCTTCAACCACATGCCTTTCTGAATTTCTTTAGAGGGTTTGGAAAATATTGAGTTCACTGTTACCAGTTATAAATAACCTATTTATGCCACATTTAATGCTAAGCAAAAAATTTCAGCTGAACTACAGACAGCATCCACGTAATCCTGTAAACTCCAAGGTAAAGGCAGCCCCTCTAGCACAGGCTAGGTCTGTGCTTTCAAGCTTCTGTAACACATTGTCTGCACTTCTTTGTGCACTCGCCTTCCAGGTGAGGGGAGTCTGAAGATGGAGTGTGGAGGCAGGTGTGAACGGAGAGAGTGGAAGACGTTGGATGGGGTTGGTAATGGGGCCAGTGCACCTAACCATCAGAGAGGGCTTTCTTGACTCCTGGGAGCCTTTGAGAAGTCACACCCTCATACATAGAATCACAGAATGATGAAAGCTAGAAAGGATCTTTAAAGACAATCTAGTCCAGTCTCCCTGCTGTGGACAGAGACATCTTTCACTAGACTGAGTTGCTCAAAGCACCATCCAGCTTAACACTGAATACTTTCACTGGTGTCTCATCATCCTCATCATCCCTGGAGCCCTTGTGGCTAGAGCAGTCACTTGTCCTGGAGAACCTGTTAAAGGGTAGCTGTAGGACCAATAGAAAACCAAACTATCCCAATAAAGCTTTCTTATATTCCTTCCTTGTGTGTGCTCCAGATCTATCAACCTGAAGATGCTTTTACCCCTCCACTTCAAGGAAACTTTATCAGTGCACTTCTAGCAGACCCAGCTATGAACAAGGAACATGAGCTACTTTGTACTTAGTGTTTCTTAGAGAATCACCAGGACAAAGTAACAGGTTTGCTCATGGCATTTACAAAGGATTTTTTTTTCCAGCAACCCTAGTGAAAGTTTGAATATCCACTTTGCAATAAAATTTGTAAATCAGAATCACAGGATGATTTGACTTGGAATTGACTTTTAAAGATCATCTAGTTCCAACCATCCTGCCATGGACAGGGACACCTTTTACTAGATCAGGTGGAGGAATTTATACACACATGATATATTGGCCTGATCTGAGAGCAAAATCCTTGCCCTAAGGAAAGACAGTGGCGGGTTTAGCATAAGTCTTCGTGGAGATAGAATTTTATTTGTAGTTTTGTCAAGAATCTGTCATTAATGGTATTGTTTTAAAGTGCCACTGGATATCTAACTACAGTGACCGTGAGAGCTTTTATCATATAATTTAAAAAAAAAGAAAGAAAAATGTAACTAGGCCAAGAGTTCGGCTAAGGCTGAATAGTTATATTCCACACGTGCCTAAAAGGTAAATCCTCTGAGAGAGTGATATTTAATAATGTTTAGAAGGTATTACCTTTTGGAAAAAACTGGCAGCTATAGAATTATCCAGCAAATCCTTTCAGCACTGTGTCCAGAATATTCTTGTTTTTACTGAGCATGAAAGTTTTAGATGTAAAGAGCCAAGTCAAAGAAAACTATCTGAAATTTATTGGCATAAGCTTCTATTTAAGACCCGATCTGACAAAGTACTTAAGTGTATTTTCAACCTCATGCGTGTTAATTGTTTTAGCAACTTCATGCCTGACTGAAAGGAAGATTTAGGCAGTTTAAAAGCCAGCCTGATTCACAAAAATAACGGCCTCTTTGCATGCCATGTTTCATTGCCATGATATAAAGAAATAAAATGGAAGTGTGGGGGGGAAAAAAACCTGGCTCAGAGAGTGAAAATGTAATTTAAAAAGTATATTAAGTGTACTGCTCAAAGGATAAAACACCATTAAAAAGTGACATTTAAACAAAGACGTGTTTTAGTCCACTGTAAATATTTGTACATGTTTGATAATTAAAACCACAAGAGGAAATATAATTAGTGAGGACCATCTGGATGGTATGTCAGGAAGACCAAAGGATTGTTATTTTCACTCTTTCCATCCCCTCCCAGATTAAGTTCCAATCACCTTCTTTTGACTACTCAACCCAGATTATTTTCCTTCATACTGCAAGGCTTTGGTCCAGCTCTAGTAAGGAAACTACAAGAGCCTGACAGTACCATTCTTTATGTGGTGTTAAGACCTTGTACTCAATTGTGTACAAAAGCTCCATCCTGACACAGTGCTGGAGTCTTTGCCAGTTTGGGGGAAAAGCTACAGGGATTAGGCACAAACTTGGATCTCAACATTTGACATTTTCTTCCTCCTTCTTTTATAGGAATATGTCCATTTCATACAAGTTGTTGTCCATTGCAATACAAATTGATATAGAAAAGAGTTGTCTTCAGTGGAGGTGTTCAGCAACAGCTTTTTGGAAATCTTGCAGAAAGATGAATTTCTTTGCAGTTAGGGACAGAGCAGATAATGCACAATATATACATTCTCCTTTAAATGTTATCATTAGCTGTCACCTTTTTGAATTCCTCTTATTCCACACATCAAGGTATTTGTTCCGACAGCATGTTCAACTCTAAGAAGCTGTGCATGCAATCTCTTTATGTTTCATTGAAAGTAATTACTGGGCATATAATGAATTCTCCTTTATGTCTCTAAGCAGATGGGTTCCTATTATCAGGGTTTCAGAACAAACTGATTGGTGTCGAGTCACATCTAATTCCAAAAGTCAAGGAGGAAAATAACCTCATTTATTAATCATCTGGCAAAGTAAGAGAAATTCATTATCTCATACTTATTTTCTGTACCTGATTTTTACCCCACTTGAATGAAGGTGAGATTATACTGCTCTGAAAGCTAGTGGGGAAAGGACATGCAATTTAAAATTGGTTTATGCTTGATTGTCAGTCTTCTTTGGAGCTCATAGAGGCAGCAGTCAAAACCAGAATCAATTTCAAACTTTCACGAATCATTACTGATTTATTTACTGAAATTCTGACTATAAANAAGCCCGACTGACTTATCTTTTGTTTTGAGTACTTATTCCTAAACATCTCAGCCAGCCTATGAGTGAAGTAGACATCACCATTGTTTTCCTTTCACAGCATATAGTATAATTTTCTCTATTAAAATATTCCAATTAGTCTTAAACCAGCACACCTGTCGACAATAGTTTATGTGTACTATGGTTCAAATTTCTGTAAACATTAAAAAAATTAACTAATTTTGGTAGAATTGCAATAGCACTGTGTACAACTCAATGGCTTTTCTCCTGGGAGTGTTCAGGAAATTCTAGCACAGTATGAGCTGATGATGGTTATATGATGATGATGGTTATACTGATACACATTTATCAACTGATTGGGGTAGTACTCTGGAGAGCTGACAGGCAGGAGAAAGGTAAGCAGCTTTGTCAGCCCTCTCTTCCAAACACAATCCTCAGCTCCCTAGAAATGGCACAACTTTAGACAAAGCAATTTAAAGATCAATCTAGTTGAACTGATGCAATCTGCTAATGCATGTACATTTAAATTAGCTAAATTGACGCAGGCAACATTACAATCGATTTCAGTGTGTCTGCACTAGGCTTAGCCTTAGTTCAAGATAGATCTAAGTTAAAATAAGATCAATCGTAGTTAAAGTGCTGCAACTTTCCAGTGTGGACAAAGCCTGCCCCCACCTTGAATTTGGCAGCACTCAAGCTTGAGGAAGTTGATTTTAGGTAATTTAAAATTTTTCCCCTGACAAAGTTTATTTGGTCTGTTAAAGCACAATGCCATCATCATTTGTGTGATCCAAGAGATCCTTTAAAAACAGAGTCCTAAAAGCAGGGTTCAAAAATCTACATTCAAACCTTTAATTTAATGGTCTGATTTTCACTTTCTGGGTGACTGCAATAGGTCTGTGGGTGACCAGCACTTGTAAAAGACCCAGATGACTCTCAAAACAGATACTTCTTCAGGGGCTTAGCTTTACATTAAAGAGACTATTCTTTATTGTGTTTTAAGAAGTTTGGAATGCAGGATTTGTCCTATTTCCAGTTTTCTGTGTTTTCTTTTACATATGACCACCCTTCCGTTTTACAACAATAATTTTAACGGCCCTTAAAAAAAGAGTTCTAAATATATTCTCCAAATTTTATTTCTTTTGACATTTTACACACATGGAACCTAAACAATACACAGTTTAGCAAGCTGTATATTTTTGTATACTCATTCTCAGCTGCAGTCATCACTTTGCTGACAACCATCTGTGTTAACCTGCTTTTTCCTTTTTGCTCAGCTGAAAGGAAAATAAATTGACAGAAACAACTTCTGCAGGGAAAGTGAAAAAAAGTTAATAGAGTGGTGGGGCATGTTTCAGCCTCTGCAAGCACAATTTATTCTATGTTAAATTTTATTTATATCCAAAATGTAAATGCTNAAAAAAAAAAAAAAGCCAAGCACAGCTTACCTGCTTGCAAAGCAAGAACCTATTGCCAGGCCATGCAATCTAGCAGAACACAATGGCTTGACTGTTGAGCATTTCAAGGTGAGGACTACTGAGAGGAGTGAAAGATGCCATGGCTTGTCTCCCAGAGCTGGCACTAGGAAATAGCTTGGATAACCAGACCAGAGTAAGAAATGTCTCATTTCTTTTCTGCACCATCCACCCTTCCCAGACCACACTCTTCTCTCAGTTCTGCAGGCCTGTTTTAGCCCACTCTCACCTCCTGTTCCTATGGATCCCTTGTAAGGCTATTTATCTCTGAAACCAGGGATTGGAGAAAAGAGACAAAAAAGAGGAGCTAGAAATGCTGCCCTCAGGATTGAAATCAAGCCAGATTTGTTGGAATGTGGGTTTGGTTTCTGAGGTGTTTTCTCAAGATGATTGAAAAATGTTTTCATGACTTGGAGAGTTGTATATTATCCAGCAGTCCTGATAATTCAGTTCTCAACTGACTAGCAGTTCCTATTGCAAATATTTTTCAAACAGAACTAAAGTTGCATAAGATGCTGACTGACTTTTGATTTGCCCAAATTCTGTAAGCTAAGATTGTAATATTTTTTCCCCTTCAATAAACATATACATTAGCATGTAGGATGAAGTTCTGGTCTTATTTGATTCAGTGGGAATTTTGCCATTTCAGAGAATCACAATTTAACATATTCCCATGCTTCTCTTCCCTTTAAACCTACACTGCAAGACTACACCCCTGCATCCTCCATCTGAAATATTCAAGTCTTTGAGAGCCTTGTCAAAACTCTCATCAGTGTTTACTCACTGTTTTACAGTCCACAGCACCGATTTTTCTCTTTCCATCATAAACAAGCATTGCCCACAGTTGGTCCAAATCAGAGATGTTCAGCACCAATTCAGAAATATGCCTAGCCTCTATTGTAGTCATGTAACTAAAAATAAATGTATAAATCTATATGCAAATCCATATGAAATGACAGATTACTAAAACGTGCTGAAGTTGTTCTTTCTGCCTTAGAACATGTCATCCTACAGGAAAAACATGGTCTGAAGACATGATACTTCAGTCCTGTTTGTCCATCTCAGTGTCGCTTAACCAGTTCTGTTTAAACTGTAGCCTTTGGTTGTAAGAGCAACCCTGAGACGTTTCAACAGAATTTCAGTCATGAACAGCCATAGAAATCTGTGCATTAGAGCACAGATTTTTCTAACTCAGCTACCATTAAGCTAATAAGACATGGCATACCTTAATCCAGCTATACTTCTCAGAGGTCGAATGGCAGATGTGTGAGAGCTTGCCGCCAACTCCAACATTTTGTCAAAAGATTGAATAACCATCTGAGTCTGTGGCAGGCTTTGTGGGACAAGGCTCAGGCCCAGTATAAACATAATTTAAAAAGTGAAAAGAAAAAAAAAGAAAGAATGAAACCACTAAGCAGAATCTCTTCATATCTCTGCAAAAAGCTATAAAACATCACTTTAACTTTATACCTTGAGAAGTTTAATGCATTGGGTCAGAGGAGGGCCTTTTCTCTCTACAGAACTTTTTACATCTTTTTGTCCCTTTGTATTCAGAGTATTCATGACGGTTTTTGTTTTTTTTTTTTTTTTTTTTTTTTTTTTTTTTC
>WBNM01031659.1:12016-23952 GCA_013399055.1 Ramphastos sulfuratus | reverse complement strand
TTTTTTTTTTTTTAATCCAGAGAAAGACCTCTTTACAGATGATGAGTGACTGAGAAGACCCACATGAATTCACAGTTAGCACCAGCAGGACCTCATTTTATAACACATTGAGTCAAATCATCAGAGATACTCCATATAACGCAGCTATAGTAGAAACTATAGTCACTCTGCAGCTGTCATTGATATTCTTACTGGTTTTATGACTAAATACAGATTTAATGTAGAAAAATAAATGGGGCAGCTTACTTGCCATTAGCACTAGCAGGGCAAAAGACTGGATTACACGGCAAAGGACTGTCTGCAGAGCCCTGCTCCATTCCATGAACTAGGTACTATATAAGCAAGTAGAGTAAGTAGTCAATCTTTGCTGAAGAGTGATAGAAGCCAGTACTATTCTCACTTTTGACTATGGAATGGGATTGTGAAGAGATGATGCTATTTAGGATTGAGTCCAACACACATAAACAAACTGTCACAAGCAACAGACACTTTGATGAAAGGCTTGGTTGTGCTTTCACCCAGGAGGTCTAAACCAAAGGTCTTTAGCAATCAAATATAGAAGTAGTGTTTAGCCAGTTGGAGCAATTTCAAAAGTCAACTGACTAATGAATGTCAGTATACAATTATATGGGAAGGCAGCAATCTATAGCTCAGCTTTTGTTATTCACCATTTTACTGTATTTATAAATGAATGCAGAAAATGATCTGCTATAAATATTAAAGAAGTCCATAGTACTAGTGGCAGATTTTAAAATACAGAGGAAATTTTAGTTCGGACTTTATTTTATTATTGAAGTATTTGCCTGCAGATCAATGTTATTCATCAGAGTAAATATGTGTATATATTTATGTATATATATACATATATACATAAATATTTACACATTTATACACACACACACACACACACACATACATACTTAATATACTTCAAACTCCATTACCTCTGTCATATTCTTGGTACTAAAAATAGCCCTATTACTTCATGACGAGCCTCTAAGAACTTCCATATCATGATTGCTGTGAGGGAAATCCCTGCTGTGGCATTTTGTGCTCAGCACATCTGGTTCACGGTTTTCTGGCATTCTGAAAAGATAACATCATAAGGGAGCTGAAAATGCACATGGCAGTGAAAATGCATTAAGATGACATTTACATAATTATTTCAAGAGTGTTCTCGGAAGCAAAACTGCAGGAAGGAAAACAGGTCAAATGTTTAAAATATTGAAAGGGTAAAAAGGTCAGAACTGTTCTGTGCAGGTGGACTGTAATCCAGCAAAACATTTAAAACACATGCTGGGGAGGAAGCCACTCACTGCTGAAAGCTTCAAAGAGCAGCTCCAAAACACATCACTTCACCACACTCCCATACAGCTTCTTGCCATAAAATCATTATGGAAACATCTCAGAGAAAAAGCTTTCATATGTTTCTTCTACATTTCCTATCTCCTGGATTTTCTCATAAAATGATATTAGGATCTATTAACCTAAATTGTTTTGGAGGAAGCAGAATGCTTTTGCTGAAAAGTTGTATTTGAAAAATCCAAGCTTATCCATCAAACCCATCATATTGTCTTTCTTAACCACTGAAACTTGGCTTCATAAATGTTTATTGCTCACTAATTCTTTAATTAGGTAGATAAGCTACTTACTTACCATACTGAAGAGCTATACAGGGAACCTTTTCAGTCACTAATGTCAATTTTCAAATACCTTAGAAAAAAATCCAGTTAATGTTGTGTCTGAATTTCAGCTAATAAACATGATGCCAAGGCAGCTGTAAACCTTTCATCTATATCATACAAAATAGTGGAGTGGCCAGTTTAAATGGCTCTTAATCAATAATAAAGAAGGGCAACTTATAATGGCAATCAAATTAGCATTCACTAATTGGCTATACTCTTGAGCATATTACTCGTGTTAGCATCAGTGTAACACGGTGACTTCTAGAAAACATGTGACATGACAACAAACAACACTTAAAAGAAGAAATTAGGCTGGAGCAGAATCAGTAGTCACTGTAGCTATTTTTAAAATGTCTTGATTGTTCAGGCTCAAAATGTGACTGTAAACAGGCACTGCTTGGACAGGTCTTGCAGTCTGGAGGGGATAGGCTGTTGACCTGTGCTATTTAATGATTTTTTTTTTTCTTTTTCAATTTGGTGTCATGAATTCAAACAAAACCTGTGTAAAAGACTGCTGTTCCCTTGCCATTCAGGGGAAATTAAGCTGATATGTGGTTTGTATGGGGAGTGACACTTTGATAAAAGACCCACAACAGTGTATAGTAAGATAGATGTAGATGCTGAAAATGGAAAGGGGGCAAATTCAGAGTGAAAATAAGGCACACATGACCCCCCCTTAGGCAGCTGGATGTTGGTCATGAAGTGCTGATTCGGACATGGACAGGAGAGGTTGTGCCTGCCAAGGCTGTCTTGTGCTGGCCAAGTCAAGGTTTTTCCAAGCATAATTAAAGGGTGTCCCAGAGCCAGCCCAAAGTCTCTCTAGCAATCAGATGATAGGGATGGGTGGTGAATCTGGCTTTCATCTAAATAGTTTCATTGGAGATACTCTTACAAAGAAGTGAGGTTCAGCTCCTGATTCTTGCTTTGCAGATGGTTTTGGGGAGGGACTATTTACAAAGTCTTGTAATGACAAGACAAGGGGCAATGGGTTTAAACTGGCAGAAGGAAGATTTAGACTGGATGTTAGGCGGAAGTTCTTTCCAGTGAGGGTGGTGAGACACTGGAACAGGTTGCCCAGGGAGGTTGTGGCTGCTCCCTCCCTGGAGGTGTTCAAGGCCAGGTTGGATGAGGCCTTGAGTAACCTGTACTAGTGGGAGGTGTCCCTGCCTATGGCAGGGGGTTGGAACTAGATGATCCTTGAGGTCCCTTCCAACCTTACCATGCTATGATTGATTCTATGATTCTATGGTTTATCCTTATTGAGAATACGCTTTCATAAAGATGAAAGCTATGGATATGGATAATGTTGAACATTATAAAGCAAACAATATGGAAAATTATTTTGTTTCATGGTAGCAGTGGTTACAAACACGTAACTTAAGCTCCAGTTGGGATGTGTTAAGTTCATCAAAGTTGATATGATTTAAAAATGCGCTAAGTCAGTAAGTTGGAAGAATTTTTGCAACCTCAGTTTATTTTGAAATCAGGAAAAATAGCAAGAGACAATATTAAGAGACAAACATTCTTTTCCTCTATGCATACTGGCTGCTGCAGTTGTTACCTAGCTGTTCAAATAATTTCAGAGACTTCTGACAGATACTCTTCACAAATGCATTTAGTTTCCTTTTCTTTTCGTTGTTATGGAAATGAAAGTACGTGAGCCTGTGATAGATATATGGCAACATTACTTTGTATTTGATTGCATAGTGCTCTCTAGCAACAGTAATTTGTTTCAGTATGCTAAATACTGGGAGATGATTTCCCAGAATTTCCACTTAAAGGTTGCTCCTGCTTGCAGTGGTGACTCACCAAGTGCACACAATGGAGTTACTTGCTCATGCAGGAATCTAGGGCATTTCTCCAGGTTTTAGAGAATTGTTCTTTAGTTAAATCTTATTAATGGCTTTTAAATTACACTATAGGTACTACATATGCATTTCATACATGCTGTCTCTCCCAGACATTATGTAATATGAATTTAGCTTTGGAATACTAAGTTTGCAAGTGGTTTTTTTTTGTTTGTTTGGCAGTGGTTCTGTTTGTTTGTTTTTCAAAAGGTTAATGTACATTAAAATGTCCACTTAATCTGAGAAGCTAATTAGGAACACTGTCTGCCATACATTTTCCACTTTCTTATTTGTACCTAAAGCTGCTTGAAAAATTTTTATTCTGCTATCATGTATTTGGCCCCTGATTCAGCCCTCCTTTTCCAGCTGTCATTTCAACAGCTTTGTGCTCAAATGTGACACTGTATGGGTCACTTGGAGTTTGTTATCTGCTGCTCATTAATTGATAGATTCTGAGATATTTTAACCAGATGAGAAAAGGGGAAGAGTAGGGGAGCTCTGAGTAGAAAATCCATCCTTGTCAACTGCTGGTAAAAATGCAGGGAGCATTAAGCAGGTGAACTTTCTATGTAGATGTAAGATATAAGGTAATGCAGAGTAAAGGGTGAAGAAAGATGCGATGTGGTGCACATGCACCTAATGAGGAGAGGCTGAGGATGGTGATTTAATATGCAGGCAGCTGGAGGATGGCTGAAGACAGGACTGGACAGTGGGAGCTTCTGGCAGGCTGACCCTGTACACCTCACAGCCAGCTCTTTAGCCAGCTCTTTCTGAAAATGGAGAGAACAAAGTCTGAGTACTTCCTAGGACAATTTATAAGGCCTTACACAATAACAAGAGTTCTGAACTATGTTAAAGGATGATTCTAAATCTGTAGTAATGACACTGGTCCCTTGGCCCCCATACCCAGGAATTTCCACATAATTATTTTTGGTAGGTGCATTTCTTTATTGTTCATGGTACATTGCCCAGCTCAGAGGTGCAGAAAAACCAAAGCATCTGAGTTAGCATAAATGCTTAATATCAAACAGCATCCAGTATACTTCAAAGGTCCAGACCGAACATCAAGTCAATGCCATTTAGTTTAATGTACCATACAAATCCACTTAGGGGAAAAGTATTAGCAAAACATTGAAGCAATTTTGTCTCCTCATCACTTTAGATCCTCAACAAAAGATATATATCCTTTAAGGGATCTTTGTTCTTTAAGGAACTTCTGAATCTTGGATTTTTGCAAATAAGCAAATCACATAGAAGTTATTACCAGTGAAATAGATCATTTGCTTCCAATGTAGGACCTGTGCAGTTCCTAAATGTGTTTGATTTGTATTTTATTGTGCAAGTATAAGTCCCTGAAATCACTAGGGCCTTTTGTAGCTTCAGATGACTCCAAAAGAGTGGGAGTATTTTGTCAGAAAATAATTTCAGGTGAGTGTGGAGCACTGCTCTGTTCACACCCATGGCTATGACTTCTTCAGGAGTTGCTATGAAATACCCTTCAGCTGCAGGAATGAGCCACATTGCAAGTGAAATGCTTTGCTTAGGGTAAAGAAGGGAATCAGATAATGACAATATAATAACATATGGTATGAAAATGTTACTTAGAGCACTTTTTGTTTGCTGACCCTTTGGTTTCAATGTCTTCTGCCAAAATTGTACCTCTTTGGAAATATTTAAAATCCAAGCTTATGATGGCAGGTTGCTAAGGTAACAGTTTGCTATTTCATTGAGGGCCTGTCTCTGTAATCTCATCTCAGTATTTGTATCATATCTGTATGTATATCATGAAAGCTTTCTGCAGATTTTCTCTGTAAAATGGTATGAACTTGATAAATCTGAAAAAAAAAAACCCCACATAAAAGCAGAGAAAAGGAGTATTGTTTTACAAGACACATTCAGAACAAGTACAAACATTTGCTAGCTAAACAAATTTGGGGGATCTGCAGAAACAGAAGAAGGGGCAATTTAAAATAATACTGTCCCTATACTTCTTTAGCCTGTCAGGATAATATGCTATTTCAAATTGTACTGGAGCAGGTATGCACATCTCTTTCCATGAAGAAATGAAAACATTGTCTGTAGTGATTAATCTATAACCAGTTATTGCTGGTTTTCTGACATGAATGGAAGAAAATT
This sequence comes from Ramphastos sulfuratus, assembly GCA_013399055.1. Lineage (NCBI taxonomy): Eukaryota > Metazoa > Chordata > Aves > Piciformes > Ramphastidae > Ramphastos > Ramphastos sulfuratus. The sequence goes on along the minus strand of WBNM01031659.1, from coordinate 18,284 downwards.
TGTCCTGGATGTTTTCTGCTTTTTTTTTTTTTTTTGTCTGCTTTGTTTACTGATATTTAAATATTTCCTTCCTTTAACTTATAATCAGCTTTCAAAATAGTTCATACTAGCAAATTCTGATGGTGGACCTTCTTGCTTATTTTAAAGATCTGAAATATATACTTGAAATTAAAAAAAAAAAATCACATGATCAAACAATTGGTCAACGCCTTCAGCACAATCCTTGCTCCACACTATAAGCATCTTTGTATTTCTAGCACCCTTGGAGAGGACTGCTGTTTGAAGTATATATACACTGAGCTGTTTTGAGGATCTGTAGCAAATGTGAAGTAGAGGTTCAGAAGTCAGAGAGATCTGATTACAACTAGACCCCAGGAAAGAGGGCTTGAGAGAAAGTCAGGATTCTTCTTAAAAATGTCAGAATTATAATTACTTTCATTTCCCCATCTCAGAAGCTAGCATTTGATCTCTGATAAAACCTATAGTTGTTATTTACCACGCTGGGTTAAAGCAAATTGCTTTGACTTAATTTTATATATATTTGGTGCCTTCATATAATTGAGTGAAAGGTCTATAAGAGAATATTTATGATCTGTAAGCACTACCTAATTAAAGACTAAGGTTCTTGTCAAGATAATCATGAGGGGGTTATCAAAGTATTACAATAGTCTTTAGAAATATAAATAAATCAGATAAAAAGGCAACAAACTAAAGCAACTATGCTGTGCTTAGTCAGTATTATTTGGGCTCCAAACACAATCATGTTTACTTTCAAGACAAAGACCAGTGAGAAAAGGAAGGCCAAATAAAAATACCATAAAGTGCTACACCAACTCATCTCTCTGTTTAGTCTAACATTTTGACCTCAACAGAAGAAGAGGCAGTGGAAATGCCTATATGAATAATTTATGAGATCTATTATTCATGAGAAATATTTTCTGTAACTATTTCTGTATGAAACATTGCCCAATGGAAGATAGAGGTGAATTTAGAGGTACGGCTAGGGAAGTTCAGACAAAAATGTAAAGATAAAGTGGGAGAGAGGGAGTTACAAACAGGAAACTGAAGGTTTTCAATCCTGCTTGACTAAATCAAGTCTCCCTGATGTGTGATACAATGCCTTGATGAGTGTGACTGGATGAAACAGGGAGAAGTTGACTGCAGGAGGAGAAATGAAACTAAGGAACAGCGTGATCCACGAGCAAGCAAGAAGAAAGAAAAGGGTGACAAGTGAGGAACAAAGCTATTTCCATCCATCACAAGTGCTAGTGGAAGGAGTCAGGAGGAAGAGTCCCAAGGAGAGGTGGAAGCAGAGCAGCAGACAGATGTCTGTACATGGCTCTGCAGACTGCAGCAGATAAAATAGGAGATTTGTATAATTCCTGATTATTTGACTAGGAACATCTTAAAAATGATGCCTGGCAGAGTTATGAAATAGAAAGGTGAGTCATTTCCTGTCCTCAAGGACAGGAGAAACAAGCACAGCACTGTTCATGATCACAGCTGACAGAAACCACAGGGCTCACTGATAAAAATGCCTAATTTTCCCAGACCAGAAAACACTTGATTTGAAACACACACATGCAGTGCTCAAGAAGCCAGCATCCCTGCTTCCTCCTCAGATGGGTGGGGCTTATCTGTGGTGAAAGGAAGAGTGATCTTCCCAGTGCTGCGAGTCCTGATGGCATGCACCCGCAGGTGCTGAGGGAGCTGGCACAGGTCATTGCCAGACCACTCTCCACCATCTTCAGAAAGTCATAGCACACAAGAGAGGTGTCTGGGGACTGGAAGAGGGCAAACATCACTCCAGTCTTCAAAAGAGTTTGAAGGGTAAAAAGGAGGACCCAGGCAACTATAGAGTGGTCAGCCTCACCTCCATTCCCGGAAAGGTAATGGAGCAACTTATCCTTGGTGCTGTCCTTAGGCATATCAAGGACAAGAGGGTCATTAGGNGAATTGTGCTCTTGTGGCCAGGAGGACCAATGCCATTCTTTAGTGTATTAGGTGGCCTGTGGCTAGTAGGTCGAGAGAGGTTCTCCTGCCCCTCTACTCTGCCCTGGTGAGGCTGCATCTAGAGTATTGTGTTCAGTTCTGGGCCCCCCAGTTCAAGAGGGACGTAGAACTTTCTGAGAGAGTTCAGCAGAGAGCCATAAAGATGATTAAGGGAGTGGGACAACTGTCTTACGAGGAAAGACTGAGGGAGCTGGGGCTCTTTAGTTTGGAGGAGACTGAGAGGTAACCTAATTAATGTTTAGAAATATGTAAACAGTGAGTGCCAGGAGGATGAAGCCAGGCTCTGCTTGGTGATGCCTGGTGACAGGCAATGGGTGAAAGCTGAAGCATAGGAAGTTCCATGTAAACATGAAGAGGAATTCTTTCACTGTGAAGGTGGCAGAATGCTGGAACAGGCTGCCCAGGGGACTTGTGAAGTCTCCCTCTCTGGAGATATTAAAAAACTGCCTGGATGCATTCCTGTGTGATCTGGTATAGGTGATCCTGCGCTGGCAGGATAATCTTTCCAGACCCTGACATTCTGTGATTCTGTTATTCTGTGATTCTGTGATCCCACAGGAACAGAATTCTCAGTAAAAAAAGACATATCTGGACCCTTCTTTGCCCTTGAGGGTATTTGCTCTCATCCCTTCTTCAGCTTTGTCAGGGAATTGCCTTAATATCTTAGGAGCTGGGGTGGCTCATGCACTTTGGTGGCGGAAGGTGATGCAGATCCAGATCTCGCAAGATGTGGTGCAGTCTGGGAAAAGGTAGGGGGGGTGTGGGAACAAAAGCAGTTCAATTTGACTTTGAAGATTGGTATGATTAATGGCAGTGTTTGGCTGGCTGTGTGTTAGGATGTCTCCTTCTCATTACCCTTGTTTCATGAAGAGCAAAAAGCACAAGAGGGATAAAAGAGTTGGAAGGGATGTATTTTGCAAGATGAGACCACTTTCCCAAAGGTGATTCAAGCCTCCACTTATCACATACAGCAAGAAATCCTCCAATACTAGGTCTTCCCTCCAGCCCTAATACCATGGCAAAACCTCCCTAACAAATGCTGCATTATTTGCTCTTGACAGAGTAGTAACTGTGAGTGAAACATTGCTATGATATGTTTTATACCAAAAGTACAGTGAAGTACACACAGCATTATTTTTAACCAGGAAAACAGGAAAGGCAGAGTTGCAGCTGACACATCCTTTGTGTTTGTTGCAGTGCATGCTGCATTGGGGCATGGAGAATACAGGTGCTGTGTAACTACAGTGTTTTCTAGGTATTGTCATATGAAGTCTTAATTGCCTACATCACTTGAAAGACTTTTTTGAGGCTTCATTTAAAACTGTCCCTCTCCTGTTCTGCTCTTGTCTCCTCTGAGCAGTGGAAGCTGTTTTCCTATCAGTATTGGTTTCATCAAAACTGAAATGCTACTCTTGCTTTTGTGCAGATGAGCATACACGGCTGGTAACTGTAAACACTCCTCTGACATCCTTAATATCTCTCTTTGTACTTTATTGCCTCTCCAACCTGACAGGTGACATCTCTACCAGTATGATCAGCAGTGTGAGTGCAGGATTTACGTGAGCTAATAAAAAAAGTTTTTTTTTCCCCTCCTTCACATTTCCTGTTAACTTCTCTGTTATTTCTGTAAATATATTCCCCACCCCACCACCCTCTCCCCTTAGCTTTCAGAGACCATCTTATTATTCAGGAGAGAGTGACATCCATTAGATCTATGCTCGCTTTTAATTACATCTTTACTAAAGAAAACAAAATTATGGTGGCCAACCTATGCGGACACAAAACTTACCATGAAGGTCACTGCACCTAAGGGATTGTAATCAAAATCTAAGTTGCCAGACAGTGACAACAGCAGTCTTTCTGTCTGTAGGAATCAGCTTGCAATCCAGTGCCCCAAGTGCCTCATGTCACTGTAAAAGTGCTAAGAGGCATTTGAGAACCATCTTAAGGGTACCTAAAAGATAATATTCTGCTTTAAAAGAGTTTGACATATAACAACATCCTGTCTACATTTCCCCTTCTTTTTTATTGGCATACAACAAAAAACAAATTGCCTCAGTGATGCTGTATCTATTATTTCCCCATAATGGTTTTGGTGTTTTTTGCTTTTATTTTGCAGCTAGCTGGGTATCCTTGGTGGTTATTTCTACCTGCTCATGTCTCTTTCTGTGAGACTTTCATGTCCTAATGAGGCAAGAAGCATCTTTTTCTGTGACTCAGGCTCTCCTTTTGGTGTAATAGGAAGAGATGTGGGATATCTTTGGTACAGTTCGTGGCATTTTCTAGAGGACTAATGAGAATACTAAGCTAACCCCCTGTCGCCCCCCCCCCCCCCCCCCGCTTCCAGTAATGATATGATAAAAAAAACAAACCTAAAAATCCTGTCCAAGGCAAGAACTGAACAATGCCCTCCCCTCCCCTTTTTTTCCCCCCCATTTTTTTTCCTCCTTTACATTTTTGCATTGTAGCTTACACTATGAAATTTTGGGGGCCGTTTTTTCCCTCTTGAAGTTCCATTACCATCCTTCTTCTATCTATACTCTAAAATACAATTTTTGAAGTAGAAAAGCATAAAAATTTTTTTTTCTGCTTTAAGGCACTGGGCATATCAGAAATAAAGTGGTAACAGAGAAGATGATCATTAGCATGTACACTGTCTCTGTAAATTCCTAATTGCCATGGGACATCCCTGAGTTAGATTATTTCCCCCTGGCTTCCCTCAGGCCCTTTCTGCACCTAATTATCTTTCATAAAGAATCTCTATTGCAACAGAAAGCTCTCTTCATATGCACCCATGGGAAAAACAAAATCAAACCCGTCACAGCTCTGTGTGGTTGTGTGTGATGCAGCATGTACATCTTTTCACGCTAAATGCAGACCTTCCCCTGGCAGCAAGCCCTGGTTTTTGGACTTGGCTGGAAAGTTGTGGGTACTGCTCGCACAGCCAGGTAAACCTTTGAGGAGAAAGTAACAGCAATAAGCAATAGTGCTTGGGCAGTTGGTTTGCCTTCCCCACAAGAAGCTATCAGAAACCTCTTTATGGTGATTAAAACAAAGACTCTTTCTCAGTGAACCCTTATGATTTGAGACAGAGTGTCAGAAAAGATCAACATCTTGTTCTTTTTCCTTTGATTACAAAGACCAATCAAGTTATGCATATGACAAAGCAAGCAATTTTCACTGTATTACTAGATGTGCTCAGAATGCTCTTCAGCCATCCAGAGGAAAGCATACAGCTCTCAGCTTCCTCTTGAGAAGTCCCTGTATTAATAACACAGCACAGTTGCTGTTCATATAAGCCCTCTCAATTTGCCTGATTTACAAAAATATCAGAAACAAATAAACAAACGACAACAACCCCCCCCAAAACCAGAACTAAACAAACACAAAAACTTATTTTCCATGTTATAGCTCATCCTGGAATTACTTTCTTTCACCCTCTCTAACCATTTTTGGGGTGAAGGGGGTGTGTGTGTGCACTGTTTCCAGTTGTTAGACCTATCTCACTGCTGATGATTCCTACTTCTCAGTCAGGGACAGCTAAAAGGTTAATTTCACACTCTCATCAGTAATCTGGTTCCCCAGTTCAAAAGTCCATTTGCATGGTGGCTAATACCTGGTTGATGAACCATAGCTACAAGAAATCCAAATTTGTGCTTTGTCCCAACACTTCTCCCACGAGGTATGTATTCTAGCAGGAGAATATCTAACAGCTGGGAGCACACTCCATACTTTCCATGTTACAGTTACAGCTCAGATGAGCTGTGCTCTTTTGAAACATTCACTAAGCACTGGTTCATGTTGTAGACTGGTTCATGGCTGCACAAACTGGACATCTTTAAGAAGAAACTAAGCTAGAAGAAAACTGCATCCAGAAGATGCTCCAGCTGATAACAGGCATCATTACATGGCTACTGAGGCAAGACAAGAGCTATTCTCATGTAACACCACCTGTCCTCATACTGGATCTGACTGGGATGCAACTAACATTCTTCATAGCAGCCCATATGGTGCTGTGTTTTGGCTTTGTACCTTAACACTGTTGACAGTGCATCAATATTTTTGCTGTTGTTGAACAGTTGCTGAATACCAGGTCAGGACTGATGAAGAATTTCTTCAGGTACATCAGTGAGAAAAGGAGAACTAGGGAGAATGTGGGACCCTTACAGAAGAAAAATGGAGAGCTGCTGACAGAGGATATGGACAAGCCTGAGGTGCTCAATGACTTCTTTGCCTCAGTCTTCAACAGCAAGGG
>WBNM01031659.1:0-11113 GCA_013399055.1 Ramphastos sulfuratus | reverse complement strand
CAGGTTGGATGAGGCCTTGAGTAACCTGTACTAGTGGGAGGTGTCCCTGCCTATGGCAGGGGGTTGGAACCAGATGATCCTTGAGGTCTCCTTCCAACCTTACCATTCTATGATTCTATGATTCTATGATTTTCCACTATATCCTGCCAGCAAGTAGGCTGGAGGTCTGCAAGAACATGGGACCAGACACAGAATGAGACAGCTGACTCAAACAGGCCAAAAGGATATTCTATACTATATACCACCATGGTCAGCAATAGATACTGCAGTAGAGGAAGAAGAAAGATTACCTTTGCCATTTGAAAATATGCAAGCGTGATGACTATGCTACAAGAAACCATGCAAGATAGTAAGGTATGCAAACCATGAAAAATTATTGTATCTGATTTTCCTGTCTTCAAGTGAAGCATAAATAATGAGAGAACAGTTCAAATAAAAAAAACCAAAAACCAAGCCAGTAAAACCACAAAACAACCAACCAACAAACCAAACCAAACCCAAGACCATAACAAAAAAAAAAACAACCTCCAAAACCCCAACCAAACAATGAAACTAAAGCAAACCAAAAGAATCTATATACTGTAGTAATACTGTTGAAAAATACCTGTTATATTCATGAAAGTCCAGGACCATGCTCAGACTCATCCAATAATTTCATTCAGTTTCATCCGATACAGTCACCCCATCTGATACTCAGTAATGCAACATTCAGTTTATAGCCTGAGGGTCAGCACAGATTTAACTTCTCCAGCTCTCATCCTTTGTATAACAGTGGCAGCTTCAATTATATGCATTAAGAGGGTAAATTTGTCCCCCATTCCACCTTATTTGGCAAATCAAGCAGGATTCAAATCCTAGGTGAGACTGCAGGAGGGAGGCAGCAAGAGAGAGAAGGATACAGAGTAGAAGCTCGATTCCCCTGTTTCTTGTCCTATTCATCATGGATGTGGAGCACAGATTATTCCTATTGACTCTGTGGCATCCTTTTATGTTTTATTTCACACACTATATATATATATATATGTATTTTTTTCCCCTTTCTTTTCCCTGAGAAGAGTATCACCTGTTCTCTCTGTCTTTGTAGATGAATTTACTCTTCTGATTGTTCTCATGACTACTATGTCAAAAGAGAGCAAACCTCCCAGGTAGCCCTTTGCCTCAGTAATGTCTACACCTAACCTGAGGAAGAACAATGGAGAGCTTCATGAAAACATATTAGTGCATAAAAATATTTCAAGAAGGCCATAATATCAATGTGGTGGCTGCTGTAGGAATAGTACCTTCTGTCTGAGTGGTTTGACTAATTTGATAAAATTAATTAACAAATTTTGGAATCCTTTTTTAGCTGAAATATGTAAGGCAAACGCAGTTAGTGTATGATGTGACAATGTGCCATAATAACTGCATTTCTCAGATCTGCACTAAAATGATGGATGCAGAAACTGGACTCCCATATTATTTCCCTATTTTATCAGGGACAAAGTGAATTGTACATACATAAGTCTTAGCACTAGTTATATATAAAGAGATTATGGGATTTAATGAAACATGCCAAAATAACAGAGTGAATTATTAGAAAAATAATGTATGTCAATGCTGCTGTTGTTGGCTGTCCTCTGTTTCTTACTTTGTCTGTTTGTCCAACCTGCATGTCATGAAATAAGCTTTCAGAAAAGGAGCTGCTTTTCTGCTGCTGTTCACAGAGCATCTAGTGCAATGAAATGGGTATTGATCCCTGTTTGATAGCCTAAAGTACCACTGTAGGTGAGGTGAAAAACAGCAGCTCTGATGAATGTATTTCTATTTCCTTTCTTTCAACAGAAAGACATACTCTGTATGGTAGAAAATGTCAGTGCTGAAAGAATGATAATGAGTAAAAGAGAGATGGATGAAGATACAAAAAGAGATGATAACTGACAATTTAAAAAGCTTAGATATTTAATGAAAGAACAGAAATGCCAACGAGACACTACCTTAATTTTTATTACTCTGTCATACAAGAGCGAGAATTCAGAGTATTATACTGTTGCTATGGCGTAGTCAGAATGTATTATTTAATATACAAATACTACTGAATATACAAATACTACTGAATATTCTAAATGTATTATTCCCTTTCCAGGCTTTGAAATAAATTCACTGTACCAAGGTCCTTAGAGAAAAAGACTTGCAATTAGTAGAAATTTCTTTCTATATTTAGAAATATTAGGATAGGAGCAGCTCCCTAAGATGGCTATGGGATGATATTTTTTGGGGAAGTTTCAGAGAAAATTTACTGAGAGGTTGAGCTTTCAATTTCCTGTGAGTAAGAACTATTGTAATTTACTTCCCCCCTTATACTACAATAAATTAATTTAACAAACCAGCAGAAGACCATGGCAAACCTTAACAGCTGAAATATGGCATATCTTCTGAAATGCTGATCCTGTCCACTGGTATGGCAGAAAACTATCTTAGAGTCCATTCACAAAGGCATACTCATTACCTGGCAACCAGGTTGTTGGCTCTGTACACTGAACGCACTCTCAGCATGGATTTAACAAGGGGAAATTACGCTTGACTAACCTCATAGCATTCTATGATGACATTACTGAATGGGTAGATTCAGGGAGACCAGTGGCTGTAGTCTACCTTGACCTTAGTGAGGCCTTTGATGCCATCTCCCATGACATCCTAATGAGCAAGCTTAAAAAGTGTGGGGTGGAAGAGCAAACAGTGAGGTGGATTAGGAACTGGTTACAAGATAGAGTTCGAAGAGTGGTGATCAATGGTGCCAGGTCCAGCTGAAGAGCTGTAATTAGTGGAGTTCCCCAGGGATCAGTGCTGGGTCCAGTGCTGTTCAACATCTTGATCCATAACATTGGTGAGGGGACAGAGTCTGCTCAGCAAGTTTGCTGATGACACCAAACTGGGAGGCTTGGCTGAAGGCTGTGTGGCCATCCAGTGAGACTTGGACAGATTGGAGAGCTGGGCACAGGGAAACCAAATGAGGTTCAACAAGGACAAATGCAGAGTCCTACACTTGGGGAGGAATAATAAACTGCACCACTACAGGTTGGGAGGTGATCTGCTGGAAAGTAGCCCTGTGGAGAGGGAGTCCTGGTTACCCATGGGACAGCAATGTGCCCAAGTTATCCATGGGACAGCAATGTGCCCTTGTGGCCAAGAAGGCCAATGGGATCTTGGAGTGTATTAACAAGAGTATATCCAGCAGATCAAGGGATGTTCTCCTCCTCCTCTACTCTGCCCTGGTCAGACCTCATCTTGAGTCCTGCATTCAGTTTTGAGCTCCCCAGTTTAAAAGGGACAGGGATCTGCTGGAGAGGGTCCAGTGGAGGGCTATGAGGATGATTAGGGGGCTGGAGCACTGCCTTATGAGGATAGGCTGAGGGACCTGGGGCTTTTTAGTCTGGAGAAGAGAAGACTGAGAGGGGATTTAATAAATGTTTATAAATATCTGAGGGCTGGGTGTCAGGAGGGGGAGGACAGGCTCTGCTCACTTGCTCCTTGTGATAGGACAAGGAACAATGGATGTAAGTTGCAGAGCAAGAGGTTTACCTCAACACAAGGGGAAACTTCTTTACTGTAAGGGTCACAGAGCCCTGGAACAGGCTCCCCAGAGAGGCTGTGGAGTTTCCTTCTCTGGAGACTTTCAAGGCCCATCTGGATGTGTTTCTGTGTGATCTGAGCTAGATTGTATGGTCCTGCTCTGGTAGGGCGGTTTCAATCAATGATCTCTTTGGATTCCTTCCAACCCCAACATCCTGTGATCCTGTGATCTCTGTATTAACAACACAATATTTCCCAATTTAATGTTATCCATTCATTTCACCAGCATTTTCTGCTAATGCTGAAAAGGAAACAGTTGATTCCTCCAAGACACACCCTTAAGGAGCTCCACTGATAAACAAGCTTGAGCTCAACAGTTCCCCTGTTTGTAAAACATATTGTATTTGCCTTAGTAAGTATCCATCCATGACTCTTTCAAACTTGTTTCAGACTTTGATTCTCCCTGTCTCAATTTTATTTGCAATATTTGCTCATGGATCAATGGTCTGTATTCTGGAAATTGTTTCTCAGTTTTGGAAGGAAGTTTAGCTAAACTATCTGAGTGCACTTTGAGTACTAGCATCTATTTCCATTTCAGATGCAGTCTCTGATGATACATACTTGGCTATCTTCTTCACTGGAGCACCTAATGTATGCAGTTGTGCTTTTGGCACTCTTTCCTAGATAAGGGAACAGAGTTTTTTAGTTTTATGTGGTTTTGGATTTGTTTGTTTGTTTGTTGCCTTTTTTTTAATAAAGATTTTTTTCAGTACTATACTGAAGCTGGTCTTATCCAGTACATGAGGATGTGCAACATTGCTGTGTGCTATTCTTGATACACTACTTACGCACTGAGTGTGTTAATTGGATGCCATGTATCTCTCTTTCCATGAAGGAGTAGGCTTCAGCTCTCGTCAAGATGATGGATGAATCACTGTGGTGTTCCCCTGCTTCCAATACTGAAGCTACCTTCTTCCATTTGTGCCTCATTCCGAGCAGTAACACACTTTCTTCTAAATTTCTGCTATTCCTGCTTGCTTGTCTAAGATTCTATTTTCTTGATTTCCTTTGCCAGAACTCATTCAAATAATTGTTTTTGGTAATCATTCACTTCATCCTTACACTTGCTGGCTTTTAAGATAAATCTTTCATTACCAACTAGTCATTTTATAACCAGAACACCCCTGTTCTGGAGGCTGGAAGGACTTTCTAGTACAGCATTAAAAAGGGGGAGAAACCTTGTAATGACAAATAAGGGTCTCCATGGAAATGAGGTAATGGAAATAGAGTGAAAAATAATTCACCAGAGTCAGTAGACTGCTAATAGTCCTCAGATGTATCTCATGTTAGATTACAAATGTTGTAAGAGCTGAGCTGCATCATTAGATCATCTGTGGGAATACCCTCTTTTCACAAAACAAACAAAACAAAGAGTTAGCCTCTTGCCAAGACAGTTTAGAGTTAGATGAATCATCTCCACATCTGAATTCACAGTGTGCACCAGAAGAAGACACATACCATTAACAAATCTTTATAGAACTCACAAAATTCCAGATTTTTTTTGTTACCTTAAAGTCACTACATAGAATCATAGAATCATAAAATGTTAGGGGCTGGAAGGGACCTCAGGACCTCAAAAGATCATCCAGTCCAACCTCTCTGCCAGAGCAGGACTTTTATTTATTTTTTAAAATTTTTTTTTTTACAGTCCAGTTTTAATTTTTATTATTTTTTATTCATCATCTCCCTCCTTTCCTCTCCAGCTCCTATTTTCTCCCACCTTCCTCCTTTTCTTTCCATCTCCTTCCTTCTTCTCCATCTCCCTCTTTTCCTCTCCATCTCCCTTCTTTCAGCAGCACCTCCTCTTTTCCACCATATCTGCCCCTTTCCCACCCCAGACAGCATTTTCCTCTTTCCCCCGTGTGGTGGGGCACACCAGAGTCCCTGCCCCACCGAAGGTTTGAATGGGGTGTGAAACTGTTCTGCTCCCCACCCCACTTCTGGTTCCGGGGGTTTGGAATGTGAAAGGAGTAGGNCTGCATATTTTTATAATTCCTGCCTCGTGAAATCCCACAACCGAGTCACCCAGTCCCAAAACGCAGATCACCTGGATTCTGTTGAGTCTTCTCCCACACCAGGTGAGACTTTACCCTCCCTGTCCACTCCCCTTTATAATCAGCCCCAGGAAAGGCAGATGCCCCAAGCTTGCCCCTCATCACTGGTGAGTCCCCATGGTGCACACTGAGTGAACAGGAGTGGGACAAAGGCCTGGTGGCCCCCCAGTTAGGCAGGAATAGGCTTGATGGTCACTCTAACATCACTTCCTCTAACATCATTATCAATAAGGGAATTACTCAGTGAACAGCATTGAGATGTAAGATGATTCTAGTGTTGATATTGTATATCTAATTATTAGTCTTGGCCACGGAGCCTTTATCTTAAGAGTCTCTGGTGTTACTGGAATCTTCAGTCAAATAGGAAAGGTACTGGAGAAGAGCTGAATCTGGCAAAGCATCATGTGTATCTGTAGCAGACTGCAGGAGGTGATTCACCAAAGTCTATTTCCTAAGGGTTTCAAGACACTGTATGTTACAGAATACTGTATATTTATGAGATATTTTTGGAAATGCTTTGGATTTTAGAAATTTGGTTCTTTATGCAGTTTATCATCACAGGGGGAAAAAAAAAGTAAGAATCAGAAAGAAAACGTACCACAGAATTGGAGCTGTGTCCAAGTTGGGGATCCTCTGAGAAAAACATCATTATTTTACTTATTATCCTATTTTTTAAAGAAGAACTTAAACCCTTTGATGTGTAGCTAAATCAATTGTAGATTAACATACGCTAAATGGATGAACATTTTTTTATGAACATTTTGTTCTGTGGATATACATATGAATGAACATGTTTTAAGTAGTTGCCAGGAAAATGTTCCTTATGACAGCTTTGCAAATTATGTTTTGTCTATGCATCTGTAGTTAAATCATGGGAAAGGCTGTACCAGGACAGCTCTATGGAACTTGAAAATATCTGTCTGATAAATATATTAGTGAAATTGTCCTTCAATGAGCCTCTGCTTCTAATGAGAGTGCAGAGGGAAAGACTTTGCTTGTTTTCTGGCAACTATCTTGTCAGTTAGGTGGGACAGGTCTATGTGTTTTCCCATCCTGGCCACCACTCTGGCCCCATCACAAGAAGATGGTCAAAGCACCCTTAAAGGACTCCTGTTCCTGGCTTGAACAACTAGAATTTAATCCACAAATGCTCACTCTCAGTCTTTTGGGACTGTGTACCTTGTTTTCACCATGACTCTACTTTTCCTTGCTGAGCTTCTTTCCCTAATTATCTCATACAAGTGATTTCCAGCAGGCAATACCCATGCCACGGATTTGATATATCAGACTGGCATTTGTGATCTAGCATCTGTTCATGCCTTACTAAATGGATTGTAATTTAACTGCTTCCTTGGACAATTAGAGTTGTTAACTGCAATTGCTAGTTCTACCAGTTTCAGCGTGTTTTGCCCCCAGTGGTGGCTGTCAGGATCACTGGGAACAAACAAAAGCACCATAGCAGCCTCTTTTGCATATTTAGGCATGGTGCCAGATCTAGGAGATTCCCTTTAGTTCTGATACCATTTTAACCATCTTTACAGATGACAGCTGTTAGGAAGAAGGGCTGAGACACAATCAGCTGTGCATTTTCTTCTTAACTCTTCCATCTCTGACTATTCTGCCCCTCCAGTCCTTGAGATGCAGAAAATAGATTTAGCTACCACCAAAAAGAACAAACCCTTCAAAACCACAACCTCTGCTCTCCTGGAGAAGGAAGTTTTTCAAGTCAGTGCAGAAAAACACAGTCATCCAAAATAGCCAAGCTTGCAATGCTAGTTATAGGTACAAGTTCTCTCTTTTGCCAGGTTTGTAGTTTAAATGTTTCTCATAAATTCAGAGAAGAAATTAATTTCCCCTATACCTAGAGTAGCACCTTTGTTTCTTCTGCAGTTCATGTCTGCAGAAAATGGCTGTCTGCCACATCTTGCCTGAAGAACTGACATGTATCACTGGAGATCTGGGGAACAGACGACACGCGCTGTCATGAGGCAGGATTTACAGACAGCTGCTCTTGCAACAGTCATCTCCTTCACTGACCTCTAGCAGACCTTTCTAAGGCTGCTTTCTATTAGTGTCTGTAAGGATTCCTGGTGCAGAGGTGTTGCCTACATTACAAAAAATATTTGTATGCTCACAAGGCAGATGGATGTGTTGATTTCTCGAGATAATTAAAAGTGCCCTGTCCTGTCCAGATGTGATGGCATGAATGAAGTTCTAGCATTTGCTATCTAAAATTAGATTTTTATAACAATTATTTTATTTAAATAATATGAATATTTGCTATGCATATGACATATGGTATTTTAAAAATATCTTTGCAACAAATACATAGACAGCAGCTATCTCTGTTCATTTTGCAGGTGGGAATACAGAGCATCTCTAGTTGAAAGAATATTCTTTAAAAATCATAGCAAGAAACAAATACACACATCTCACACTCCCCATTTTAGACTGGATGAAAGCATGACATTTTATGGAAGAAAAAAAGAAAAAGCAATTGTACTATGTTAGTTGTGCAGTAGATGCTAATGACATTCTGGGTTTAAAAAGATGAAACCATAAAAATCCATTTGTATATTTCTTAAAGGCTAATCTTTTATTGATATGATTTGGAATTGTTAGTGCATTTGACATGACGCAACTGTTAGACTAAACTGATTTCTTCTCATGATGATAATCTGCAATCAGCACAATTTTCCAGTAAAAACTTGATAGAAAGTTGCTTTTGCACTGCTGTAAGATCCAGATAATATGTGGTTTGGGGTAAAACCAGGCAAACAGGACTTATGAAGAACTGCTTAAACTATAAAAGAGGGATGGTGCATCAACACTCCAGACACAAACTTCATTGAATGTGACTCATTTAACCAAGAAGGGAGTCCTGCCTGCCATACATCCAGCTAAATAAAAGTGTTTAGTTCAGAACTGATTTAATGCACAAAGTTGTATGCCCTATGATGCACATGAAATCAGATTAGTGTACCAGAATGTTTTTTTTAATTGTTTGTTTGGTTGGTTTTATACCCTTCAAGATCTCCAAATTAAGATCAATAGCAAAGACAGGATCAACAGTCCTAGATTGTTCTACTGGCTGCAAAGTGCTGCTGGTTAGGCTGTTCTTGCTGTGGTCTCCAATTAATTGTGCTTGCAGAAGCCTGCTTTCCAGATGAGCAGTGGTCGGTAAGGTAAAATCGCTGCATTGGGAGGGAAATTCTAGATGGTTCATGTGTCACTTCAACCAGGGAAAATGTGCCAGAGCCAAATGTTTTCTCAGGGAGAGGGAGACAACAGCCTGCTTGAGGGTAGTGCTGTCTGTCAAGACAAAGATGGTCAGGAGTAGATGGGAACCTCACAGACCCCATTGCTTCCAGGAGAGATTTCTCCTGGAGATCCACAGGACTAATCTCTGCAGGGGTTTTCCTGCACCAGAGTCCTCTCTTTTCCTATAAATATAACTGCAGTAAATCACTCTGAAAAGCCTGCAGCGTAACTACCTGTGATATCCTCTACAACAACTGCCGTGAAACATTGCCACTGCCATGCTGCAATACAGCTCTGCTGGGGCATGGGGCTGGGGGGATCAGTAATTCCTGTAATACTTTAATCTAACACCTACATTTTCAGAGCTGTTCACGACAGTACCGTGCAGATTCATGGGACTTAGCTTTCAGAGAAAACTAATGGCCGACTTACTTCACAATTATGAGTGTATCTGAGCTACAAGGATCTCCAAGTTGTTTTCTGTGGATTTATTAAAACAATTAAATACCTATCACTGGGCTAACAATTAATATATTTTATAACGACCGTTAAGGTCTCCTAATGTCCTAGCAATCCACAATCGATACTGAGACCAATTGCTAAACAGTATCACTCCTATTACATATAGAAGATAAATGACATGTAGAAGGCCACGATATGACCTTTTCAGATCTATTCCACATAACAAAGACACAAAGAAGCAGGTAGTAACCTTCATACGCAGGGCTAATTGACCCTCTTGTAGCAGCTTTCTGAGGTGATAGTAAATTACTGAATACAGACAAAGGAAAAACCGTGCCAACAGAACAGAATCATTCTCCTGGCACCACTCCTCAACAGTTACTCCAAGCAGGAAGATTTGTTCCCTCCCTGAAGCTGCGCTGTCTGCATTCTGCAAGCGTCTGGGTTTTAGGCTTTGACCTGGCAGGTCTCATCATCGGGACAAATGTGCATGTATCTCCTTCTCAAATGCTTCTTACCTTAGTACCTTCTCACCTAACACTGAGCATTAGAATGCCAGACAGGGTATCAGAGCCCCGGTGTAAGGCTTTAGCTGTGACTTGTGGATGAGGACAGAAAGCCAGACTTGGGTAACACACAACATTACACACAGTGACTACAATCCTTTTTGTCTCAGATCCACTTCAACTTCTTGGAAAAGTCCCTGTCTGTATGAATTTCTTAGACCATCATGGAGCTCCTCCTTTTGTTATGACAGATTTGGCCTAATAGCTGCTTCAAGACAATTATGCAAACCTGTCCTTTGCAGTGAGACTACCTGGACTGCTATGGAAACCTCATCCCAGCAGGCTAAACACATGCCACTTGATTCTGAACATCCAGCATCTAATAACTGGTTTATACATATTCATTTTTAAGCTTGACTGAATATGCAGATTTAAAAATTGACTTTAGATTTAAATTAGCCTTCTGCACAATAAACTGCTTTAAAGAGCTTTAAATTATGAATATTTATCTTGCTATTAATTTTTGGAGATACTAATATATAATGGTTAATTATCACAACTAATATGTTCAGATTATTCTAGAAATTTTTCCATTATTTTTTCTGTAAATACTCATTTCTCCACTTACACCTTATTTGATACTGAGGCTGAAGTGAAACATGATTAGAGCCTTTTAAAGAAAAACAGAAGCTCAAAACAAACATTCTGTCTCCCCAAGCACCAGGTTGTTGGTTTGTTTTTGTTTTCTATTTTAAATCAGCTTAAAACTAAATGATACTCAGATTTTTCACCCTCTAAGTAGATTTTGGTATGGGTCTTGCATTCAAAGATCTGCTGGCAGATAATAAAAGAAGCCAGACCCTGCACTAGAAAATTCAATAAGGGATAGGCTGCTCTTCCAGCTTCAAGGACATTACTGGACAGCTACCACTGCTACCACTAACGGTTTGCTCTCAGTTCATTCAGTTAAAGATAGGACATGAATTTAAAATACAACAAATCCTAAAAAAACAAATAAACAAAAATATCCCTCTCATGGGAAGACTCTTATTCCCGAATACAAATACTTCCAAACTTCTCTTTCTAGTACAATTAAATCTCACTGAAACTTGCAAACAACATTTTCAAAGTACATGTAAGAAATTATTGTACTCTTTTCATAACAGTTGAATCACCATTTGCCAAACTTTGCCTTTCCATGTGTGTGGTGGGGCACACCCG
>WBNM01031656.1:9330-28776 GCA_013399055.1 Ramphastos sulfuratus | reverse complement strand
ATGCAATCTGTGAAGCTGTGAAGACAGAGATGTGACAAAACAGAGCTGACTCCTGCAGCTCCATCATTGCCTGCCCTAACTCCCTTACCTATCAGAGGCTGAGAAGATGAAGAGCTGCCCTACACCAATACAAAGATGGACTGAAGCAGAACCAAATTGCTGTCATTGAAGCTTGCCCATTCCAATCTACAAACCCAAGCCTGGCTGCTTTCCTCTGCAGCTACATAAAAAAGAGAAGAAGCATTAAACCAGGGAAGGAAAAAAACCAAACCCACAACAGGAGCAGTAAATGTTTTAGGAGGAAGCCTTCCATTCCCCAGAGTGCAGCAGCATTTTGGTCAGGACCTCATGGTCAGGCTGCTACATTGCCCTGCTAATAGAATTTGGAACAACAAACTCATCCCTAATGAGCTGCAGCTGAGCAAATCAGTGCTCACCTCCGAGTTCTTTCTGATCCAATGATCTTTCAGTCAGGCACTTGCCAAGTGGTGAATAAAGCTGCTGTGGAAAAGGGGAGAAACAAAATCCCAGGCTGAAGCAGCAGCACCAAAAAAAAAAAAAAAAAAAAAAAAAAAAAAAAAAAAAAAAAGTGCTTTTCTGGCTAAATCTCAGTTTGATAAGCAAATATTCACCTGCATCAAGTTCTCTCCTCTCCTGTCTCAACACCAGTGTGGTATTTCAGCTGCAGGTTGCTCCTTCCTAACCCTCAGCAGCTAAGAGGTTTCTGTTTTGTTTTTTCAGCTTCCTGTCTCTGACAGCAAAGCAGCTCAGGTGCACAAACTCATGCTTACTTGAGGTGTTCAAGCACTTAAACTGGCACCAATTAGGACCTTTCTAGATCACTCATAGAATGCTTTGAGTTGGGAGAGACCTTCAAGAGCATTGGTAGAATACTGAAACAGGTTGCCCAGGGAAGTAGTTGAGGCTCCATCCCTGGAGATATTTAAGGTGAGACTCAACAGGGCTCTGGGCAACCTGATCTAGTTGAGGTCCTTCCTGCTGACTGCAACAGGGGTGGGAATAGGTGACCTTTGGAGGTCCTTTTCAACCCAAACCACTCCAGGAAATCTAGGATCTAGCTCCACAGCCCTCACCATCATCCATCTGGCCTTAGAACACCTCCAGGGAGGGAGCATCCACAGCCTCTCTGGGCAACNCCATCTGGCCTTAGAACACCTCCAGGGAGGGAGCATCCACAGCCTCTCTGGGCAACCTGTGCCAGTGTCTCACCACCCTCACTGCAAAGAATTTCTTCCTAATCTCCAGTCTAAACCTGCCCTCCTCAAGCTTCAATCCATTCCCCCTCATCCTATCACTACAAGCCCTTGTAAAAAGTCCTTCTCAGTTTTCTTGTAGCTCTCTTCAGGTACTGGAAGGCTGCTCTAAGGTCTCCATGGAGCCTTCTCTTCTCCAGGCTGAATAGCCCCAACTGTCTCAGCCTGTCTCCACAGGGGAAGTTCTGCAGCCCTCTGATCATCTTCATGGCCTCCTCTGGACCTTCTCCCACAGTTTGATGCCTTTCTGGTGTTGGGGGCACCAGAACTCAATGCAGTGCTCCAGGTGGGGGCTCAGGAGAGCAGAGCAGAGATGCAGAACCAGCCATGGGTGAATCACTGAACTGCTCCACCAAAACAATTCTAAGTTTCTGTTAGACCAAACCAGAAATCTCTTTCCATACAATTCCTGCAGGAATCACAATCAACATAGACTTGAAAGCTCAGAAGTGAAATAAAAGACTGACTCTGAAGTTTGCTTTGCCTCAAAGTAACAATTCCCTAGCCCAGGTTTTTAGATTGCAACAGCCAAAAGACACCCCTGTGGTGTCTCCTGCTTGAATTTCTTTGTGCCACAAGATTCACTTTACAATCTCTCATGGTGATGCTAAAGCAGCCTTGAAGGGGTATTCAAGTCAGAGCTGTGCAATGCCTGATCTCATCCCAGAATTTCAAGGATGCAGACTAATGCTGGAGAACATTTTGGAGAGATCTTTCTTGGATGAAAACATCACTTGGAAAATTCTAGTCCTGATGAACCTAGCACAAGCTGGAGTAACCAATTTGAGGCACAATAATTACAGACCATTTTCTCCTTGCAGATCAAAAGAAGGCAATAAGCAATGAGGACAATCCTTCATAATATTCCACAGCCTAAATTTGGGTTATTAGATCATCATCTAATCTGCTTTTCTATATATAACAGCCCATTAAACTACCAACAGACACACTTTGAAAGAGATTAAAATAGGCTGGTTAGAGCAGAGCAGTTCAGCTTGCAGAAGAGAAACTATTTGCCCAAGACACAAGGAGAGAGAAGGCTTCAACGAGGGCCTTGGCATCTGCTGCAGCAGGAACTCAATCTGTAAAATGCTCCAAAAATCCAAACCACTTCTGGCCCACGAGGGGAAAAAGTTCCTCCAAATCATGGAGTCAGGGAATCATACAATCATGGAGTTGTAAAATCACTGGCTGCAGCCAGAGCAGGGAGAGCAGCAGCACAGGGAGGGGATTCTGCCCCTCTGCTCTGCTCTGCTCAGACCTCACCTGCAGCACTGCCTCCAGCTCTGGGGCCCCCGACGGAAGGAGGACCTGGAGCTGCTGGAGAGGGTCCAGAGGGTGTGAAGATGCTCAGAGGACTGGAGAACTGCCCCTGTGGGGACAGGCTGGGAGAGTTGGGGCTCTTCAGCCTGATAAGAGAAGGCTCCGGGGAGACCTTATTGCTGCCTGAAAGATACCTGAAGGGGCTACAGGAGAGCTGGGGAGGGACTTGGAGTGGCAGGGCAAGAGGGAATGGACTGAAGCTTGGAGAGGGGAGATTTAGACTGGAGATTAGGAAGAAATTCTTGCCAATGAGGGTGATGAGACACTGGTACAGGTTTCCCAAGGAGGCTGTGGATGCCTCCCCCCTGGAGGTGTCCCAGGCCAGGCTGGATGAGGCCTGGAGCAACCTGGGCTGGTGGGAGGTGTCCCTGCCCACACTGAAGTGTTGGAAGTAGATGATCTTCAAGGTCCCTTCCCATCTAAACCATTCCATGAACCTATGTTTTTTTAAACACCTTCATGTGTTCCTCTAGGTCACAGTTCCAGGAGGCAGAGCCCACCTTGCTATCACTCTGCATTTTCCATTTATAGTGCTTCAGTAAGAATAATCCTAATTAGTTTCATCAAGTATTATTATTAGAGCTACCCAAATAATTTCCCAGGGGTTTGTTTCATCAAGTTGGGCATTTCTGTCCCCTAATTTGCTCAGTGAATCATTCTTCATGTCAGCCAACCAGCTGCATTATCTGGTCAAACAGTATTTGTTGAATTCATTTGATGAGTGACTTGCACCAAGTGTTGGATAAATTATTCATGACTAATTGGTTCCGTTACTCAAAGAGCTCTAATTATCATCCCCAGCTTTAAAAGGGAACTGCTGTTCCACAGTGCACAAGGTAAAATAAACTAAGGGAAGTACAGGCTGTACATTTGTGGCAGAGCTGAAGTGCATCATCCTCTTCACTGCTCTCTCTCAAGCTCCCACATGTGAGCTGAGCAGGGCACTGTGCCCTCAGAAGATGGGAGCTGCCTGCAATCTCTGCTCCAGAAGCCAAACCATTCCCCTTCACTGTTTCACCATGTTGCAGGGCAGAGTCTCTTCAGAAGCCCTGGGTTGTATTTTTAGCATGCCAGTGATTTCCTGTGCTGTCATATGGAGAGGCAAGAACATTAAGAAGGGACAGGGGCTAGGCACTGCTTCAGGAGACCAGAGATAAATCTCCTGATTAATTGGTCTCACTCTGTGCCCAGCAACACAAAATGGAGATGCAGTAGAGCCTGATCCCCAGCATATATTGAGGACATATATTAAAGGAAGGTTACAGAATCCTAGAGTCATTTGGTTGGAAAAGACTTTTAAGCTCACCCAGTCCAACCCATCCTCTAGCTCTACCGAGGCTGGTGCTACACCATGGCCCTTGGCACCACAGCTCTGCCTCTCTGAAACACCTCCAGGCATGGCATTCAACCACCTCCCTGGGCAGCCTATGCCAGTCTTTGAGAAGCCTTCCACTGAAGTTTATTTAGGAGGATGTTTGGATTATATCCTATGTACATGTTGGATGTATATCATGGATCATATCAACTGCTTTAAATCAACTTCAGAAATATCATTTTTGGAAGCCAAGACATCAACTTTCTGGTTTAGATATTTCAGATAAGAAATGAAAGGGATGCAGCTCACACTCAGACTTGGAGGGAACATTCACAGGACAGAAAGAGCTGGGCAGGCTGGAGAGGTGTGCTGAGACCATACCTGGAGTACTGCCTCCAGCTACAGGAACCCCAACACAAGAGAGATGTGGACCTGCTGGAGTGGGTCCAGGGGAGGGCCATGAAGATGATCTGAGGGCTGGAGGAGACAGGATGAAAGAATGGGGGCTGCTCAGCCTGCAGAAGAGAAGGCTCCAGGGAGACCTTAGAGCTGCAGCTCAATATCTGAAGGGAACCTACAGATACGGAACCCACAGGGAACCTACAGGCTGAAAAGGGACTGTTCAGAAGAGCTTGTGGGGACAGGATGAGGGCAATGAGTTGGAACTGCAGCAGGGCAGAGTGAGGCTGGACATCAGGAGGAAGTTCTGCATAGTGAGAGTGGTGAAATACTGGCACAGGCTGACCAGGGCTGTGGTTGAGGCTCTGTCCCTGCAGACATTCAAATTCAGACCTGATGTGTCCCTGTGCAGCCTGATCTAGTTGGAGCTGTCCCTGCTGCCTGTAGGAGGGTTGGACAAGATGACCTTTGAGAGTCCCTTCCAACCCACTGGGATCTGTGAACGTGTGAAAATACTCAGTGACCCCCCCCCAGCACTGCTGATCTCAGCTGGTAAAATAACATCCTTGGTAAGTGACATCCACTGAGGCACATCAGAGACACTTCCACAAGCACACATCTATTGCAGCAGCAGCTTCAGCCAGCAGCTGCCTTGCAAAGCCCTCTTTGCAGGGATTTGTGGAGCTGACATATGTGTGGTGGGGGGACAAGCCTGTGCTGGCAGGGTGGTGACCTCAGAGATCTTCACCTCTCTTCTCTCCAATTCTGTTCCGTTGCTCACTTTGAGGAGCAGCGAGGGGGGACGAGCAGCTTGCCTTTGTGAAGAGCTCCCAGTGTAAAAGAAATCCACTTTTCTTCCTTTCATTTGCATGCAGATAAACTGGACTGAGAGTTTGTGCAGCAAGAAGAGGATGTTCAGAGGCTTGTGTAATGGTAAAGAAGCTTTAGCTATTTTTACATCTTCTTTGCCCAAAGATTATGTCACAGTTGGGTCTAATCGGACTTAACATCTTGAAAAAAAGGAAATCCAGAAGAGATAAATCTGCTCTGGGTTAGAAATGTCTTCTTCTGTCCAACAATGACCCCCTCCTGTCAGGCAGGCTCAGAATCATAGAATGGTTTTGGTTGGAAAAGCCCTCTAAGATCATCCAGTCCAACCATCAACCCAACCCTGCCATGGCCATTAAACCTTGTCCCAAAGGCCTGTGGCCACAGGTTTCTTGAACACCTCCAGGGATGGGGACTCCACCACCTCCCTGGGCAGCCTGTGCCAGTCCCTGACTTGTAGCTCTTCTAAAACTGTCAGTGTCTGCACAGGTCAGCCAGGTGAGTCAGAGTCACAGAATGCAGGGCTTGGAAGGGCTCTCTGGAGATCAGGCAGTCCAACTACCTTGCTAAAGCAGCATCTCCCAGAGTAAATCACACAGGAATGTGTCACAGAATGCTCTGGCTTGGAAGTGACCTCCAAAGCTCATCCAGTCCAACACCCACTGCACTCAGCAGGGACATCCTCCACTGGAGCAGGATGCCCACAGCCCTGTCCAGCCTTGCTTTGAGTATCTCCAGGGATGGAGCTTCAGTCACCTCCCTGAGCAACCTGTTCCAGTGCTCCACTGCCCTCACGATGCAGAACTTGTTCCTCATCCAATCTCAATCTGCACTGCTCTAGTTTGAAGCCACTGCCTCTCATCCTGTCCCTGCAAGCCTTTGCAAACAGTTTCTCTCCAGCCTTCTTGTAGCCCACTTCAGGTATTGGAAGGCCTCTACCAGGTCTTCCTGGAGCCTTCTCCCCTCCAGGTTGAACTGTCCTTGCTGACTGCAGCAGGGGTTGAACTAGATGACCTTTGGTTGTCCTTTCCAACCCAGACCATTGTATGACACACGGTTTAGAATCTTAGACAAAAGAAAAGCAAAGGGAAAAAAATCTATGACACACAGTTTAGAATCTTAGACAAGAGAAAAGCAAAGGGAAAAAAATCAGACCTTTCCAGGACTACTTTAGTGTCTTAGCAAATATCAAAGGAGAAGAACAGCTCCAGCTGAGAGGAAATGTAACTGTCTGGGAGTGACAGGTTAATGGTTGGACTGGATGATCTTAAAGATTCTCTCCAACCAAAATGATTCAATGATCTACTTTTCCCTAGACACTGCAACAGCTTTACCCTGTCACCATTTCCTCTTGTTACCATTTAGACTCAAATTCTAAATTTGATAAAAGGTTAAAAAAAAAAAAAACCAGCAAACCAAAACAATAACAGAAAAAAAAACAAACCCCAAAACCATTTCAGATCCTTAGTGTGCAACTAAAGAATTCCAGGTGTGACAACATCAAACAGGAGGTCACTCTGCTGGTTAAACTCTGCTCACATCTCATTTTCTGATAAACCAAACTATAAAATACAAAAATATCAGAGAGTGGAGCTGAAAAAAAGGAATTTGTCTTCTTTTCTTTCCCTCCCACCATTTCTACAGCAATAAAAAGCTTCAAACACCAGCAACGGAGGGAAAAAAAATAATATAAAATAATATGAATTATTCTTTCTTAGCTCCATTTTCCTCCTGTAAATCTGACTTGAGAGTACATAAGTCAATTTAGGCTTTTTAATTTTTTTTTTACATCAGTGATTAGTAAATGAATAAACAGAGCAAGTAGTAAAGCTGGCTTTGCACCTACTGAATGCTGCAAGTGTCTGTACTCATTTGATATGCATCTAGCAAAGCTTGGATGTTCCCAGAAGGCCACTCCATGAACACTGAGAGAGCAGCGTCTGCTAGTGGTGCCTGTAAGTCACAAAGAAGACAGAAAATATTTACAGGAGTGAAAAAGAACTGCAGGGAGTGAAACCTTATTAAAAGCCTCCATCCCACGCTGGCTTGAAAAGCAGACCCAGAATCGGTTTCATGCAACCATTAGCAGGACACAGGGAGAAGGAAAAGCCTTGGAAACACTTTTCAGGATTCTGAAACAAACATCAGGGCTGACTTGGTGAGGGCCTGGCAGTGTTTGCTTGCTTTAAGAGACTTGTGTGGTTTTGTTTGTTTTCATCACTGCCTCATGGGTTCTGACAAATCGATTTCTTCTCAGCTTTCTCCTCTGCCTATGACACATATGTGTGTGTGCAAACATTACAGATACACCTCAGAGCCAGGGAGATGTGGATGCCCCCTCCCTGGAGCTGTTCAAGGCCAGACTGGATGAGCCCTTGAGCAGCTTAGGCTAGCAGAAGATGTCCCTGCCAAGTGCCAGGGGGGTTGGAACTAGATGACTTTCAAGGCCCCTTCCAACCTAAACTATTCCATAAATCCATGAATGAATCTCTGTGTTCTGACCACCTCCACGTGTTCCCCCAGCTCAGGATTCCAGGAGGCACATCCAAATAAGTGGAGTTTATACATATACACCCAGGTATGGGAGCAATCAGAGACTCACAGCATCACAGAATGTTTTGGGTCAGAAGGGACCTGAAATGGGATGCTTCAGGAATGCTATAGGGAAAGGCAAGTACAAAGTGGTATCTCTACTGCAATACTCCCCACAGTTCACAGAGTCATAGAATGGGTTGGGTTGGAAGGGGCCTTAGAGATCATCTAGCAGGGACACCTCCCACCTCCCAGGGTTGCTCAAGGCCTCAGCCAGCCTGGCCTTGAACACCTCCAAGGAGGGAGCATCCACAACTCCTCTGGGCAACCTCTGCCAGTGCCTCAACACCCTCACTGGGAATAATTTCTTCATCCTATCTAATCTTAGCCTACCCCCCTTCAGTTTAAAAATACTATCTCTTGTCTTGACAAATAGTCCCTCCTCATCTTTCCTCTGGGTGCCCCTTAAATACTGGAAAGCTGCTACAAAACTTCCCTGGAGCTCTCTTTCCCCCACACTAAACAACCCCAATTCTCGCTGCCTGTCCTCACAGGGGAGGTGCTCCAGCCCCATGATCATCCTTGTGGCCCTCCTCTGGACCTCCTGAAGCAGGTCCATGACTTTCTTATGCTGGAGACCCCACAGCTGGACACAGTTCTCCAGGTAGAGTCTCAGGAGCATGGGGCACAGGGGGAGAAGACCCTCCCTCAGCTGCTGGCCACACTTCTCTTGATGTAGCCCAGGATGGGATTGGTTTGCTGGGCTGTGAGTACACACTGCTGCCTCATACTCATTTTCTCATTCATCAGTACCCTCAGGGCCACTCTCAATCCACTTATCACTCAGTTTGAGTCTTGGAATGCCTTGACCCGTGGGCAGGACCTTGCACTTGGCCTTGTGGCCAAGTGAAGTCTGCAGGAGCCCTACAAACTGAGGTGAAAGAGAGGCAAAGAAGTCACTGAGCACTTCAGCCTGCTCCATACTGCAGGTAGGCAGGTCTCTGCTTCCTTCTGGAGACAGCTCCTATCTTCCCTGCTCTTCCTTTTCTCACCAGCATACTCACAGAAGCTTTTCTTGTCCTTGACATCCCTGCCCTGAAGGAATTCTGCCAGAAGCTCAAAACATTTATGGTTCTGGTAATGACTGTTGTCCAGAACACAGTGCAGAAGATTCCTCCTCCCCTCTTCATTCAGCAAAGAATTGCAGAGCAGGACTGTACCTGTGGCATTGAGAGGACATCGATTGAAAGCCATGTCCCCAGCTGGGGTCCTTTTCCACACCATTGACATCAGATAGTCTTCAGGACAGATTTCATAGGGTGCTGCCATTGAGAAATGAGAAATATTAATGGAAACAGATATTTAATATCAGAAAATGAAGTCTTTAGTCTGGCTCTGAGTTCTGATGAAAGCCATGTGTTAACAGATTCTCAGTTTCACAGATTTCATAGGCTTGGAAAGGACCCTCAAAGGTCATCTTGGCCAACCCCCCTGCACTCAGCAGGGACATCTCCAACTAGATCAGGTTGCCCAGGGCCACAGCAAGTCTCCAGGGAACGCCCCTGGGCACAGGACCTCAGACACATTCCTGGGCAACTCCTTCCAGTATCTCACCACTCTGAACTCCAGGGCAGGAGATCTTGAATGTCCCTTCCAACCCAAACCATTCTATGAACTTAGGATTCTCTGGATGCATGGGAAACCTCCAGCAGAGCAGCAACTCTGGATTTTACCCATCCCATTTCACCTAAGCCATTCAACTGTCCATCTCCCCTGGTTTGCACTTCTGCTGACAGAAGAGTGAACTGAGAAGCCTCTGCACAAAGCTGTCCCCTCTCTTTATGGAGGACAAAGAATACCTTGCAGATGGCTCAGTGAGACTAATATGAATCACGGCTGGGCAGACAAATTGCTTGCTAAATTTGCCTCAGCACCAGCATCCCTGAATCATCAATCAAGAGAGGTGGGGCTGCTAAAAAAGTCAGAGATCTGTTAATGGTAAAACCCAACCAAAGGTGGTTCTGTTCATGAGCTAGAATATTAGAACTGCTTCAGAAATGCCCCAAAATTGCATGGATCTGGCCAGTGTTCCAGTGGGAAAAGCTCTAATTTGATTAATGTAAGCCATGTGGTGACAGAAGCAAAAGCAAGCAGTTGCCATTCTCTTCTGACCCTGTAAATTAGCAATGAGAAGGCAACATTATCAATTACACACAACTGCTAATGCTTGGAGCCCTCTGAGAAGGAAATCTGTCATGCAACCCTGACCATTCCTAATGCCTTGTGTTCAGTGATCACACAACCACAGAATGTCAGTGGTTGGAAGGGACCTTGAAATATCATCCACTCCAACCCTCCTGCCAGAGCATCATCACCCAGGGCAGGGCACACAGGAACACATCCAGGTGGGTTTGGAAAGTCTCCAGAGAGGGAGACTCCACAACCTCTCTGAGCAGCCTGCTCCAGGGCTCCAGCACCCTCACACCAAAGAAGTTTCTCCTCATGCTGAGGTAGAACTTTCTGTGTGCCAGTTTGTCCCCACTGTGCTCTGTTCTATCACTGGGCATGACCAAACAGAGCCTGGCACCTTCATCCTGACCTCCACCCCTCAGATATTTACAGACATTGATCAGATCCCTTCTCAGCCTTCTCTTCTCCAGACCAAACAGCCCCAGGGCTCTCAGCCTTTCTTCACAGCAGAGATGCTCAAGTCCTCCAATTACCCTCATAGCCTCCACTGGACTCTCTCCAACAGATCCCTGCCTTTCCTGAACTGGGGAGCCCAAAACTGGACACAGTATTGCAGGTGTGGGCTCAGCATGGAAGAGTAGATGCTAATTCTCAGGACAGAAACCCTTCTCTCCAAATACTGAAGGTTAAATCAGTCTTTTTTAATCTTAAATATATATCTGTCCATATGCATACTTGTATACACTAGATTTGATCTTGTTTGTTCCTAGAATCACCAATTCATAGAAACATAAAATGATTCAGGTTGGAAGGGACCTTGTTAGTAAGTTCCAAGACACATCAAAATTTTGGCATCTCTCTGGAAGGGCAGCAGCAAGTCAGAACTGGAAGGGGATGCTCAGGGAGGTGGTGGAAGCCTCATCCCTGGAGGTGTTTAAGGCCAGGCTGGATGAGACTGTGGCCAGCCTGATATAGTGTGAGGTGTCCCTGCCAATGGCGGGGGGGTTGGAACTGGCTGATCCTTGTGGTCCCTTCCAACCCTGACTGATTCTATGGTTCTGTAAGAGGCATCACTTAGCCCAGGCAAAGAAGCTTCCTTGGCCCCTGATGGACTCCGTGTGCCCTTCGACGTCTTGTACAAATACCTTGGCTCAAAGAATGCTGCAGATGAAAAACAAAGCAGCTCTTCCCTAAGCTGAAGTCTATCTGGCAGAGCTGACTAATCAGGCATCCACCCACACGAAAGCATCTGTGATGCTCCAGCCCATGTTGCCCATGGAGACATGGCAGTCATGCTGGAGCGGTTTCCATGCGAGCTCGGAAGCGCTGCCGGCCCTGCTGCCTCTGCTCAGGGTCAGCTGGAGTGTGCCTGGAACTGTGGCCCAATTAATTCACAGTCACAGAGACCTGGGAGCTGCCTGCGTGAAACCAGAGAGGGTGGCTGAAAGCAAACAGCAAATCTGGAGGTGAATTTGCTAACAACNCTCCTGCTGGCCACACTGCTCCTGCTCCAGGCCAGGATGCCATTGGCTCTGCTGCCCACCTGGGCACACTGCTGCCTCATCTTCAGCTCCTCTCTCCCAGCACCCCCAGGTCCCTCTCTGCCTGGCTGCTCTCAGCCACTCTGTCCCCAGCCTGCAGCACTGCTTGGGGTTGTTGTGGCCAAAGTGCAGAACCCTGCACTTAGCCTTGTTCAATCTCATCCCAAAACAAAAAAGCCAACCTCTCTTGCACTGGGGATGGGATTCAGCAATACTTTCACACACACAACATCCACTCCAATCTACCACCTTAATGCCCTGCCATGACAGCCCTGAGTCTGCCCCACCTGAGCACAAGCACTCAGCCAAGTGGGTGATCCAGAAGCATTGGACATGCACCTCATGCTCCTGTCCTGGGCACTGGGGAGGCCTCACCTCCAATAATGGCTTCAGTTTTGGAGCCCTCACTACACAAAGGACACTGAGGAGCTGCAATTGGTCCAGAGAAGGGCAACCAAGCTGGGGAAGGGTCTGGAGCACAGGGCTGGGGAGGAGCCGCTGAGGGAGCTGGGGGTGTTTTGTGTGGAGAAGAGGAGGCGGAGGGCAGAGCTCATTGCTCTCTGCAGCTCCCTCAGAAGAGGCTGCAGTGAGGTGGGGTTGGGCTCCTCTCCCTAGGATCAGATAACAGGAGAGGAAATGGCCTCCAATTGTGCTATGAGAGGTTTAGGTTGGACATTAGGAAAAATTCCTTTGCTGCAAGAGTCATCAGGGATTGGCACAGGCTGCCCAGGGAGGTGGTGGACTCTGTGTTCTAGAAACCTGTGGCCATGGCACTTGGGGACAGGGTTTAATGGCCATGGTGGGGTAGGGTTGGTGTTTGTACTGGATGATCTTAGAGGGCTTTTCCAACTGAAACAATTCTGTGTTTCTATCATCTCCAAGAGGCAGTCAACCTGCCAGGGTTCTGAGGAAGCTCTGTACAAGACACAGACAAAGCAGCTAACAAATAGGGGAAAGGGTCATGATGAAACAAGAAAAGAAGCTACAACTACAGCTCCTCTCTTGAATCCTAAATCAATGCCATGGGCAAAATTATCTTGAGCCAAGGCAATACAAAAAAAGCTTCTGAACTGTAGTTCAGTAGTAAAGCTGTAGTGTGTCCTAAATAGAGACAAAGCAAACCCCCAAGGAGTTCATTTTATCATTTAGTTGGTGACAATTATTTCAGTCCTTCTCCTTCTCATATTCTGCAGAATGTAGCTGCTACTGCCTCTGAAGAAACTTCTCCCTTCAGTCAGAAATCATTTGCTGCTCCTCTGACAGCACTTCTGCACTGTTTTTGTTAGCAAACCAGGCAATCTGACACTGCTTCAGC
The DNA here is from genome assembly GCA_013399055.1 of Ramphastos sulfuratus. Taxonomy (NCBI): domain Eukaryota; kingdom Metazoa; phylum Chordata; class Aves; order Piciformes; family Ramphastidae; genus Ramphastos; species Ramphastos sulfuratus. The sequence continues at coordinate 16,059 of WBNM01031656.1, read as the reverse complement.
AGTGTTTTGTTCCCTACCACTGCCTGATGAGAAAACACTCAGGATTTGCCCTGAGTAAAGGTTGGGTGAAGCATAACTACTGCACCTTGTAGGGAAATGGTAGAGATTTCACTGTTATGGAATGAAGCACTTCTGAAAAGCACTACTACACAGGATCAATGTGGTTGGAAAAGACCTTCAAGATCATCAAATCCAACCAGTTAACTCTGCCAAGGCTGGGGCTAAACCATGTCCCTCAACACCACAGCTCTGCCTCTCTGAAGCACCTCCAGGGATGGGGATTCAACCACCTCCCTGGGCAGCTTGTGCCAGGCTTGGAGAACCTTTCAATGAAGAAGTTTCTTCTCATGTCCAACCTAGACCTTCCCTGGTGCAACTTGGGGGCTTTTACTCTCTCTGCTATGGAGAAGAGTTCAACATCCAGCTCACCACAGCCTCCTCCAGGGAGTTGTAGAGACTGAGAAGGTCTCCCCTTAGCCTCCTCTTCTCCAGGCTGCACCCCCCCAGCTTCCTCAGCCTGTGCTCAGAGCAGAGCTGCTCCAGCCCTTCCAGCATTTTTGTGGCCTCCTCTGGCCTCACTCCAGCAGCTCTGTGTCCTTCTGCTGGGGACAGCAGAGCTGGAGGCAGGATTGGAGGTGAGGTCTCACAAGAAAAGATATGTCTTGTAAGACAGAAATAAACACTTTAGTCTCTTCTTCAGTGACTTAGTAAAAGAAACCACTGAGGCACAAAAGAGCTTTGCTGAGCTGTTGTAGGGGAAGCAAAGCAGCACACAGACTGTGAGGTCTGGTGGCACTTCAAGCACTCATCACTGTGCAGTACTTCTCCATTTTCCTGCTGTTTGTAAATCTGTATTTAATTCTTTTACAACCTTTGGGAAATTCTCCACTGCCTCCTTTGAAACCTGAGATACTTTATGAAACGCCAGTCTAGAAACAGCCCTGAAGTCTGTTGTTGATGTCTAAGCTTCTGCAGGAGCACAGCTTGTTAAAAGGTGCTGTGGGTTAAGGTTTCCTGTAAGCCTCCTGACTCTAGTCTGGAATTCATGAAGCCAATACAGAAATGCACCAAAAGGCAAAGAGAGCTCCGTGTGTGTTTGCCTTTACACACATCTGTAAAGTGTTTTATTAACAGCAGGTGGCAATCTTGGAAAATTGGGCTGCAGCAGCATGGATTTAAAGACTCAAGTGCAAATTATCTCGAGGATGGTTTCATAAGCAGAAGCTGTCTGCTTACGGAGAAGATTCGCAGAAACCTTCTCCCAGTGCTCTGTTTGCACAGAGGAAGGCTGCACCAACTCTAGGAATGATCATTTCTTTAGAATCCAGAACAAATCTGGTTCTGCAGCCCTCCTCTGGACTTGCTCCAACAGTTCTATGTCCTTCTTATGCTGGAGACACCAGAACTGGATGCAGTATTTCACAGAATCATAGAATCAGGCAGGGCTGGAAGGGACCACAAGGATCAGCCAGTCCCAACCCCCTGCCATGGGCAGGGACACCTCACACTAGCTCAGGCTGCCCACAGCCTCAGCCAGCCTGGCCTTAAACACCTCCAGGGATCAGGCTTCCACCACCTCCCTGGGCAACCCCTGCCAGGCTCTCACCACCCTCATGCTCAACAACTTCTTCCTAACACCCAAGCTGAATCTCCCCATTTCTAGCTTGGTTCCATCCCCCCGAGTCCTATCACTCCCTGGCAGCCTAAAAAGTCCCTCCCCAGCTTTTTTGTAGTCCCCTTCAGATCCTGCAAGGCCACAAGAAGGTCACCTGGGAGCCTTCTCCTCTGCACACTGAACAACCTCAACTCTCTCGGCCTGTCCCCATAACAGAGCAGCTCCAGCCTTCTGATCACCCTCCTGGCCCTTCTCTAGACATATTCCAGCACATCCATATCCATATTTGAGGTGAGGTGTCACAAGAAAAGATCAGGTCCACCAGCTGCTCCTGCCTATTTATCACTTTGGAGCAAGCACTTTTAAGCTGGCAGTGGGAAAGGTTAAAATCTGTTGGGAGGGCAAAGAAAGAAGTGCTGCAAAGAAACCTATTTAAGTGTTAAATGAAAAGAGGCAAGATGTGCCCTTTAGATTTCAAACTCCTCTTAATAAAATGTTGCTCCTGGATTCATTCATTCTATACAGTACAGTAAGGTTCACTTTTATTTTTTCCTCTACTGTACTGAATTTTTACCCCAAATGTACTACAAAGAATTCTGCTGTGCACTGGAGAGAAAGAATTCCATGGTTTACAAACCCAGCCCTGTATTCTGAGCAATAGTTCATTCCAAAGGGGATTTCCACAGCAAATCACTGCTGCTCTAAAGAATCCAGGCACACCTAGGCAAGGAAACAGTCACAGAATCATAGAATGGGCTGAGATGGAAGGCACCTCCAAAGGTCATCCAGTCCAACCCCCTGTAGTCAGCAGGGACATCTTCCACTAGCTCAGGTTGCCCACAGCCCTGTCAAGCCTCACCTTGAGGGTCTCCAGGGCAATATTATTCAGATTGCTTTCTTTGCTATGGGATTTTGATTTACTTAAAGCACAATGCATTGATCAGACATCCAACAGGGCTTCAGAAACACAGCTCCACTAAAGCAAGGCCAGGCATGGCTCCTTAGGGCTGTTCTCTCCACGTGTAGATCTTGTCTCTCCTGAAGATTCACAGCATGGTCTGGGTTGGAAAGGACCTTAAAGCTCATCCAGTTCTAACCCCTGCCTGGGGCAGGGACACCTCACACCAGCCCAGGTTGCTCAAGGCCTCATCTAACCTGGCCTTGAACACCTCCAGGGAGGGCACACCCACAGCCTGCCTGGGCAACCTGTGCCAGTGTCTCACCACCCTCACTGTCAAGAATTTCTTCCTCATCTTCACTCTCCATCTGCCCTCCTCACGCTTCAATCCATTCCTGCTGATACAATCACTACAAGCCCTTGTCAAAAGTCCCTTCCCAGCTTTCCTGTAGTCCCCTTCGGGTACCCACTGAGGTCACCCCAGAGCCTTCTCTTCTCCACGCTGCACAGTCCCAACTCTCAGCCTGTCTCCTGATCATCTCCATGGCCTCCTCTGGACCATAAGAGTAAGCCATGCTGTAGTGCAGACAATAAAGATGAGGATATTTGCATCTCACCTGGACACCTTTGCTCACTGCACCGTCTGACCTCCTCTCCAGTTCCTTCACACTGCTGCCCAGTCACAGCAGCACCTTGACAGATCCTTATCCGCCTCTCCCAGCCGCCGTCGCAGGACTTGGAGCAGCCACTCCAATGTCCCCACTGGTTCCACTGGCCGTTGGCTGGTTGGAAGAACAGAGTTACAGTCATAAAGGTGGATGTCCTCCTAGCTCATTCCCTACCTGAGTTAAGAGAAGAAAGCACCCCCAGATATAACCAATGGTGGTAGAGCTGGGGGATGGAGGAACGAGGAAGATGAGGAAGTCTCTACTTGGCTCCTAGATATGGGATTCCTGTCTACATGACTTGCATCTCAAAATGAAGTAACAGGAATTGGTGCACATTAACTTTCACTCAGGCTGCAAACCAAACATTGTCCCTTTTGTGTTTTATTTGATGTGGTTGTGCATGGCAATGGTACCCATTTACAGTGTGCTCAAGCACCCTTTCAAAAACCAAACAAAAACATCTTTGCCTGCCATATTTTAGGAGCTTGGGCTTTTTTTTACAGTGCAAATGAGGCTTAAAAATAGGTAGAAATGTAATTCACCCACCCTGCAAGGCTGCTTTAAGACTGCCAGAGGACCCTGAAGTAGTCTGAGCATACAAAGGAATCAGTTCATAGACATTTGCTTTCTAGGCTTGCAAAACAATTTATCAAGTGTGGTTTAGGCCTCCAGCATCTCTTCCTTATCGTGGAATGGCATTTACATGGTGATAACTCCCAAAAGCTGATGTGCAGCCTCGCCTGCAATCTCCCTGGGTGCATTATTTGGCTTTTCATCTCATTTAAATAACAACAGAGTGAGGCTTCTGGTCACTCCCTGCAGGTGAGTGCTTTGCCCCTTTGCTGCCCCCCGAGGTCTGCCGGCAGACTGCTGGGGCAGCAGCAGCTCGCAGCTCAGAGCCAGCAGCCAGAGCAGCCCCCGGGCAGCTGGAGCAGTCCCTCGGTAGGCACAGCAGTCCCTGGGTGGCTGGAGCAGCCCCTCTTTGGCCAGAGCAGCTCCTGGGAGGCTGGAGCAGCCCCTCTTTAGCCAGAGCAGTCCCCCTTTAGCCAGAGCAGCCTCTGGGTGGCTGGAGCAGCCTCTCGGTAGCCAGAGTAGCACCTGGGCAGCAAGAGCAGCCTCTCGGCGGCCAGAGCAGCCCTCTTTAGTCAGTGCAGCACCTGGGCGGCTGGAGCAGCACCTGGGAGGCCAGAGCAGCACCTGGGATGCCACAGCAGGCCCTCGGTGGCTGGAGCAGCCCTTCTTTAGTCGGAGCAGCACCAGGGCAGCTGGAGCAGCCCCTGGGAGGCAGGAGCAGCACCTGGGAAGCCGGAGCAGGCCCTCGGCAGCCACAGCAGCACCTGGGCAACCAGAGCAGTGGCTGGGAGGCTGGAGCAGCCTCTCGGTGGCCAGAGCAGCCCCTGGGAGGCCGGAGCAGTGGCTGGGCAGGCAGCACTCACCTGTGCACTCGGGGTTGGAGCACTCGCGGCTCTCTGCCCAGGGCCCGCGGCACTCGGAGCCTCCGTGGGCCGCGGCGGTGCACTGGCGGCTGCGCTGCTGGGTGCCGTTGGAGCAGGTCACCGAGCACTGGCTCCACGAGCTCCACTCCTGCCACTGCCCGTCCACTGCCGGCGCCAGGCACAAAAGAGATGGACACAGCACAGTTACCACCCCAGATAGGCTTAGAAGAGACCTTTGGGACGATCAAGTCCAACTATTCACCCAGAGGCTCACAACCACCCCACTGCTGCTGCTAAGCCACTGCCACTAAACCACTTCCCTCAGCACCACATCCAGGGGACTCCACCACCTCCCTGGGCAGCCTGTGCCAGCAACTGGGAACCCTTTCTGGGAAGACATTTTTCCCAATATTCAACCTGAACCTACTTTGGCACAAGTTGAGGCCATTTGATGGATCAGATGCTGAGAGGGCTGCAGCAGCTCTGCTGTGAGGACAGGCTGAGAGAGTTGGGGCTCTGCAGCCTGGAGAAGAGAAGGCTTCCAGGAGACCTTAGAGTAGCCTTCCAGTATCTGAAGGGGGCTCCAGGAAGGCTGGGGAGGGACTATTGACAAGGTCTGGCAATGCCAGGACAAGGGGCAATGGGTTTGAACTGGCAGAGGGGAGATTGAAACTGGATGTTAGGAAGAAGTTGTTTGCAGTGAGGGTGGTGAGACACTGGCACAGGTTGCCCAGGGAGGTTGTGGAGCACAGAATCACCCAAAGTGATCTTTGATCACATTTGGTGCTTCTGCACTCCACAACCTCCCTGCAGGTGTTCAGGACCAGGTTGGATAAGTCCTTAAGTGACCTGTACTAGTGGGAGGTGTCCCTGCCTATGGCAGAGGGTTGGAGCTGGATCATCCTTGAGGTCCCTTCCAATCTTACCATTCTATGATGCTATTTCTTTTTGTCCTGGCACTTGCTGCATGTGAGGAGATCCCAACCCCTGCATCCTTCTGACCTCCTTTGCTGACTTTTAGGAACAAGTAGCTGCTCACCAGCCCAGATTCTCCAACACCTGCATATTGTGGCAGATGAGGTCTAATACCTTCCACGTTTCTTTGCAACACTGAAGTGAACACTGAAATATTTTTGCTCTGGCTACTTTTCCTTGGCGTTTCTCTTGTTGTCACAGCCTCACTTCGTGCTCATATATCATGTTAATTACTTTTGTGTAGGTGCAGGGGAAACTGCACAGCTGCCAACTTGGCCCAAAACTGGATTAACTCAACATTTTTGCAGGTGCATTCCACACTAAAGCTTTTCCACCAGCATTTGTCCTGAAGTTGCAATGTGCTTTGCTGACCAGAGGGAAAGCAAAGTTCAGAGTTCGTAACAACCTAGAGAAATTGCAATTCTGTGAGGCACTAAGTTCTGTTTTCCTCTCATCTCTGTTTTCAGATCATTAAACAACCATTTGCTAATGAAATGCTCAGCAACACCTCTCAGGATGAGCTGCAGTCACAGAGAATCTATTTGCAGCAGCGTTGTGGACTGTGGGTGCTCAACAAGCCCATTGCAAGGACGACCTTCACACTGTCAGACAGCACTCAGGAAAGAGATTTCACACCTTGCAGCTGACACCTTTTTAGTGCCCAAGTGTTACAATCAGCTCAATAACCATTAATTACTCTTGCAGATATGATCTTAGAATCATAGCATTCTAAGTCTGTGGGGCTGGGTGGGCTGCACCCAAGGGTGCTGAGGGAGTTGGCACACATGGAGCAGGGAGGTGATTGTCCCCTTGGTGAGGACACACCTCGAGTGCTGTGTTCTGTTTTGGGCACTGCAACACAAGAGAGATGTGGAGGTGCTGGAGTGAGTCCAGAGCAGGGCAACAAAGCTGGGGAAGGGTCTGGAGAATAAATCTGCTGAGGAGCGACTGAAGGAGCTGGGGATGGTTAGTGTGAGGAAGAGGAGGCTGAGGGCAGAGCTCATTGCTGTCTGCAGCTACCTGAAGGGACATTGTGGAGAGGCTGCTGCTGGGCTCTGCTCACAGGCAACTGGAGACAGAACAGGGCAGAATGGCCTCAAGCTGAGGCTGGGGAGGTTTAGATTGGACATTAGGAAA
>WBNM01031655.1:123737-163810 GCA_013399055.1 Ramphastos sulfuratus | reverse complement strand
GTTGGCCTTCTGTGCTTCAAGCACATATTACCAGCTCATGTTGAATTTATCAACTGACACCCCCAAGTCCTTCTCCTCAAGACTACTCGAGCTGCTCTTTGCCCAGCTTATATGTGCAATTGGGATTGCCCTGACCCAGCTGTAGGACCTTGCACTTGGCCTTGTTGAACTTCATGAGGCTGACTTGGGCCCACCTCTCAAGCCTGTCCAAGTCCCTCTGGATGGTATCCCTTCTCTCCAGTGTATCGACTGGACCACCTTTATTTATTATTGTTTATTTCTATCTTAGTAAGAAGTTTCAGGTAGGGAGCAAGCCTGCAACTTAATAAAGAAAAATTCTTGTCTCAATGTAAAGTGAAATACAGTTAGAGACAATGTGAGAGGAGAAGGAAGGTGACAGTGTTGATTATTACAGCAAACAGAAGTCACCAATTGCTCAGATGTTGTTTATCTTTCTTTGTAAAATACAGTATATGTGGAAAGGTAGTAATCATTATCTTTAGATCTCACTTAAGTTTCTGTAAACTAGCAGTGTCCTTCACAGTGTTCTGTTTTTCCCCAATGGAGAAATATATGCAGCTTCATATTTTGTCTGTTTGTCACAGTATTAGTTTGTCAGTCCAACTCTTCACAAATGATATTCAAGACATATTGGTGTTAAGGAGGGGTTTGAATCTGGGTTATAAGTGGATTGTAATGAGGGTGATATAAAATTATTATAAAGAAAATTTCCCCAAACTTATTTACAATTAGCACACACAGAGTCTACTATGTGGTTGATAAAACTATCTTTGCAGAATGGATATATTTAATCAGATTAATTTAAATTATTTCAGGAAAGGTTTTAGAAAATTTAAACAACTGTAGAGTCTTGCAACGCAAATTACCCCTTAAAGGTTAAACATAAACTTTCACCAACTTCAGAAAAGAGAGTTGGTTTACTCACTGGTCAGAGTCTCAATATTTGTAATCCAAAAGTATATGTAGAAGCATAAACGAGGAAAAATACAGTCCCAGCCACGTGGTGGCCTTCCATGTGGTGGTGCAGTGGGGTTTTGCTGCTAGTGTAGCTCCAATGGAGCAGGTTGTCTGAGAAGATCCACGGACACAAGGCAAATCCTCTGTGGCTCTCAGGAGGTTATTGGAGCAGTCAGCCACCGGGGCGAAGCAGAATCCAGGTTTATAGGCTGGAGCAGTTCAATCGGCTGTGGTGCACTACAAAGGAGTTNAGGTATAATTTGGACCTTCCACCACAATTGGGCAAGAGTTATAGACAAGTCCCTTGAGTTTGCTTATTTAAACATTAAAAGAGCATAAAAACAATAAGCACTAAAATAAGGTCCCCATGATAAGGTCTTTGCATGTAATGTGCTCTTTTGCCAACGTGAACAGAAAATGAACACAACATAGCTCGTTTCTGTAGACAGCAGTCTTTATCTATCTGAACCTCAAATGTAGAAAAACCAAAGGGATAGTTATGTGCCTAAACACACCACAGTTGCCTGGGGGGATGTCAGCAACTTCCTAATAAGATAGGAAGAGCTGAAGCTGAAAACCTCCAAAGCTGATTTTCTCAGACTTTCTATAAATAAAAAGGCTCTGTACTGATTAAATATTTCAAATTAGTTACCACAGCCCTCTGACTTCTGCATTTATTTTTCTGAAGAAGATATGTGCTGGGAAAGCAAAAGATTGAATATAGATGTTTCTGCTGGGTTTTGTACACTGTACTGAGGTCCTGCCATGAACAGATTCCAGCAGGGAACTAACATTACAGTATCAGGACTTAGGACCTAATTCAAGCCACAGTCTGGTCTACTACAGAATGAAATCAGTTGCATCTCACACTTCTACAATCTCCTCTCATCTGCAGAGATCACAATTCTATTCTCTTTCATTCCTTCTTGGGGGTCAGAGTAGGAAAAAAGGAGCTTTTCCAGATACCCTATCTGTATGTAGCTCTAGCATATGTCTCTTGCTTTCCTTGTTTTCCTCTGAACCAGGAGGAAAAGTCTTTCTATTGAAATGCTAATGGAGGAATAAACTGTATAATAAGACTACATCCCCTTTGGGCCTACATGTAATTTACACATAAAATGAAATTGCACATGGTCTTGTTTCATAGCATATTTCTTTAATTATCTTTCTTAAGAAGCATTTTTCAATTAGTTTCCAATATTTTCAAAAAGGAAGAAAAATGTCAATTTATCTGTGTATCTGATAATTAAGTATAGTTCAGGGAATAATTACATTATCTAATAGCAGAAATTTATCCAGCTCTGATAACTGGCATTTTTCAACAGTTTTGTTTTCTTTCTTGTTCTCCAACTGCTGTAATTTAAAAGTTTACATTCTGTAGGTATCAGTCAGCTCATCAGTCATCACACCAGACACTGATCAGTTGACCAAAACAACTTTGCCTTCCTGCCTTCCTTGACAATGGGTCAAAAAAGAATGGACAGATCCAGGTTACCTTAAATGTCTCCAAGAGGGCTATTTGTATAGTTCCAGTATATACCAGGAAAAGTACAATCAATAGAGCTAACACAGTATTAAGTTTTTCATGAGCTCTCATTGCCTTTGAGAAATCTCATTCTGACATACTGTGTTGAATTCTGATGACTCTTTTCCGAGAACAGTGAAACATTCTTGTTCAATTTTAGTTCAAGTTTAGATATGGAAGAGAGTTATTGAGAGCTAATCACAAGACAGCATTCTGGGGAAAAAAACCCAAAACAAACTAGCTCCTTTGCATAGTCAAGTAAGGACTAAAAAAAAAAAAAACTGGTCTGATGACTTTTCCACTGAGGATGCAGGGATCAGCTGTTTGAGAAATACATCCTGTATGGACAGACATTTCCCTCCTTCTCCATGTAAATGGCCTAAAAGTAGTCATTGCAGCTTATTACAGTGCTGTGAAGAGGCTAAAGAGGCATCTTCATGCAAGTAAAGTATCTGGCCCTGCATTGTCCCACGCTCCTGGCACCATTGCTTCAGCTCACTATAAATGGCGAAACTTTAGTTCAGAGATGCAGCTTACTTCTCTGTGAGAGTCAGAGTAATCTGATTTGAACTGAAGGGGTACAGGAGACATGATGAGCAAAACAAGCAGCTTGTAGTTTCAGTGTAAATAAATTAATTATCTGAACACAACTAATATTGGTTATTATAAGCATAACTCAGGTCAGAACAAGCATTGATTCCTCAAGAACTCAATGTCTTCATCTAATTCACAGTGTGCAATGGATAGACTGCACTACTGTGAGCTCCTCCACCACAGGAGGAGCTGGAACATTCCCACATGGAGCCGATACACAATATCAAAGATCCATTTTATTTCCTTAAGTGTAACTGCTGCTGTACTGCTTATCTACAAAACTGTTTTGTTATTTAATAGACTGAATAAGCAGCATAAAGAAAGTTCCACCTAACTTTGTTTAAAGAAAATGCTTACTTCCTATATGAGCTGTGGTGCTCTGTTTTAGTAGCTGAGACAGAGGCAGTAAGATGGAAAGCAGTCACATAATGTGTTTCAACAATCTCAGCATTACGAAAGGGATGATTTGTGCAATCATAATGGTAGGAGAAGAGATAATGAGAATGCATAAATGAAAATTCTTCTTGGAAGTTTTTTCCAATATTATTATTAGATGCCAGTTATAGTCTCTATTGCTGACTCACATGAGGAATCCAAGTGGGACAATGGGGTTTCAGGTCAAATACTTGTCAGCTGTCTGACAAGGTAAAGATCAGGTTTTCTTCAAACTGTCAAACATCTTTAGACAAAGCTCACTTTACCAGCTAATACTCTCCACTCCCCAAGAATATGATGCATCTCTCAGCCTGGAAGTCTGACAGAGTAGCAATAAAAAAAAAGTTGAAGTACATTACTAGTCTAATTTAAACATCTTTTTACAATTTCTCAGCTTATGGATCATAACCGTTCACATTGTAGTTAATCAGGCTGGTGCTCACAATTAGGCCTGTTAACACTCTGCTTTCAGAATTCTTGCTCTCTGGTTGGGTTTCCTGCCCTGTTTCAGGAAGCCTATAGTGACTGTTTACTTTGTTGCATGGTATTCAGTTGAATACCTAAACATCTTAGGCTTCTGTAATGAGTTTGGGCTGGGACAACCACTACACAAATGACAACTGGTTTCTATTAAAGCTTCTCCCTTCTCAGAAGAGAAAAGAGAAAAGGAATAAGAGAGAGAGACCTATGGATTGGAAAAGAAACTTAAAAAAAACTTTAATGAAAAAAAAAAGGCACAAAACAATAAAATTAACTATATACAAATATTTACAAATCAGTATCAAATCAAATCACCCTGATGGCAATTATGTCATTGTAACCACTAACGCTGTGGGCAGGCATTGGGGAATGCCCAGAATGGACTCAGCAGTATGTGGGAAATGGGCTCAGGAGATGAATTTTGCAGCTGGATTCAGGAACAGATGAATTGGGATCAAAGGTGGAATACAGTCTTCCTTGGAGGTCAGTCACTGAAGAAGAGACTTCTGTGATCCTTCAGCTTTATACTTAATATGACATGCACTGACATTGTTGGTCAGATTAAGATCCTGTGTGCAGGTGCAAACTCTTACTTACTGTACCCCCAACACGGTACATAAAGTTTACCTTTGTCTGCACAAAAGCAAGTATAATACATATATGTTTTTTCTGCATACTAATCCTTTGTAGTAACTACACACATAAAGCATTATCACTTCCAGAGGCAGACAAAGTCTGCAAAAATATGCTGTTCACTTCAGAAAGTGCACTTACTTGGAATAGACTGAGCTGAAAATTAAAATCGCTAAACAGGATTCATTCTGTTCTAGATCAAACAGCTTCTGGCGACAATTTTAAGTACCTACATACATGGAGAAATCTATCTTGGAATGCTTTCTGTAAAAATGAACACTCATTATCTATGTTCAGTTGCTGGATCTGAAAGACCATTTACATTTATTTTTTAAAAATCTAGAAATTTTTCTTTATTATACAGTTCAGTCAGCATCAGAAGTTTCTACTGCTCCCAGAAAAAATATCCAAAACTGGGATCCATTTTTCTGTTCTGAGAACCATGACTTGTTATTTTATGTTTTAAAGAATGCTGTCATAAACTACAGAAACAGCAATCGTGAGAGGTTGAAAGAGAGAAATATGCTGCTCTTGAATGGAAGCTCTGCCTGATTAAAGCTGCTGTACAGATAAAGATGATGCTTTCTTGAGATACATCACACATGCAACTCCGTCACAAAGTATTTACCATCTTTGTCTGCATGGTCACTGACTAAGATCTTAATTCTGATTGCAGTTGTTCTCCATGCAGTCATGAGTTTGGACTATGCCATCTCTATGCTGATTGCTTTCAGTTAATTTGATATATGCATTCTGACTTGCTTCAGTATAGCACTACAAAATATATGATGATGATTTAGACTCGAGGTAGAAATAGTTGCAAAATTATCAGCAGCAGTCATGAGATATAAAAAAGCATTCTGGGTCTTGGGTTGTGAGTTGAGACGATGATTCTCAAAGAAGTGATTTGTAGTTGGGGCAAAGCAAAGAACATGCCCAGACTGGGGCCATGATACCAAAAACTGCTCCAAGATGTATTTCCAGGAAATATACTGTGTGTTTATATTTGGGCATATTAATAATAATAGTCAGTGGAAAGATGTCCATGGCTGTTGATGGCATGAGTAGATCTGTAGACTGAGTGGTTGTGAAGAGTTTTCATTACAGCACTACAGTCTATAGTTTGACAGTGAAATGGTTAGATGTCAAATGATACCTGTCAAACACAGAAATGTTTCACTTCATTCTTGTGCTAGGAACTATACTAACAAGTTAACAAGACTACTTCTCCTGCTGAAGGTCAATCTTCTAAGTATTTATAGTCTTATTAAAAATAAAATAAATTCTGGAAAACAGACATCTATTAAAACCAGTATTCTTCAAATCAGTCAAAGTTTAGCAATGTTTATTTTGTTCCTTACACATCCTTCATGCTATGCATCTGTGTCCATTTATTATGGAATTGTTTGCAAAAGCTGTTGGTAGCATAAACACCAATGGCTTTCCATGCTGCTGGAGAATTTATGCTTCACTTTCTTAAAGATTTAATTGAAGGACACTACCGATGAAGAAAAAGTAGATACTTTTGAGCTTCATTTGATGAGTTAAAACATCAGTGGTTCTTCTGTGGAATATTAACAAAGTAACAATAGTATTTTCAATAACTTAAAATTTAAGAACAGCCACTGCTTTACAGTGGGTCAACTCCTAATTATGTTTCATTAAAAATTATGTTCTAAACTTGACTTCTGTTAACATTGACATATTTTCATTTAAAGTTAAATGATTCTTACAATTATGCAGTGTCTATCTAAGCAAGGTTGGCTTCATTTACTCTCATAAAAGTTAAATTTCCTACAAAGTTGACTCTGCCAATAATTACAAAATGTTTATAATGCAGCTTTATTCTTTAGGAATTAAAACACTGTCTACAGGTTTGAGTGAACATTGTGTGCAGCTTTTTACTTTGATAATACAAAGAAAATGCAGTATAGATAAAAATAGGCAAATACCTCTGGCATCAAACAAGAATGTATGACTCTTCTCTTTTTCAGACATCTATTGGTACCCAACTCTGCTGCAGAGGAGCAGATCAATGTGGAGAGGACAACAATAAAAAGTAGTGGATATAGGAATGACAGAGTTGCAGCATAATGTGCCAAAATACAGGGAATAGCAAGGGTATTGCAGAACTTTAGTGCAAAGGAAAGAACCCTGAGACAGGGAGATGTGGGAAAAGTATTTTGTAGAGATGCTCAGATGTGTTTTTCCTTAGACAGGGTGTTTTTGAGAGAACAACAATGTTTTTCTGAGAATTTTTCTCATTTGGGAGAACATTTTCATTTGCTAATGTATTTGAAATATTAAAACAAAATGACCCCCTAAAAAAACCAATCAATCAACCAACCAAACAAAAAAATCAACAACAAAACAAAGCAAAACAAAAAAACCACAAAAGAAACCAACAAAACAAACTATAGAAATTTTGGTAGCTGAAAATTCAAGTTTGTTTGGGGTTTTTTTGGGTTTTGTTTGTTTGTTTGCTTTGTTTTTTCTCATGCATGGCAATTTTAAGGAGACAATGTAGTTTTTAGAGAAGTCTTTTTTTTGGAATAAAGGATTATCATCTCCAAAGGAATTTCTTTAGTATTATAAAAAAAACCCAGAAATTGAAAGAGTAATAAAAAGATGAACAAAAAGGACAGGATTGGAAAGGAAAATTTGAAAAAGAGAATTGAGATTAAATATGTCTGGGGGAATTCTCATGGACAAGAAAGTTTACAATCAAAAGAGGATGTTCAGAGAAAGATATATTGTGGACAAATAATAAGACACAAGAAAAGCAAACAAATGAAAAAGAAACAAAGTGCAAAAACATATTGGCAAAAAGTCATCTTACTTGTGCCTCCTTGTAAAGTTCTGGTTTTGACATTTGAAGTCTGCCAAGAAAATCATAGAGTTTCAACTAGTCCTATTCATTGTTTTGCTTCGATTTATACTTTTCTTAATATAGCCATCTTTGAAATCAGTAGGAAAAGTTAATGGCTGCATATAAAATGTCAGGGAAAAGGCAGGTGCCATTCTGTAAGCAGAGTTGAGACACAACTGTGGTGCAGTGTTTGCCTCCCTTTCTGAAGGATGTGGGTTTTATCATGGCCTTCAAAGTTTTAGTCTGTACTGCAAGACAAAGTGCAGAAAAACAGTTATAGAGCAGTTGCAAGCCTAGGGGAAATCCTGAAGCTTAAGATGGTTTTGTTTTACTCAAAAATTGTAACCATACACCCAAACTTCCCCGAGCTCACTGTGCTTTGCCCCACAGTTTTTATGTTGCTGCCACACTTCTGTGCCTTCCTTTTTGTTTTCCCTGAGAACCCTGCTGCTATTTCATACATAACTCGTGCCCCTTTCAGCTCTCCTTTTTCTGTTCCACCTTGCCTTTGCTACCCCTGTTCTGATCCCACCTTTGTGCTTTTCTGCAGCACTCAGAAACTCCTCAATACCGGAGTTCGAAAGAAAGCCTAGAGAACAAAAGTTACCCAGAGCTATGTGTTTTTAGGCTTAAGCCCACTTTTTAATTCCAATCAGAATTTATTTTATCCTGTCAATGTGTAACAGCAATGAAATATTTTCTATAGTCTCCTAGATAAACCAACTCAGAGTAGTATAAAACTGAAAACTGTGTTTATAGGGAGTCATGTAAGAGACTTGCTTGTGCTCTAAGCAAGAGGAAATAATACTCTTACAGCTACAACTAAAATGAGAGGAGGATAAGCACTTCTCCTAGCTGGAAACTTTTGCTGTACAGAGCAGTAAAACACAGACTACAACACAAAGGAGGAGCCACTGTAATTTCCTTTTGCTGTGATCCCTAGATTTTTGATTGAAAGGATCATGTCTAGGGTTCTATGCTCGTTCTTTTCTCATAAGCTCTTAGCACTTAGAAGTCTTTTCTTCCACTCTTAATTTGCCTGAAGCAAGGCTTTTATCTAGACTTTTAGCCAAGAGGCACCTGCTGAAATATTCATTGGCAGAAATTGTGCCATGGGTGTTTTTCCCCATTTGTCCAGTTCTATGTCATTAAAATAAGGTTGAGTGCAATGAAAATAGAATTTGACACAGAAGAATGGCATTCTCACAAAAACTTTATATACTAGGCAATTAACCCTTTTCAGTGCCAGAATTTAAATACTAAAGACCGGTGAATGGTATCCCTAGCCAGTGGCTCTTTTGTGCCACATCAAAATGGAATTTAATATTACAACTTCACTTTGTAGGAGAATCAAATTATAATCTCCTGTATTTTATAAGGATGATTTAAAGATTTCGGTATTTGATTTTTGTACTGATCTCCACTTAAATATGATGATCATTTCAGAAAATGTAAATGAAAAGCCCTTCTTTTCTCCCTTTCTGCTTGCCTGTCTTCTCATAATACTCAGATGATCATACAAAACAATTCAAATTATATTTTTGGTTTGGATTTGGTCTGGGAATGAAAATAATGATTTTAAAAAATCTCAGAGTAGACCCTAAGTACTGAAAATTAAACCCAAGGTATTTTTAATCTTATGCAAAGTTGGCCTCAGAGCTCATCAAAACTCTGGGTGAACTCTGAAGGTCCCTTCTGATCAAAACTGTTCTGTAATTCTATTTTATTATTCTAATAGGAGCAGATATTAAATGTACAAAGAGAAAGTTGGGGTTTTGTTTGTGTGTTTGTTTTTAATACAAAATTTTACATTTAATCAGTTTGGCAAGAGCAGAAGAGAAAAAAAAAAAAGTCTTCAGTATGGTACAATTCCATCCTTTGTTCAAGGGGCTAATCCTAGGCCTTCCCAAGAATGTAACTCCAGTGATACACAAGACATTTCCTTGTAGGCATACCGGAAATTTCCTTTTGCGATTGCTCTCAGATTTTGTTACCCGATAACCCAGACACATAATACTTCAACAATCTTTCTATAAAGATCTCAAAGTGCACGAAAAGCAGTCACAAATTAAGATATATAAAGATCTGTTAAATGGGGAAATGCTTCGTTGTCTCACGTGTATCAGTGTGAATACAGGCATAAAGAAATCAAACTGCTTTCTCAAGGTTTTGTAGGAAAAGTAATGGGCACTTACTGTGCTGAATCTAAGCGGTATAACAGGGCTGGAAATCTGTAGCAACCAAATCAGGATAGAAGGATAGTGTTAGTGTTACTGTCTGTTTTTGAGGATCCATTAGAAACTGATCATAGAAGAGAAACATAGCACAGCTGAAAACTCCCTGAGATCACAGAGACTTTAAGCGATTATTTGGCATGCTTGGGTTCTTCAAGCACATGCGTTTCAAAACCTTTACTCTGCTGAGAGTGAAGATAAGAGCTGACCTTTATACTGAGAGAGTTATTTGTGAAAAACCTAGACTTCTTCCTTGGCAAACAGCTCCTGGAAGTGCAAGGTCTTCACTTTCACTGAGCTAAACTAGACTACAAAGGTACTCAGCTTTAACATCAGGTTCCTGGAGAAAGACATCTCATAGAATTCCTCTCCACTACCCATTCTCATCCCTAGGGAATGGGAAAATCTGTACAATTGGGTTTTTTTGTTTGGTTGTTTGGTTGGTTGGTTTTGGGTTTTTTTGTTGTGTTTTTTTTTTTTTTACAGAAGTGGCCACAGAAATTTGCAAATATTCCTGTAATTCCTTTTGTTGAAAATCTCTATAGAATTTACTCTATTCATTTGAATTCATAGATATTACTTTTCTAAAGTAGCAAAGATTTAACCAACTATTTTGTATTTAAATATGGAGCTCAAAACCCTAATCACAATTTAATTTGGCTAAATACTTACATACTTTATGGTCAATCATCCAGATCTTTTACAAGATCCCTTGGCTTCGGAATTACTAATCTCAAATGGTACTATATATGAGCCTTGTCTAACAGGACATATATTGAAACAGAGTGTGGAACGATCACTTAGAGATGAAAACCTTGCTACAGTTTTAGTGAACCAAAGCTAAGAGGGAAATTATTCAATTACAGTAAATTTATAGTAGCTTAATATTTG
This sequence comes from Ramphastos sulfuratus, assembly GCA_013399055.1. Taxonomy (NCBI): domain Eukaryota; kingdom Metazoa; phylum Chordata; class Aves; order Piciformes; family Ramphastidae; genus Ramphastos; species Ramphastos sulfuratus. The sequence continues at coordinate 153,171 of WBNM01031655.1, read as the reverse complement.
ATAGAAGTGGTTCTTCCATCATCAGAGCATCATATTGAAAACTCTTGAAAGGCAAAATAGCTCCGGAAATGCTGAGGAGGGTTTAGCCACTTATTAATCTATCCTATCTACCCTAATCTATCTTGATTTTTTTTTTTTTTTTTAGTGAGCAGTTTGGGTTTGCAGCAATGGCTGCTGATTTTTGGTTTCTATATTAATGGGCAAATTTACCTTGGATAGCAGTGCACTATAGGGAGTGAGACAGCAGTACTAGTGCAGGTAGGTTATGCCAGGAGTCAGAGTTCGATAATTACCCAATGTCAGTAACTGCTCTAGGCAACTTGTGTAGAAGCATATAATGTAAGAAAGTTTGACCTCCCCATTTGGTATAATATATTGAGAAATCTGCAGAAGGAGATTCATGTTGGTTCCAAATTTTTCCCCAAACTACACCTCAGGTCACTGTAATTTGTCCATTGTGTGTCTTTGTCTATTGGTCTGTTCAAGTGAGATAGGATTCTAATAGTGGACTCAATCAAGAGAAAGAGTTTTGTAGAGCAGGTAGCCCAGGTCCATGAATATGAGAACACTGAAGTTTACAGCAAGATTTCAAAAGACCCTACTTTGAAAATCAATAGTTCGTCAGTTCTCTTCCTTATGAATATATTAAGCTTATAATCAGCGGTTTCATTATTTCAATTTAATACTTCTCTAAGTACAATGGTAACAGATTGGAATGTCTTCCAGCCACCAATGTGTTCTGCGTTTAGCAATCCAGATGCTAATTTTTCAAAACGGAGCATGTAATTGTTTACAGTCTCAGTGGTGATGCAGTTGTAACACGTATATCTCAGAAAACTCTGTATAAGGTAACTACACCTGTGACAAAGTTGTGAACACCAATTCCCTCTAAAGGTAATTTCCCAAGTCACTTGCTGTTTCCACTTTGGAAATGAAAGAAACTCTATATATGGCCAGGAAAATGTAACATTCTGTGCTTGGATTAAAACATTTATTTATCAGTAGTAATTGCTTCTCACCCTCACATTTCTTAGCATTTTTGTGTGCAGAAGGTCAGGCTTTTGTTCCTCTCCAGATGAATGAGTATTTTAAGCAGTAGCAAAGGTTCACACAAACTGTGACTCTGTGTTCAGTGCTTTAAGTGAAAGGATACTTCTGCAAAAAGCAAAGCATAAGTGAGTATAATAAAGATTGCTCTGTTCATAATGTACACCAAACCGTTCTTTGGGAAATTATTTTTATCTAGGAGTGTACAGACTGCTAAAATGTAACTACACAAATCTTAGTTTTCTTCAGTTTTTGTTCTACTTTAGATTCCTAAGTTACTTTTGTTTCACATAAACCTAACAGATTAAATTATGATATGCTTTGAGTGCTCAGTCATTTATCAATGAATTTATTCTGTGTTATGTTTGCTTTTGTGACATTTATGGTAAGTTACATTGTGTTTTCTTTTTATTCAGTTGCTTATTTATTTTTAAATCTGAAAACAGCAGACCATATTTTTGCTATGGTGCAAAAGGTATACTGTTATTGTTAGCACCTTTATCACTTATTAAGATAACCCTTCACCTTTTTGTTGTTCTTATCGTAATGGGCAATTTAGGCCTGACTAAGCAAAAATCACTATCTGTAAAGTGGAGAAGACAGAAAATTTTTCTCATCTTTTAACCCAGGAATTGTCAATTTCTATCAGCAGTAGCAGGGCTTGACACTTAGGGTAGGTTGAACCTGCTTTGCACACTGTGAATTCTTACAACAGCAGCATGAATTGTGACAGGGGTTAATTAGCATTTCCACCTCCTCTATTTGACTTTCATTTTTGACGACAAGTGCCAGAAGAAGTAGAGGAAGTTTAACTAAACCCAGATTAAGAAATTAGATTCAAATTTTGCAAGTCAAGGAAGAAGTTTGATCAACATTTATGGCAGATACTATGAAGTACGTATGCTTGTGTGTGTGATATGTATGTATTTACAGCTTTGTTCCTTTGTGCTGGACATGTAACTGCTTGTGACCCTGTGACATTTGAGAACAATACATGCAGTGACTTGCAGCTGCCCCTTCAAGGCACCATCCAGATCCTATTGAAGCTAGTGACAGTCTTTCTCTTGGTTTCACTTGATATTAACTTCTAGTTTTATGTACATAGAGTGCAAGCTGCTATTTCTGCAATATGGAAATAGGGTATGACACTTAATTAACCTCCACCCAGTGTAACCAGCTCCTTTTGATCTTTCTCTCATGATCTGCAAGCCTTTCTGAAATCAGGTGAAATCCCACAGGCCAAGGATGAATACGCATGCTGGAGTAGATGGCGATTAAATAGACATGAACTTACAACCTAAATTCATTATTATTATTCCCACTAAATATTTATATTACAGCATCCTGTAAGAGCCTCACTCAAAATCTTTGCCTGTTTACTTCCACTCTACTTCTGAATAAGTCAAACTGTTGCAGCTTGTAGCATCACACAAAGGTGCAGTAGGATTCACCAAATAAACTAGGAAGTGAACAGGACTTTTTAGCCCCAGTCTGGTGTCTTTGTCACTGTGTATGCTGCCTGACATATTCATGTATTATGTTTCTAAATACTGTGCAATCCAGGCACTGAGTAAGAAGAATAAATTTGGCAGTCTAATACAGCAAACCACCCTGTCATGTACAACTGACTCCTCTGACTGAAATATATTACATTTCTCGTTGTTCTCTTGTGTTCATGATTTGGCTGTATTCATGTCTTGCATTTGATCAAACCTCTCTGAAATGCAGGGGTTTTTTGTTCTGTGCTTCTACAGTATCTAGCACAGAATGAGACACTGATCCTTGATAGAGGTCCTAGTACTGATACAGTAGAAATGAGTGTCCAAAGAAAGAAGAACAATGACACTTACAACAGTGTAGGGAGGAGGAAAAAAAAAATGTATAAAAGTATGCAAGTAAGTTTTAAGTGGTTGTCATGGTAGGTCTAAGCAGGCCAAAATAGGATTATACATGTCCTGGCTTGCCCAGACATGTTTTTCTGCTCTCCCTCTTCCTCTGCTATGGGAACAAGTAATTGTGGGAGAGGACAAAGAACCTGAAGACACTGAGTCTAAGGACTCTGGCTTGCTCAGACTTGTTTTGCATCCTGTGGTAAACAAGGTACACACACTCAGGTTTTGTAAGGCCTTGTGCAAGGCCTATGTTCTGCCTCGAAAAGGGTAAAGCACGCCTGTGGCTTCACCTAATATGGTCAAGCTTGGCTAATTGCCATTCTGACTGGCTATTCTGTATCCAAAGGCCTATTAGTTGCAGGCTGTATTGATAAAAGGAGATGAACAAGTGACACAATGTGCTCTGCCATTGTATTCGTGCTTGATTGCTGCTTGCTACTGCCTTATTATATCCTGAACATCCTGGAAGCTGCCTACCTCAAGTTTACCAGGAACAGACTCTAAATGCTTCCATGCAATCAGCCTGCATATCCAGCATGACATCGTGTAGAGACTGCACATCACAAGACATCCTGCCTGCACCTGAAAGCCTCCTGCCAAGATAGGAAGTCCTGGAGATACACAGATCATCCAGAGAGATCAGGACCAAGTTAGAGATTGTCTGCCTTCTTTCCCCAGCAGCCTGTGAAGTCTGGGAAGAATCAGAAGTCTCAGTGGCTGACAAGACAGTAACAGAACTCCCCGAAAGCATTTGGGTACTGTCTGAAGCAGTAGCTAGCCCAGCACGTCAGGAGATAATTTTGTGAGTAAATACTTAAGTCTCTTGTAACTCACCATTGCCTTGTGCCATAAGGAGAAAGGAGCTCCTTGAGTCCATCTAGTGAGCAAGCAGTGTATTGACAGCAAGTGGTGCACTGACTGCAGGAACCTTCTCTTCCAGTTCAATTGATGTTATATATTATTGCCAGTTATTTCTAGATCCTATGTTATTATCTGTATAAAGTTTCTATGACCGTGCAAAGAAACGATTATTATTAATATTAGTGGCCGGGATGGTGAGAGTTCTGAATATTGAATATTAAGAAACAATATTAATCTTTGAAAATAATATCTCACATCAATTAATTACCCCTCCATAACAGTGGTGATGATGACAAATTAAAAAAAATTCCAAAACATCTAATATAAAGGAGCCAGTGCTCCTGTTCATTGCAACACTTATGCATGTGCTTAACATTATGTATATGAAAAGCCCCAAGATTTCAAGGATACTAGTTGTACACTTAAAAATTAAGCTTCAAGTTAGTAGAAAGCCTTAATGAGGATAATTTGGATAATCTAATATGCACAATTAATTAATCACCTGATGGACTAATTATGCCTTGTTGAAATGTTGATCCCAACTGTAATCATACAAAACTTTCTAAGATGTTCCGAACTGAGGTAACTTGTAGGGTTGTCTGTGCAGTGTGCATGCAGAGATTCAGCTGGAGATCAACCTGCCTCAAAGTTACCAAAGTTCTGTGAATCCTTTGTGTCTTCTGACTTGTGGGGGAAGTTTTTCATGTAGCAGTCTCAATAGATGAAGGCTTCTACTTTAGGAGAATGCCGAGTTCCTAAGCATAACGTCCTAGGGAATCAACTCACATTGAGGGTAGGAAAAACTGCTGAAAGCTGTGGCTTGTGATGAATTCCTTCACTAATTGAACTTGTGAGTGCCCCATCAAAAACCCCCATTCCTTCATTATTAGTTTCATACCAATATATCACAATATGCTCACTTTGGTATGCTTCTCTGGGCAGGGTGCTTATTTTAAGAGAGATTTTAGGAAGATATTTGAAGGTGGGATCTTCTTGTAGATGTTGAAGAAGGTCACATAATGACTTCCAAAGCTATTCTCTTTACATCTCACTTTTGAGTGCCTAATGTATTGCTTTGTTCAACACGTGTTAAGTATGAATATGGGAGCCATTCAATTCAGGTTATTCTGGGAAAAATCCAAGCATTCATTGTGAACCTGAAAAGCTAAACTTGTAACCTGAAGTCATGTAAATCACTGTACATGGGGAGAGCATGAGATATCTTTAGCTCTCTCCATCTTGACTGTTTCATTTATGGGCAGTAACACTGGGGAGTTTTCAGTCTTTTGTTCTACTTCCTCCTTTTTGAAGTTTGTTTTTACCAACACTATGTTAGTGTAAGAGTTGTGAAAGGCAAACTTTCCACTTTTAACAAGCAACATCATAAATACTGCTTTGTTTTCTACCTGACTTGTTCTTTAATTTTAGAAAAAGAAAAAAAAAACAAACCAAAAAAACTTCTCCCATACTCCAAGTGCATTTGGGAAGTATTCAGACTCACTTTTAAAAGTGTAGAACTTTAATGCCTTTAGGATATAACAATGCTTTCTTTGCATTCAAGTGATTAAAGAGCTAATTTTCTTAGTAGGAGGTTAGTACATTCATACAGTGAGACTACTTTACAGGAGTATGGATACATTTGAGTTCCACAGGGGCCCAGGGAATTCCAAATTCACATCTCTCTTCTTGCAGCAGCAAAGACCATTAAAAAACCCAAACAAACAAGCCAAAGAAACAAAAAACAAGCAAAAAACACCTCAGCATTTCATGTCTTTTGCATCTGCTATCTTCTGTATAGATGGAGATAGTTACATTCCTTTTCCCCTGGGGGACTAACTTTCCCTGAAGTTTTCTATTTGGTAAAGTCATATAGCTAATTTCCTCTTCACTGAATTTCAAATGTTGCTGTAAATATAATGTTCAGATTCTGTTTCTGTTTAATTGATTTGATAACTTAATTCTTTCAAAGAAGTTTGATTTCATTCAGGTTAAATATTTGAATACAGGAAAGCAAAGATCAGAGCATAAAATTTGGGGAATATTGCATAGATTTTTATTATGTCATAAAATTGTTTCTAGCAGAGCTTTACAACTGCAACATTTTCCATTCTTTGTAAAAAAAACAGGATTGCAGCAAGTATTTGGAAGAAGTATTTATCTTATTTTTTTATGCCCTACCTATTTGCTAAATTCAGTCCGATGCTGCTCCCCATTGTCCTGTTAAATAAGCTGTCTGAATGCTTTTCTGCAGTATTATCTGAATAGGACTGCCAAGACTTTGATGATGATGGGTATGGTCTACAGTTGAAAGCCAAGCAGGCATTTCACCCAAGAGGGATGGAATTAATCAACGTGGAGTTTGGCCTGGCTCCAGGAATTAGCACATTTAGGCTTCCAACAGTCTCATCTTCAATGACTATGTGTCATTGACTTTGCTTCATCTGAATGAAGACATCTCTCACAAAACCAGCAGCTCATGTTGGGTTACCACAATACTGAGTTAGACTGAAATGAGTTGTTTGCTGAGTGAAAGGTGTGAACACTCTTGACCACGTGTGTTTTACTCCTATTTTATCATCTGAGCACTAACCAAAGCCAATGCTATTTATAGTGGCACACAGACACAATCACTATCCATGTTCAAGTGAAGAATCTCCTGTCAGCCACTGGAGTCTCATGCTATTCCTCTGATTGAAGCCCAAGTTGCATGCCGTGTGCACTCCTTCAGCTCACTGGTTGGTGACTCCTGTGAGTTATCCGTAACAGTGGAACTACATTACAGAGAGGAATTTATTCTGTGGTGCAGATGGATGACTGTACATGAGGCTAAAAAATGAAGAACCAGAGGAAGATTCCTTCAACAATGTCTCTTTAATCCTTCTCCACTTGCCACTGAAACATTCCCTTTTTTTTNTTAAACTTTCTCTTTTTTTTTTTTTTTTTTTTTTTTTTTTACAGAATCAGAGAATTAACCAGGTTGGAAAAGACCTTTAAGATCATCAAGTCCAACCTATTACTTAACATCATCTAATCAACTAAACTGTAACACTAAACACCACATCCAATCTTTTTTTTAATTTTTAAAAAACTTCCAGGACTGTAGACTCCGCCACCTTCCTGGGCAGCCCATTCCAATGGTCAATCACTCTTTCTGTGAAGAATTTTTTCCTGATATCCAGCCTAAACCTCCCCTGGTGCAGCTTGAGACTGTGTTCCCTCGTTCTGTTACTGGTTGCCTGAAAGAGGAGGTTAACTCCTACCTGCCTACAGCCTCCTTTCAGGTAGCTGTAGAGACCAATAAGGTCTTTCTGTTCCATTCATTCATGTTTAGATGTTTGTACTTTTCTCAAAATGCTGGCATTGGAAGTGACTTATGATGAGCAGGTTTTACAATGCATTTCTCAAGCAATAAAAAACCAGGTTTTAATTTTCCATCTAAATGAGTGCTGGACAGGCAAAGCTTGGCTAATTACTGACTGGGGTTTAAAGAGCTAACCAATGGTAGGTACAATATCCAGGCAAATCAATTGTTCCAATCCCCGTTTGAGCTTTACTCTGGTTTTATAAGGATTGATGTATGAAATAAATTCTATTACCTGGGGAAGAGGCTTGCAAATACTGTAGACATTTTATATTGTTGTTTAAAAGCTGAGGAGATTAATGCTAGATCCTTTATTTTAGTGACACAGCAGAGTAATCTGGGTACAGACAGTTGGTTTATTGAAGGGAAACCCTTTTTTGTCTGCATTCCAGGATTTAAAAGAAAAAAATAGAAGCTGGGATTAGAGCCAGACTGAGGAGAACTGATGCGGTCTGTCAGCAAGCCCTCAGGTAACAATATCATGATTTATAAATTCTACCAACAATAGGGCAGTAATTAAAGATGTAAGTTTCCCTTTTGCTGTCCCTATTTCCAGCAAAACAGTTTTCAGAATGCTAAACCATTTGTGTGTGTATGTGTGTACATGTGTCCCACAGAAAGGATTTAAACTGTAAGCAAAACCAAAACCTCTCAAAAAAACAAACAACAACAACAAAAAAACCAACACCCAAATAATCAAACCTCACACAAGGGAAGGGCTTCAATTTTGCTCCTGTTATGACTTGATGTTCCTATTGCCTTTGCTATAACAGGTTGGTGGCACGTTGTACTTTCTGACATGCATCACTGCATGATCCAGAATTAGTTTATAACAAAGAGTGAGGTTTGAGCTTTTTGTAATTTATTTTGGTTTTGAATGAGAAGGAACATGCTGGCCCAAGTCTTGTGCTGTGGAAAATCTACATAGACCCTTGGAGTTTGTGAATTTGACCTGATGAAGTCTGTCCTTGCTGTACCTAGTGTTTGGGCCATTAATTCAAGTAGCTTGGCCTCACTGAACCAATAATTGGGATACATGTGAGGAACAGATATAGTTGGCTGGTACAACGGAACCTGCTTCCTCAAATTACAGCAACCCTCATAATTTCATAGTCCACGAATAGTGTAGGATCATGTTGAATAATACAGTGAGATTATTGTTGGCAAATGCTGACATTTTAGTGGCAAACAAAGATGCAGATAGCAGTTACGATACCACATCATTTTTGTTGGCACTAATTTGAATATTTTCAATGCTTATCTAATTTCTGCTTATTTAATTTGTAATGCCCTTGAGTTATGGACATTATTTCATGTAATGCTATTACGGTACCCAGCAAAATAAGTCTCCATTTGTGATTGGGAGTGGAGGATAGTAGAGCAATAATAATAACAAAAAATATTTAAAATAATAATAAATTAATTATATCAGTTTATATTGTGATCTTGTCAGCACTTATGAGTTAAGCAGTGTTGGACTAATCCAATAGCTAAATGGCAGACTGTCAGGGAACACTTCTGTTTAACAGATGGTCCTGAACAAGTGCCCAGGCATGGTGTTAGGACATTGTGTTGTATCAGGTTCCACCAGACATAAAATTGAGGTCTTGACCACTTACAGCCGTAAACATTTAAATGGCATAAGAATAAATATATTAGCCACAAGGCCTGACTCCGCTGTCAATTGTACTCTACAAAAAGACTTTTCCTGCATTGTGGTCCTTGAATCCAATTGATATTGGCCAAGATAATTTTGGAGACTCTTCCAGGTCTGCTTCTCCAGTGTCCCTGTATAAAGTTTCTTTTCACCTCATGCATTATACCATTTAACAATGTTACACTGTATTGTACCTAAACAAATCCTGAATATCACTGTTTATTTTCAAAAGTGGATGGTGTTCTCTTTGTACATACAGATCTGACAGTTCTGCTGAATGGCACAATGTAATAAGCTGATGGAGAGTAGGTTTAAACTGGATTTTAGGAAGAAGGACTCATCACAAGGGTGATGAGACTCAGGAATGGGTTACCCAGGAAGGTTGTGGATGCCTCCTCCCTGGGGATATTCAAGGTCAGATTGGATGAGGCCTTGAACAGCCAAGTCTAGTTGATAGGTGTCGCTGCCCATGGCACCGAGGTTGAAGTAGGTGATCTCTAATGCTCCTTCCAACCTAAGTCATTCTGTGTTCTCCTGGCCTCTATATCCAAGAATTGTTCATTTGGCTTTCCTTATGGAAATGCTGAATTGCAGATATCAGAATATTTGACATAAATCTGTGACTCCAAAAAGTGCATATCCTGCCAGGAGGGAAGTGACATAATTGATTATTATTTTTCTGTTTTGATTCTTGACTATTGACAATAATTTCTAAGTTATTTGCTTTATTCCTATTCTCTTTTACTGACAATGAGTGAGGATAACAAGGGGAATGATGTTTCCAAACATCTCTCTTTCATTTAGGAAATCTTCCTTTCCTTTAACACTAAAGGAAGAAAATACAGTTTTAAGGTCAGTTTGGTTTTCTCCTTTAGGCTTTGACAAACAGTTCAGGAAAGAATTCGCATTTACTCAAATTTATCTTGATCAATAGCTTGAGCTGAACTTAAGCAAATAGAAAAGCTGTATGGATTTGCTATGTATTTCATTGGTGTTTTTCCTCTACTTAATGACCAGAAGTATGACTAAGTCCCCAGTTTAGGCACAATTGAGAGTATTCATTGGTGTGCACAGCTACTAGGATTGCCTCTGCCCTACACATCCTGCAAACATTTTCTGTGGTGCAGATCACTCACACAATAAATAGCCATCAAAATATTTCTGATATTTTCTTGTCCACATGATTTTTTTGTTTTTTTTTTTTTTGCTTTCACAGGTTTGAAGTTACATCCTCAGAATTCATATGGACATCTTTTCCTCAATTAAAGAAGAAAACACTAGTTATTATACTAGACAGTCTTTGTTGTCATTACGGTATTGATGGCACAAGAATACTTGTGAAAACTTAGGCATTCTCTCAGATCCACTTGTTTTTGCTAATCTCACTTAGCATAATTTCTTAATGTTTGTTTCATGTGAAATATTTGAATCTATGAAAAATCAAAAATTAGCAGGACTGTATGTTGGTTACCAAAACAAAATTTAAAGCTTAGAAAGATTTATGGGAAGATAATGAAATAAAAAAATGATGGGGGAATTCATGAGGGCTGCCATCACCATGAATACTACCACGACCTCATCGACCTTCTCTCCAAACAGTGCTACTTACTCACTTTGGGATTCAGTTCACAGTTGCTCTCCTGGCCTTTAATGGAAGTGAGTGACTTTGGGGTATAAGTATAGCATGATTATAATACCATAATGAACTACCTTCTGTATGTGTTTCCTCTGCCTTGTACTAGAGGGAATTAGGATGACCTCAGTTGTATGTCATAGGTTGTTAGCAGTGAGCCTAGGTATGTGTGGATGAGCTTAGCCTTAACATGAGAATATGCAGTGAATGAGGGAATGGATCTATAAAAGGACTTGGGTCATGCAACACGTAATTTTTAGGTGCCTAGCAGTTTAGTGAAATTTGCAGCCCCCATGCACAGTGTTGCACACAAAAGATGAGATGCAAGGACTGAGGAAACTAGACTGGACCCCTGAAAATCAGAAAACTTTAGGCATCTTATAAAGCACAGATCAGACAAAAAGGCTAATTTCTTCTCTCAGTGACCCAGGTCTCTCAAGGTTCCTAATCAGAGTGAATCTGGACACCTAGCTCTGGCCTAGGCTTTCCTTGTGAAGAGTTTTGTGCATAGAAATACATACACCTGCAATCTAGACACTTGTATTCAGACCACTCTCCCAGAGAGTCAGGGAATGTTTTTTAAATCTTTTTCTACTTCGATCAGGAACAGGAGTTTAAGATTTTTTTGGTCGTTGTTGGGTTTTGGTTTTTTTTTTTCCTTCTCCAAAAATGGTGTCCAAAACACTTGGTTATCTAGTATTCTTGTTGAAACTTTTGATTGCTCCTAGTGACGAAGTTAAGCTCTGTATATATAATTAAAGATTCTGAATTTGGCAGCAGATGAGTGGTATGTTATGGATCTCTGTAATGCTTAAAAACTGAATTGGTATGCTGGAAATTTCTCTGTGCACCTAACCCTGAGAAAGCACACCATTTGGAGCCTGTAACTAGCTAGATTTAAGTTCTATAGTGGCTGTAGCAGCAAAGCTCTCTAAGCTGTGCAGTGTAGCAGTGAAATTATTGATAACCACTAAACTTAAGATGCTTAGTTAATTAGCAAAGACTCACTCAATATAATATTCTAGATGTCAGTAACTTGCTCGTTTCAACTGAGTAAACTGAGGCACAGGAAAATTCAAAATTTCACAAAATCACAAGAAACTTTCAGAAAATTATGTGTACATATGTAAAGGGTTAGAGGAGGGCGAACAACTAGATGAATGACAGATGCTCTTTATTAAAGCCTCTTCCTTCCCTAAGGGGAAAAGAAAGGGAATAAGAGAAAGAGACTTATGAATTGGGGAAGAAGATTAAAGCAACTTTAATGAAAATAATATCAATGAAGTTAAATATATACAAATATATACAAAATTAGCATCAAAGATAATCCCTCTGATGGAAATTATGATCCTTAGTAGTAACTATAAATGCTGAGCATTATCATTTTTAGAAGCAGATAATGTCCACAAAAAAAATTATGCTGTTCACTTCAGAAAGTGCAGTCACTTAGAAGAGACTGAGACAAAAAGTAAAATCACTGAACAGGATTAGTTCTGTTCTAGCTCAAACCAGGACAACTTACCCATCACCTTTTATTTGCATGTCTTTATTTTTCATTTATATTAACTCACCTTCTTTACTATGCATGTGTCTCCAGGAAGAGAAAACATTTCTGAGATAATGGTTATTTGGTGTCATATACATTTGTAAGAACTTTACTCTCCAAATATCAAATCCTCATGGAAAAGAACTCCAGTGATTTAATGTTTTAAACAGAGGTTAGTTAGCTCATGGAAATAAGAGTGCTTGCAGGATACCCAGTCCTGTCTTGCTTTCAGTCACACACCCATTCCTAGAAGTATGCACTCTCATGTTAGGAGCTCTTGTCTAACCATCCAAATACATAGGGTTATGAAAGGATTTGCTCAAGGTATTTTTATTTTTACACAGGAGAAGAAAACAGAGATGGTAAAGGGGAACAAAATAATCTTAGACTTAACAGGAACGACAACTGTGATAATGCATAAATCACAAATGCTTGTGCTTTGGGTGGCAACACTGTTTCAGTTTAAGAATGAATGAAAGAGAAAGAGACAGATGATGTGTAGTTTGTTGTTCAGAATGAATTAGTACAAGGAAAAAAGTTTGAGTAGGGGAGTTGACAAGTAAATTTGACAATAATTTAATGACAGTGGACTAGGAAGACTATAAAGCAAAATGGCAAAAGAAAGAAAGAAAGAAAGAAAGAAAGAAAGAAAGAAAGAAAGAAAGAAAGAAAGAAAGAAAGAAAGAAAGAAAGAAAGAAAGAAAGAAAGAAAGAAAGAAAGAAAGAAAGAAAGAAAGAAAAGACAACCCAAATTTATCTGTTGAAGGAAAGTTTCTGCCCAAAACATTGGGCCAGCAAATTCTGAATCTGAATCTCACAAAGTCAAAGCAAGGGAGACTAATACAAAGTCAAAACATTTGTCTAATTTTAATTTCAGGTATCTAGACAGTCACAGTATGTTAAAATCTTTATTTTCAGTCAGTGTTAAGTGAATGTGGAGGTAGAGGTATACTAACATGATGATATTGAAATAAAAACAAACAAAAAAACAACAACAACAAAAACAACCTCAACCCTTGAAAGCATATCTCTGTACCTCCTCATTCCCCCAGCAAAGTTAGAACTTCTGGCCAACAAAACTGATTTTTAGATATTTCTCTTTGTCCCTCTTCATATCTCCTAATAGAAACACTGTTGTGGCTGCTGGCTAGAAAATTAGCCAAGTGAACTCTCTCCAACTCCTTCTCTCTCTTCTCATCATATTACTGGGTAAATTTAATAGTCTTCTGCGTTCTCTTTCTTTCTTTGCAGGTTGGTAGCACACTGGAGGGGCTTAGGGTGAACTCTCATTTAGTCTATACTATAGCTGATGGACACATCTTTATATTCAGCCTTTAGGGGGAAAGATGTGTAGTGTGTAGTTACTTCCAGATAGTCATTTGGGAATGAAGTTCATTAAGATAATTAAAATCTAAAGAAGTAAAATTGAGAGGGATCCAGGAGACAAAGCAGTGACCTCTGGGCTTTTTATACTGAGGAGCCTTTCAGTTTTTTGGGATTGAGCTACACCATTCCCATTCAGAATCTTTCCATGTTTTAGACAACTATCCATTCTGTTGGCATTTACATAATTATAAAAACTAGGAAGCATTCTTCATCTTACTTTGAAGATAAATATGGACCAGAAAATGTAGATCACTTTACCTAGTAAGGTATTTAGTGAAAGTTCTTCTATCATTTTCCACTAAATAATAAAAGATGTTGGGGAAAGTGTGAGGTCACAGAGCTACTTTTGTGTCTCTTCTCAAAAACTTACCTACCTAAAACTTTTGCTTAGAAGGAAGAACAGTGAATTAGGCTTAGGAAGTAGGTGGATTTTGTAGAAATTGACTTAGCAATATAAAAGATTATTTCTAAGAGTCAAAAGTTATAATGGTTTAGTAGTAGGTAGAAAACCTGGAAAGTTCTAGAAGATTGCACATTAAGCCAAGTCTTGAATTCATGTCTATGATGAATGCTGTTCAGAAATGTTTTCCTTTTTAATTTCATATGGTATCTTAGTATAAAATATGTATATCTGTATATATTTAATATTTACTGTCAACCGAAATGCACATGCTATATGCATCCATACGAGATCATAGATGGGAGACCTGTACTTGTGACGACCTGAGAAGAAGAGGAACAACAAAATAACATTTCTGTGAAATTGCTGATCTTGTTCTACAGTTACAACATATATTTAGTCAATGAAGTTTTCAAAGAATTAACTAAACAAGCATCTTGTTCCAGATGAGGAGTTCACAGAACTTTTCCATCTAGTCCACTGATTTTTGGTGGTTGCGGATAGGCTGGAGTGAGGAAATGTAGTTATCACTGGCAGTTTCTGAAACCCAACAGCTGCCAAACACTTGATGGGACTTCTATGAGTACTTAGGAATGTAGCCACCCATTTATTCACGAGGTGAGAATTGCTTCTGCTTACAACTGGCCAAAGGTGTGCATCACCTCTAGAGATGTCCCAAAACATTAGGGAAAATCATGGAAGCATGGAGTTGCTCAAGAACTCTTTCATACCTTACAGAAGTAGAACCTGGACACTCTTTTGTGAAGTTGTAATTTTACTGAATCTGCTCAAATGTTGGCCTCAAACTATTTATGTCCAAATATTTATTTCCAACATAAGCAAAATTCAAAACCAAAGTTCCCTTTGGGCCCCTTTTGGCCTGAAGAATATTGTATAACATAAGAATAGTTGAAAATAAGTAAGCTGAAATGTTGAAAGACATGAAGAAGCCTTGCATTATTCTTTGCTCACTGCATTCACTGGATTGATACCTGAGGTCAGTCAGACCAGTTTACTCATCTAAAAGGTGGGAATAACAGTAGTACCTTAAGAAAGGTGTTGAGAGAATTATTTAATTAGCATTACCAAAAGACTGTAAAATTCAAATCTAGATAATATTCTAAAAGTATCATATTTCCTTCAATAAATATTGCTTGCCATCTGGGATTACCCATGTGGAATTCAGCATTTCCAGTGCTGTATAAAGCAGAAGGAAAAAATAATGAAAATCCTTTTAAAGAACATAGTTGATAGTGACAGAGTGGCTGGAGAGCAACCAGGCAGAGAGACCTGAGTGTACTGGTTGACAGGTGATTGAACGTGAGCCAGCAGTGTGCCCAGGTGGCCAAGAAGGCCAATGGCATCCTGGCCTGCATCAGGAAAAGTGTGGCCAGCAGGACCAGGGAAAGCATTCTGCCCCTGTACTCAGTGCTGCTTAGGCCACATCTTGAGTACTGTGTTGAGTTCTAGGCCCCTGAATTTAAGAAAGGTGTTGAGGTGCTTGAACGTGTCCAGAGAAGGGCTACAAGGCTGGTGAAGGGGCTGGAGCACAACCCTATGAGGAGTGGCTGAGGGAGCTGGGGTTGTTCAGCCTGCAGAAGAGGAGGCTCAGGGGAGACTTCATTACTGTCTACAACTACCTGAAAGGAGGTTGTAGCCAGGCAGGGGTTGGTCTCTTCTGCCAGGCACCCAATGACAGAACAAAAAGACACAGTCTCAAACTGCACCACGGTAGATTTAGCAGGACATTAGGAAGAAGTCCTTCATGGAAAGAGTGGTTGGCCATAGGAATGAGGTGCCTAGGGAGATGGTGGAGTCACCATCCCTGGAGGTGTTTAAGAGAAGGCTGAATGAGGCATTTATTACCATGGTATGGTTAAATAGAAAGGTTAGGTGACACGATGGACTTGATGATCCTATAGGTCTTTCCCGACCTGATTAATTCTGCAATTCTGGGATCCTGTGATCCTGTGATCACAGGACACTGCCAAAATGCGACTGTTACCTTCACCACCCACCCCTCAGGTATTTATAGACATTGATATGGTAAAATCTGGGGAACCTCTGAACAAGCCAGTGAGCTTTATGTCCAAAGATAAAACAGCACTTACGGAATTAGCTTCATGATGGTCTTGATTTTGAACTGGTGTTAAGACAGCACTGAGGTGAGGAATGGTGGCTTAACCTGGGATTTGTCCTCTGATGTAACCTTCAGTCTTAGCCTTTATGGTTTCACCCTTCATTATCCCTCAAGGCTCACTCATTGCTTGATTACTGTCTGGGGTCTTATATCCCTTCCCTGGACTTTCTGTTCTGCCCTGTTTTTTCCTCCCTCGAGGTCACTTGTTGCAACTCCTCTCTTCATGGTATCAAGAGGACGGAAACACTTTCTGGCTATAGCTTAATATTTCAGTAATCCAAAAGAAAAAAATTAACACTATTGGGTCAGAAATTTTCATTAGCATAACAATATAAGCCTATATTTTTAAGCCCACCTGGCAGATGCTTCAGAGACAAACATGTAGCTATCACGTGAAATTACTTCCTAAGGGCCAAATTCTGCCTGCATTAGTAATGCAAACAGTGCCATTAACTTCACTCTGAATTGATGCTGTTAATTAAATTGGTGTTATTTTTCTGTTATTAGTTGTTCTTTTCAAAAGTCATTAAAAATCAGACACAAAACCAGTGTAATAATATTTAATACATGCTACAAATTACTTTAATTATGGAGTACTATTAAAAGGTGGCTAAAAATACATAAAATATTTCCCTCGTTATTTTTACAGGTGTGCAATGTTGTAGTTGCCACGGAGTAGTCATATTATTGAAATGGAAGGAAAAGAGTTCATATGATTGTCATACTCTTAAATTGTTCTCTATATTATATAAACTTTCTAAAACAACAGTATAATAATAATAATAATAATAATAATAATAATAATAATGATGATGACAACAACAACAATAGCAACAACCACACAAATAAGCCCCAAATAGCTATTTAACTGAATTTTTGCCATGTTGGCAGGGCACTCATTCCAGTGTTTATCCTGTACTTTTCTTCTTCTTCTTTTTTTGTTTTTTTTTTTAAAGATTTTAAAAAGAAAATATTTTCTGGTTGTCTGGTCATCTTAAACTCTGAAGAGAATTATATTTTTGTTTGTTTGTTTGTTTGTTTCTGGGTAAATTACATGTTCTTGTTCCTGCCACAGGGATCTGGTAATATTAAACTCCACATGTCCATAAAAAAACCCCACTTTAGATTGAAAGATCTTAAAGATATTTGAAAATCCTAATGAATTTTAGACTTGACTTTGTGAGAAGAGAATTAATTTTGTTCATATGTTACATAGAAAACACTGAAATGCTTATGAAGAAGTTTAGTGATTTGCAAGCAAGGTACATCCATTGGCTGTTTTACCTACTTCTACTAATGTCTGCTGCAATTTGAATACATCAAGCTCATGGTGAACTCTACACAAAACCCACTTCAAACAGATAAAGATTATATTAATCTGTTCATCAGGAACACTTAAGTGGGGTTAGCAGCTAATATCAAGTGCATATACATGTTAGTATGTCTCAGTATTGTACTGAAGCCACAAAACAAAGTCACAAACTCAATGAGAGAGAACAGAGTAAGATATCAAACTTCTTCTGTCTGCAAATACTCAAGAAAGAGAAAATCTAAAAGCTAATTCTATTGAAAGGAAAGCATCTAGTACTGTTCTTAACATGACACTTGGAAACAAATACCACAAATCTGGTAATCCTGTGATTTAAAATCAATGTAGCAAAAAAAAAAAACAAAACCAAAACAACNAAAAAAAAAAAAAAAACCCAACCCAACCCAAAACCAACAACAACAACAAAAAATCAACCAAACAAACAAAACCCAAAAAAAGCCTTTTCCCCTCTTCCCAAAGTTATACAAAAATCTACCAAATTAGAAAGTCTAATGAGGCTCTGTTGAGAAGCATCCTTCTTATTCCAGTTCAAATATATGAACATTTTTCAGTATTTTATGATATTCTCCTTGGATCACATATAAATATGAAGTTACTTGATCCCATCTAAAATTATCAAGAGGTAGAGAAATTATTTTTATCTAGTTTGGGGCTTCTAAAACCAGGAAAGAACCATGAACATAGAATCATAGAATCATAGAATGGTAAGGTTGGAAGGGACCTCAAGGATCATCTAGTTCCAACTCCCTGCCATAGGCAGGGACACCTCCTACTAGCACAGGTTACTCAAGGCCTCGTCCAACCTGGCCTTGAACACCTCCAGGGAGGGAGGAAACCTATTGCAGAGGATATCTAGGAAACCTATTGCAGAAAAGTAGAGAAACTTTGCTGGGACCCTCTGCACCTTCTGACTTGTGCAGGATAGGTGATCACACGACAATATCAGATGAATTGACCAAATTCCACAGTGCTGAGCTCAAAGCATATTTTGGGAAAAATCTCAGGAGCGAAGCTGCAGGACCTCAGTGCAATCTGTTACTATTTTCGATGTAACCTATAGTACAAGTCCAGCTCTGTGACAGATTTTTCCCAGGTCATATGTTTATATGTATAATAAGACAAAGGAGAGGTATCAGCTCCTGACAGAATGTCTTCCCTGTGATTTTCCACATTTGAGGATTTTGGGATGGTTCGGAGAATAATGCAATTGCACATATCAATTTGTCACCATTCCATTTTTATTCTTAATTCGGTTTGAATTGAAATTTTCAAATTAAGACTTCAAAAATTTTACCTGAGGGGTAGAATCAAAAAGTCAGATTCCCTCTGGAAAGTGTTTTACAGCCTGAGCTAGAGTTGCCATTAGCATGAACATACTGTAAGATCGTGTAGCTCTCATGTCACATCCCAGAGTATTTGTACGTTCTATTCTTTGCCATATCTGAAATCCTAATTCTTGATCTGGTTTTATTTCAATTCTGTCTGTAAGAACCACATTTTCTTTTAGTAAAGTAGAAAATGACTGCTAGAACACTTTCTGATTCTTTATTTAAAATTATAAGATATTCAATTCCTCCTTGGATATTAAACATCCTGGTGGTTTCAGATGAGAGATACATATGCCCCAAATTTAAGATTAATCTTTTTCTCTAGTGATATATTGGGGAAATTTCCAAGGTTAAGTGCACATTCTATACATTTTTAGCTGTTGCGTTTTTATGAATGAGGTTTTAAGAAGTGCTTAATTCCCACTGAAACCATAAAAAAAAAAATTCCATCTACTGTGTCTATTTCACAGTTAAAGAGACTGTTTTCCAAACAGACCTTTATTTTCAACAAAAAGAAATGGCAGTTCTCCCACTGCAAATCTAGAGGAACACTTCAGCTTTATAAATTATGTCCTTTCTTTTACTCCTGAACTTAGGCAAAAATTGTGGGGTTGTTCTATAAATAAGTAAGCAGAGCTTAGAGCACCACAAGAAAGCAACAAAGAGAGATTTGATGATGGTGCTAGTTCACTGAATTTACACTGACAACAACAGATAAAACCCATGGAACCTGTTGTCAGCTTCTCTGTCCTTCCAGCTCCATTTCCTTCTGTATGTCCCCTCACAGGTAGGTCAGGCAGCAGTCTTTAAGCATTGCAGAGACATTTCTAGGGTGGGAGGAACTTGCGGAAAATTGCACTTTATTCAAAATGGACAGCCACAGTCTGGCAGCAATCATTTCAGCTTGAGAACAGGTAGGTGTCTGACTCCCTAAGAGAAAGTTAGAATTTTGTCTACCCCAGTATGCTTGGTAAAACCAGCCAGAGGAAGTGTTGAGAGGATTTCAAGCTACATCTTTATGACAGGTTCGTAAAATGCTGAAAGCAAGTGTAATCTACCTCATGATTCAAGACAGGAACGACTTTTATGAAACAGGTTGCAAGGCGAGTGTTTTCTTTGAGGACACCTACACAGGACTTTATGGTTCTCCCAGACTTCACTGTGTCCTCTCCACCATGAAGTGAATAGTGCTCCAAACAGCTAGAAATTTTCTCTTAAAAACCATGTGTTATTTCCTGTTTTCTTTTAGCCTCGATTCTGCAAGTGCTTATATGAAGTTGCCACCTGTTTCTGGCTGGGATGGCAGCACAGAAGCTTATTTTGGATAAGACTGCTGACAGCAGAAACTCTCATTAATGGTCCTGTCTCCTCCACAAGTAATTTCCTTTTCCCCATTCAAGGGTCCCTGCTTGCTTGCTCCATTTTTTTCCTCCATACCTTTCATTCCCCAAGCTGATGTCTGCCCTGGGACCCATATATAAATGTATTGAACTGTACATAACATTACAACATTATTATGTAAGAACTAAATTTACATTTAGAAGCATGAACCAGAGAATCCAACAAAATTCAGTAAGCTGCCTTCAAGGAGTAAGTGTTTATCAGTGTCACCATTTTTGTAGGTGAGAAAACTGGGGTAGAAGATTTCCCAAACCTGATGAGAAGCTTTATCCAAGACCATTCAGTGAGCTAGAGATGGAAAGGAGATAACACAGGAGTTAATGACTCCAGTCATGTGCTCACTGTGCTAGTCAGTTGTGTTTCAAAATGAGTAAGGTTTTTGGATATGGAACCTGAATGTCTCAAGATCTGACATAACTTCAACAACCATCTTCTCTACCACTTTCAAGAGACAGATGTTTCCCAGCCTTAGGAAGTGGAAATATTTCAGGGTTCCCATTTACCTGTACAGTGACATATTTTTCCCTCCTTCCCAACAGGTAGAAGCAATAACAGAGCCAAGTAAGAGCTATTGCTTGTTGAAGTAATTGAGGGCAGCAGGTACAAGAGCTCAGAAGTGTTCAAATACTAACAAGAATGTATCAGGAATGCACAGAATACATAGCAATTCACATAAATGTGTGGGTGCCGAGTTCTTGTGAGTATTGTAATATATTATGGGTAACCTAATGACCTAAATTAAACAATTCTTTCTCTGCATTTATAAGTTCTGATGAATTATCTTTTTCCAAGAATACACTGCCTCGCAATTGAAATTCATAAGAGGTGCATGCCACAGGAGGTGGATGACTAGAATTTAGTTCCTATGTCACTTCACTTTTCATTAATGATGTGTTGAAGAGGTAGCACACAGAACCAGTACATGATGTCCAGTTTCCTTACGGCTTTGAGGACATTTCCACTGCAAAGTTAGCAGTATCAGAATCTCATGTTTCTCAGGTTATTCAGGGCTTGGAACCTGTGGAGAATCACAGGGATCCATTTTCCTTCCCATGGTTCTCTGTCACTGGAAATGATAGATTCACCAGTAATGTGTAGCTTTTTTTATTGTGTTTTATTCATAATGGGTCTAGAATATAATTTTCATGTTACAACAATTTTTTACTCTTTTTTTCTGATGCACAGATCTTTTACATGCTACTCTGAATTCCACCAGCAGTTATTGTGCTGTCTACAGAAAGCTCTGAATGGTTTCATTTCCTGTAAAATGGGGTAGCATAAGACTCATATACTGCAAAAGAAAATATCATGAAATGTAATTAACTGATTACAAATCATGAATGCTAAGTAGTGTTTCTTTCCAGAATGTATAGTAATAATATTGTTATATAATTTAGAAGGATTTCAAGAAAACTTCTAACCTTTTTACATTCTGTGCCTCTTAAGAAACACCTCCTTGTTGCTGTCATCACCACCTCACACTTCCTTTTTCTCCTCTTCCAGTTTGCAGTGTTTTCCATGTACTAAAATACATATGCTGGCATTAAAGACCTGAAAAACACAAACCTGATCCTTCTTATGTGGAAAGTTCTAAGTGAAAGAAAGGCTTGAGAAAGAGGAGAATATTTAATGAGCAAAGGAACCACCCAAGATCAATTTCTTTGAAAAAAAAACTGTGGAGGACAGTGAACTTAGCTTTGGTGTGGCTTTTTTCCATTTTATCTATGTAGAACCATAGCCTCTGATGAGCCGTGGGCCTTCTTGCTAAAGGCATTTCTCACTAGGTGAGAGTCAGCCACAATGCTTAAGGTAGCCATTAATTCCCATTGGCCACCAGACAGGTACTAAGCAGACAAAGAAGCTGACAGATGCAGAAGATACATGATCCTCATTAGAAACACTGAGCCATATCCTACCTCTGCCCTCTCTGAAGCAGACTCTCACATCATAGAGGGTGAACTTCAATCTGAGGACTGTTAATGCTGTAATAATAGGAGAAGAGAAATGCTCATCTTACTTCCCAAAAATCTCATGTCTGGTTCATCTTCAATGAACTACACTTCACTCAGATTTCCCATCAATGCTATGGCACTGCAAGTGCAAAGACCCAGCTGGGCTGAGCAGCAGCTAGGAAATACAGTGGTGTCCTGCATGTAGTCCTACAACAAGAGGCATCTCACTGCTGCTGTATTGCTGACAAGTAAGGAGAGGAAAGTCACAGGATGCAGAAGTAACAACCAGATCTGTTTTTCTGTTGTTTTCTTCTATGAAGTGATATATTTGGAAATATATTGACTCATAAGAGGATGGAGGAAATTCAATAGAACTATGTCAAATGGTAACATTTTAAGGCACTCTTACCCAAGTTTTGGATTCCTTATGAAAATTTATTGCAAGTTTACATGAATTCATGTTTTTGTTTGCATGCCACATTCATCCAAATGCTTTGGTTTGTAACCTCGGAGTTGAAAATTTGTTTCCCTTGGATGGAATTTAACCAAGTCTGAATGAATTCTTGTCCCTGTTTTTCCATTTGTCCCTCTGTCTTCCTCTAGTTCTCTTTTCTGCTAGTGCTATCGGGTACTGGTGCATTTCCCATTGCTGAGTGAGAGAACCTTCTCCTCCTACCTGCAGCCATCTGGAACATATACTGCCTTTTCCCTACCTGACTTCCAATCTTTTTGCACATGTAGCCTAAAATAAATTAAAGAAAAATATCTTTCTGTTTTGATTTGCTCAGTTTCCTCTCCATCCTGCTATTAATAAGATTTTTTTTTTCCCAACGGTAAAGCTTTTTGGGATAGCCTTTGTGCCATAGGCATTGCAAAACTGAAGTCATATTGTGTTGTGAATGATGATACTTGAAAAGACTCATTTGCCTGCATTCTTGCTCTCAACCTCTGCTCCTCTATAAGCAGAGAATGGAGCATACTTAAGGAAAACAACATTCATTTCCTTAAAAACCTCTAAGCTAATCCATTGTTATGTTTGCAAGTGTGGTTTCTGTGAGAGGAGAGGCAGATGGATAACAATGTGGGCATTCCTAAAGCGAGGCATTTCCAAAGTAATATCCAGATTGGTGGCTGTTTTCTGTAACAACTCTTCCTCTTTCCTCTTCCTCTTACCGTTTGCTTCATGACAAAATGTGTGAGACTCTCCACAGCAGGAAAAAATATAATTTTCCCACACAGTGAAATTTTACTGGTCTCAGATTTTGATTAGATATGGCTACACTATGCATTAAACATGCCTTGAAGCCCACGATAAAATCTAGACTTAACAGCCATCTGCATGGTGTGAACACAAAGCAATACTGAGTACTGACATTGTTTACTGCAGGGACAACTTAGAGTTGTAGACAGTATACATTGAGGTTGCACAATACAGCAAGAATCACAGCATTCAAGCAACAATACAGGCATGAAAAGCCAAAACCACAATCTAAGTACAGCTCCTCTGCCTTGATCAGGTCCTCAAAGTCATATTCCATATGACCATATATGTGCCCATACTTTTCTATTCCATTTCCTCCAGAACAAAGAAAAGAGGAGAAATAAAATGGCAATAGTTTTAACTTTCCCTTCATCATCTCATACAAAGAGTGGGACTATCTCTACGCTAGGAGTAGCTTGGTGCAGGTCACAGTTTCTGTGTGCATGAACAGAGAAAGCAACTGTATGAACAGTAGTTTTTACACTAGGATGTTGTGTCTGTGTGTAGGTCCTCCAGAAACCAGACAACTGTTCTGAAATAGATGTAAATTCTGATTCTACAAATCTACCATTCAAAAATCCGAATCCTTTAATAAGTTAAAAAAACCTCAAGATTTTCCTTTTAAAAAACATGATCATTGATATGCTGTAACTAAATCATTCTCCAAGATCTTGTCACTAGCCAGACTAATAATCCAATATTCTTTCAACAGTCTTCATAATAATGGAAGTATTTTCAGCTTTCTCAGGTTGAGCAACTTATCAAAGAGAACTATGTGGCTCCATGCAGAGCTGCAAGTGATTCTTAGCAGCTTACCCTATAGTACATCATGCAGGGACTTGTGCTACATTCCTCTGGATTATGGACTTCATCAGAGTCTTTGAAATGAAGTAGCTATCAAATATGTGCAGGGATCTCAGAGGCAGCTAAAACTTTGCTGACATTGGAGTAATGCACATATTTTTTATTAAACAAAAAAAAAAATGTCTTATACACATGCACACAGAGACAGGCACACACGCATGCCAACAAAGTACATGGGGACAAGGAAATCTGCTACATTATCACCTGAGACAGAAGAGGTGAGGGAAAGAGACTTCTATGCCCCTGTTTTTCATTACATGGATAACCTTCGAGCAGTTCTTGTTAGCATTTAGAAAAAGAGAAAAATCTAGCCTCCTGCAGGGGAGCTATTATTGCTAGAATGTACAGCATTATCTTGCTTATGGGGGGGCATATTGTTTATGCAGTCTATTTATCAGTGTAGGAATATATCTACCAATATAGCAATATCTCTGCAATAATGGCATACAAGAATAAAAGAGTTTTCATGAACAGAGAGTTCCTGCCCGTAGCATGTACATCTGAGATACTACAGGATTATTTACCTATNTATATATATATATATAAAATCCAAGGGTTGAATTTTACTTGCATTTGCTTCAATTAATGTGCATGACATTGTATGAAATTTTTAATTGAAATAAAAAGCCAAAACACAATATTTTAAAACCTTTGTGTAAGGTAAAAATGCTGCATACAACACAATGTGCTTACGTGTCACACAACAGTTAGATGTGCTTTAAAATTAAGTAAGCCTTCCCAACAACCCCATTCTCTCATATTTTCCCATTGTAGGATCTCTTTGAAGAGAACATAGTGATTTACATTAAATGAAATGTTGTCCTATAATATTGTTTTAGGAAGTGCTTGCTTGTTTGAAACCATCAGGACTAATAATAACAGAAGCATTAATAATAATAGTCGTATAATGGCTGAAGACTCCACATACTCAAGAGATTCTCAAGTAGGTCTTTTTTTTTCCTCTCAGATAATGGATTTCCACTGAATGGTAATTTATTTATTTTTTTAAGATTGATTTTTCTTGAAAATTTCCCATTTCTACTAAAATCTAAGGGTAGATTTTACACCGACTGAAGCATTTCAAAGGAAAACTGTGAACAACGAAAAAGATCAGTTTACTAATATTTTTCAGTGAGAAGAAAAATATTTTCTGACACTATTATGTGAGGAGATGATGTAAAAAGTGATTGCATTAACCTGTTAATTGTATGTATAAATCATTTAATTTACATAGCCTTTCTTTAATGTATCCCACATCTATCCAGGGTTGTATATATATATATTTTTTTTTTTTCTAGTGGATCAAAAAGGCCATGGTGAAAAAAGCCATCATACCTACTTATATAATATATTCTGCCTATCTTCTGAAACTTGTAGTGTTTGGAAATTCAAGGCAGCAGTGTGGAGCAGAGGGAGAATGAAAATATTGTTCCCATCTTGATACATCCAAGACATTTTTAGCTAGGAAAAAGTCTAAACTGCTCCTTCTTGTGCTCTAACTTAGGCTGGCTGAAAAATTGTCCTGTGCCAACAAAGGAATCAATCTCTATGTTTTTATGCCACTGGAGCAAGAAAAGTTTGTACCAGTAGTTGTTACGGTCAGAGGCATCAGGTGAAGATGAAAGAAGGTATCTTGTTTGTTGAATAGATTAATCAGCTAAGCCATGGGCTTTCCCAGATAGGAGTCTCACGTGATGGTTCCTCTCCATCTGAGGCAATTCAAAGGAGCATGGATTTGCATGCAATTTTGTCTGTGTTTGGTTGTGTGTTTCCCTTTTTAATTCAGCCTTAAGAGTCTCAGCCCAAGCTGCTCAGACTGCCCTTTTGTCTTCTGGAGAAACAGTGTTGATGCACTAGGTGGTGCAGGGAAGAAGAATGGACCAAACACCTCCCAAGAGACAGAAAATAAGCTCTGCACAGATCACAGGAGTAAAAGGGGACCAAACAATATAGGATCAAACCACCCAGGAACTCAAATGAGTTTTTCCTTCAATTATTGGAGAGGTCTATTTGTTCTTTATTGACCTTTCTTCATCCTAATCTCTTTTTCTTTTATAATATATTTAAGAGAATTAAGTGCTCCTAATAAGGCTGAATTGAGAACATTAGAGACTCCACTGACTTATTTAAGAGCATGTGTTAACCTAAAGGTTATCTTGTCCCAAGGCTTTCCTGCAATAGTCATGTCTTACAGTAACTAAATACCATGGAAAAACTACAGTTGTCTTGCGTTCTACTTTTATAGATGCATAATATGCACACAATGATATTATGTTTATTCATTCTGTTTATTGGTTTGAACATGATTTTTAATGTGTAACATAAAAAGAGGTTTTCAAGTTTAATTGGAGTGTCAACCTCATTATGCTCATCGTTGTCACTGGCCACTTTTACTTCCAGAACAGCATTTTTTTTATAGGATATCCACACACAATAAAACATCTAAACAACTTTTTCACGCCATCTCCAATGAATTCAGAGGATGCAACAGTTTGTGCACTCCTCTGCACACATTTTATTACTCCCAATTTCATTCTACAAGGCTGAAGCAAATCATGTCATAAATATCTGTCTTGCACTCGTGAGCTTGATATACTACTTTCTTCTAAGATTCTCCCTCTACTCATAACTTTAAAATCTGTTAAAAAGTGTTCAAATTCTATTTTCTCATATTAGTAAAATTTCAAAATGTTGCAGAAAATCCTTTTCCAAAACTGACAACATGTCTCAATCATAAGGCAATATTTATAGAAAAGCAGGGAATATGATTGTGTATGATAAATACATAAGGCCAGGGTCAAAGCTGGTATGAAATAGACGCTGAAATAAATGCTTCTATGCCAGTATATATCCATTAAAGCTCTAGTCCAGACAACATGGTGCTGAAAACCTTTTATAGCATTTTATAAATAACAGACCCACCTAGCTGTGACTGTACTTAATATCAGCTATGCCAACTACCTTAGTTATGAATATAGACATGCAAGTATTCACATGGTTCAAACGATCCATATGTAAATGCACACAGAACATTGTGCGTCTGTAAACTAAGCGGCATGTTAATTCTTTCAGCCTTTGCTGATCAAAAAGCTGGGAATAATATTCTGAGGTGGACAAAGTTGTTCACAATCAACTCTACCACACTATATATCTACAAACAAACTATTTTCTTCCTTCCCCAGATGTCTTGTCACAATAAAGATCTAGGTACTTCATGTCATCATTTATAATTTGAAGATGAAAGATATTTGGATATGGAGATATACTAGACACTTTGTAATGAGATGTTTGCTTTGCCTTTTTCTTTCTTCAGATGTTCATTTTCCAGCCATTATATCATCCACACTGGATGTGACAGTTGTGCATTGATGATAGATGTGTTACTCTAAGGAGACCAAACCCACCTTGTGATCAGATTTGGGGTTAGACTTTGAGAGTAAAAGAGCTCTGAAATTTTTATCTTTAGCTCAATAGCTCAACATAGCTCTATATTGTTCTCATAAGGATTCTAGTCATAAGTAGTGGCATGTGATACAAACTAATATGGGAGACTTTTTCTACTTTGGATGTCAGAGATCTTGTGAGATCATCTGATTCATGCCATCTTGGCCAAAAACTTAAGAGAACAGTTGTTCCAGTAACATCTTTTCAATATCAAACCCAGGATGAGAAAAATAAGTTTCTTTTGGCTTTGGATCTACCCCACAACAAAACCTAATACTTTGTTTAAATACACATATTCGAATCTGAAGTCTGCTCGACTTCATCCTCTTCCTTAACATTTAAAGAGAGGCTCCAATTTCAAGATGAATTCTTGCAATAGATTTTTGGTGACACCATATTCCATGGTTACTTTCTGTGCTCCAGGAGTTCATACTTTTTAATGTTATGCTTCATTTGGGTTTTGGATTGGTTTTTGTTGGTTGCTTTGGGTTTTTGGTTTTTTTTTTTTTTGGGGTGGGGGTTTTTTGGTTTTGTTTTTTTTTTTCCTTATTTTATTTTATTTAACTCTGTTTGCTTGTAGTTTTCTTCTATTGTTCTGGAGAGTCTATTTATTTATTTATTTATCTTTAATTAAGAGATAAATGTTACATAGGAATTAACACAACACCTGTGACTGGTTGTGTAACACAGTGTTTGACACTTTCTACCACTCAAAAGCAAATAAATTGTTCTTACTGTTAGTTATTATTTGTTAGTAATTATTTCTTACAAGAAAATAAGAAAAATACATTCAAAGTTATGGAGGAGAGAAAGCAGAAAATTGACAATAAATATTTTCGATCAGACAGCAGAAGCTAATACTACAAGGGGTACACTGAATGTAAAAGTTTTTAAAGGATTATGTAACATATGTAGTTAACAAGGCTATTCCAATGTAATCTTACTCTAAATAAAAGATTCTGGAGTAAAAGGAGAAATTAGGCCAATATCTGAGTCTTTCAGATAGGGTTATTTTTTTTTTATTTCTGAGAGATTTTTTTTCCTTTTTATTTTTTTCTGTAACTGTCAACTATTTCTTACAAAGCTTTTATTTTAAAATTACCTCTTGTATACACATGCATTTAATTAGCTAGAGACACTCACCTGATCCACTAGTTCATTATTCAGATTCCTATAAAACAAGTTCATTACAGGCTGAAAGAGTTGGGGCTTTTCACTCTGGAGAAGAGAAGGCTTCGAGAAGACCTTATAGTAGCCTTCCAGTATCTGAAGGGGGCCTACAGGAAGGCTGGGGAGGGACTATATACAAGGTCTTGTAATGACAGGACAAAGGGCAATGGGTTTAAACTGGCAGAGGGAAGATTTAGACTAGATGTCAGGAGGAAGTTCTTTACAGTGAGAATGGTGAGACAGTGGAACAGGCTGCCCAGGGAGGTTGTGGCTGCTTCCTCCCTGGAGGTGTTCAAGGCCAGGTTGGACAAGGCCTTGAGTACCCTGTGCTAGTGGGAGGTGTCCCTGCCTATGGCAGGGGGTTGGAACTAGATGATCCTTGAGGTCCCTTCCAACCTTACCATTCTATGATTCTATGATTATTCAGATTTCATATAATCAACAGGGGAATCTTCACAAAATAACAAAACGAGAAAAACTGTTACTTTCCTAGCTGAAATGCCCTGGACTTCTATACTGAAGATGACCAACCTGCCATTTCAGATTCATTTGGCTTCTAGGCTTTTCTAGTGTGCCTTAAAGTGCTGGGTCTAACATTTCTGACCACAGGCAGGTATGTGCTGACATGGGAGGTCTTCTCTAAGTGGAAAATCCCAGCTGCAGTTTACAGCAACCTGAGTGGTCACACCCTGTCTAGTGCAGGAATGGGACTGGTGTTGGTTCTGCTTTCTAATCAGCTCCCAGAACTTCCCACCTCTAAC
>WBNM01031655.1:75343-117197 GCA_013399055.1 Ramphastos sulfuratus | reverse complement strand
AAAAAAAAAAAAAAAAAAAAAAAAAAAAAAAAAAAAGGAAGAAGGGGAAGCAAACAACAAACTATAAACAAAAAAAACCCAACCAAACAAAAAAAAAACCAAAACACAAGACGCCCAACCCATCCCATTTCCCAAGCATTCACTTCATGATTTCACAGCTAAAGAGTCTTTTAGTGGCTACATTTTGAGATAAAAAAAAATAAATTAAGTATTCCAAGTTTTATCCATCCCCTCCTCCTTTCTTTCCCCTTCTTTATTTTAGTACAACTGAAAAAATGACTACTCTTCTTGAAAATAAAAGTTCAAGTGCCAATCTCAATCTTTTTTCCACATTATCACTGAAAAAGTGAGAGTAACTTTTCTCTCTCCACTGAGCAAATTTAACCCCACCCTGGAGTTCTGTATATGTGACTGTCACTACTCAGATCCAACAAAATGAAGGAAATACTGTCCCCTAAAAAATGGTTTAGAATTAAGCAAAAAACGCAACCACTTTTGCTCTTATTTTCAAAGCCCTACCAAACAGAACACTTAATTTTCTGCTTTCATGAAATTTAAAGGTATTCTCTCTCCTTCATGGCATGCTACAGTTAAGTGCAAGGCAATGTTATTTATTTTTCATTTCTTTGTAAGGGTTGAAGACTGTCTACTAATGTACAAGGGGGAATGACAGAACACGAATTTGGTCTGTCCTAGCATGAATCTCATATGATCCAGTAATATACAACCATGAAGTACCAAAAAGTTCAATGTATTTAGTGTATTGCTGTTCTGAAATCCGTCTGAATGTCATTCTTAAGGAAACTGTCAGGCAGTAAGATGGCATCAGGGCACTGTTTTGAATTCTGCTGGCTTTCCTGGGCATTATTATCAGGGATGCATAAGGGGCAGGGCTTTCCTGAAACAATAACCCATACAGTAATTTGTGTCAACAAAGTACTTTTCATGGGAGGATTTCAATGTTTTATAAACAAATTAAACATGGAAGGAAACAACGATGACACTACTTCAGGCGTGAAAAATGAAGTAGGAAGGAACAAGTCTCTCCCATTTAAATTTCTTTTTTTGCTGGTGAAATTACACACATTTCACTGGAGTCCCTTTTGAGTTACTCTGGCAATATAAAAATCCAGTCCGGAATCCAAAGAGGTTAAATAATTTACCCAAGGTCACATCATTAGCACCTGATCCTCAGAGTGGAGAACAGAGGTCCTCAGAGTTTCACTTAAAAGGTGCTAATAACGACTTCACTATTAGCTGTAAAATAAAAATATAAAAATGTCTTTGCATTAACATCAGCACCTTAAAACTGAAAATAAGAGAGCTTGGCCAAAGAGGTCTAATATAACCGACTACAAAGTCAGGGTGGGAAAACATAAATCAATTGGATGAAATGATCCTTTGCTACAGACTAGAGAAGTTTGGCTATGTCTCAAGGAAATAGAGAATTACACTAGACATTAAGGGAACCAGAAATACTCTCAAGAGTTCAGGGTGGATATAACTGTGCAATGGAGCAGAACAGATTAAAAATCCCAACCTAAGGAAGCATTAATATATAAAACTGCAGGAGAAAGGCTTGATGTGATAGAAATAATGTGATGGTGCTCTAAGTATGTATTTGCTATGTTTAGAGTTTTCTTCTCTTGCCTTTTCAGTTGTTTTCTCAATTCTTCCTCCAGCATGTGACAATACTATTTCTTCTTTCAATATCAATGGCTCTTTCTGACACCAAGGACTCATTGTGCCAGGAGCCACAGATATCCAGAGACTCTTAACATGGCTTCATGGCAGCAGAGGCAGAAGAGTCATGTGGAATACAAATGTTTTCATATTTCAAGCTTGGTTTACTTACACAGACATACAGTAAGTACTACACTGGAAGAGAAACAGTCAGAAATGACACAAGGTGATACCTTCTTTTGAGGGTTGCAATGCAACAAATCTGTCCCGTTCAGGGGACTTTTTTTTTTTTTTGTAAGAGTAAGGCATTGCTTGCTTTTTCCAGAATATTGCACAGAAAAGTACCTGAAACTCACTGTTCAATCCTTGAATGATTGTCATCTTTTAAAAACTCAGAACTGATACTCTTTTTACCTGCTTTTGACACCACACCTACCATTTTCTTCCTCCTTTGCCCTTCCTATTCTCTGACATACTCTTAAACATTTACTTCTTCAGTTCTCAGGTGCACTGTCCTCTTTACATGTTAGATTTCTGATCCTCTGCTCCAGTCAGAACAGTTGGCACAAAATCTATCAGGGAAATTGGTGGAAATCACTGGCAACCAGCTATTTAACCACAGATTTACTGCCTTCTCTCATCCCAGAGCACCATTGCAAGAGACAGGCAAAAACTATGCATGTACACACACATAGAGGCTTAATGTGAGAGTGCTGGTGCCTATGTCTATGGATTTGAGAAGGATGATGATACTGAATTTGTTATAACAACTGTATTTTCTCATATTTTTTAATTTTTTTTTATTCTTATTTTCCCTTTTTAGTTAATGGATTATAGATTCTCTTTTCCTTTCTTTCTGTCTTTTCTATCCCATCTTTCTCTTGTGGCTAACATTCACTCCATCCCTGATTGCTTTCTCACAGTATATTCTGGACATCACTACAGCAGCTGCTTGGGAGTGGATGGGATTTGTCTCTTGCATATCAAGCCAAAAGAATGTACAGATATCTTTGTTGTGGCTGCAGTCATAGTGAGGCCAAAAGATTCTGGGACACACCTTTTGGATTTGCCTTATACAGTCTCCTCTAGTTTCTTTTCTTCCCCCTTTTTTTTTTTTTTCCCCCATGTTCTTTTATCTTTCTCCTCCCTTCCCATTTTCTATCTATATATTTCATGCCAAATTGCTGCTTCTCTGAAAAACACACATGCTTATAGGAAGTTTCATGCAAAGAACTTTCAGAAGAAAACTGAGCCAATTTCCCTGGTAACTACCAAAAGCAAGTGAAAATGACAAACAGATTGACTGCAGTGGATTGCTACTGATTTACAGCTAAAAACGGGTGAAGTGTATCCAAATGCACTTTCTCCCAGGACCAAAGCAGAGGCTGACTGCCTCTGTCAGCATTCCTATACAATGAAACTAACCCTCCTCATGACACCTCACCTCTCCCTTTCTAGCCTTATTTTCTGTCTTCTGTTTAAATAAATTTAGCTGTTACAAAGAATTGCTTGCTGTCTTATCCCAGGCACAGAACAGGAATTTGAGGACGCAAATGCTTCATCCTTTATCATACAATAGTGGTCAGTTTTCTACACAGTCTGGAGTTCCTCAGCTCTACACACCTGTACTTCTCCTTTTACATGTCTGTGTCTGCCAGGTGTCCTCAGGGGCTTTACAAATCAGCTTCCTTCTACTTATAGCTACTTACTGAAATTTTCAGGAGACCTGAGTGAGTGGGGTTTTGTAGGGCAGTGCTCCTACTTAAATCTACTATCTTAGTCAATTCATTCCTGAGCTAAGCAGAGTAAAAATTAGAAGCATCAGCATGTCCTAACTCAGCTAGTCTCCCAGAGGGAAAAAAGAAGGACCATAAGATATGCCCAGAAATTAGGGATAAAGTTACAAAACCTGCTATTACAAGTTTCAAAACTTGGACACAATGGGAAAGGGAGGGGTTAATTACTGGAGCTTTCAATTGCTTGTAGCACATTGCAACGTGATTTAGTGAAGCAATACCTTTGTATCACGAAAAATAAAATTGAGGGGCTTCTTATATGATCTCAACAGATAAGGAGAGCTCTCTGTTAACATGACTTTATTACTTCTGTTTTCAAAGACAGCGAACACTTCCTGGACAGCCAAAGCACTGCCACTGTCCCCAGACCATGCCAGGGACTTTTTTGTGCTCTCCTGCCGTGAGCAGCCTCTGTGGCCACCTCACCTCTGCAATTCTCAAAGTCAGTCCTGGGCTAAAACCAAATTCCTTTTCTAAGAAAAAAGGGCAGGGAAACCCTGTACTTGAATACACGTTTTTTTTCTGTCTGCCACCTTATTTTTTGTGCTGATCTGTCAAACTCCAGATGTAGTTTTTATTCTTGCCATGTGGTCATGGCACTGAAGATGAGCAGACAACAGAGTCCTGCTTACAATCTTTCCCATGGCCCTTCACATTAAGACCTAAATGTTGCTTATGGACAAGGCCGATGGATTTTGTAGACAAACTGAGATGGGGTAAACTGAGGCTACCTATGGCAGACATATGGAGAAAAATCTGGGGAGCACATTTTGAGGTTCGTTCCAGGAGTCACCTAATTCAGGTAAGTGGTATTGTGTTGATATACAACCACAAAGTGATTGCTTGTTCAAAATCACCCAAAGAAGCTCTGGCAGGATAAAAATTTGAACTAAACCTTCCAAGTTCGGAGTTAAATTCTGTAAAAATTAAACATTCCTTTCTCCTTTAGTCTAGCCACATTGTCAAGATGGTTGGTAGAAAGGCAAAAGTTTATTACTTTTAGCAAGTGGATATTTTATTTGAGTTTCTCAGTTGCCACAAAGGTCATGGAAATTTAGATGCAATCTTCTTAAAACTGAATTCAGCCCTAAATACAGATTTAATTTAAGTATCTCAAGTTCATGGGTTTTCTAGTTCTACTAAATCAGGCTACACTGAGTAACAGCAACCATAGGACAGTTAGCTTTTGTATCATAATGTAAGACAAGTTGTGGTGATTTGACCCTGTCTGGATTATGGGTGACCACCAAAGCCACTCTATCACTCCTCTCTTCAACTTGACAGGTGAGAGAAAATATGATGCAAGGTTCTTAATCGAAATACGATCTGGGACAGATCACCCACTAGGCAAAACAGACTCAACTTAGGGAAATTAGTTCAACTTGTAACTGATCAAATCAGTAGGAGAATAAGAAATAAAACTAAATCTTAAAAAACACTTTTCCTGCACCCTTGCCTTCTTCCCAGGCTTATCTTTACCTCTAATTTCTCTACCTTCTCCCCTACAGTGGAGCAGGGCAATGGATTGCGAGGGTTACAGTCCATCAATTAAATGTTGTCTCTGCCACTCTTTCTTCCTCAGTAGGAAGATTCTTCACATTGCGTATGGGCTGCAGGGAGATGTCTGCTCTGGCACCTGGATCATCTTTTTCCCCTCCTTCTTCAAAGGTCTTCATGTCTTCAGAGTTGTTTCTTATGTACACACTCCTCTCTTTAGCTGTAATTGCTGTTTTGTAGAGGTTCTTTTATCCCTTAAATATGTTATCATAGAAATGTTACCACCGTCACTGATGAGCTCAAGTCTGGCCAGTAGCAAGTCTTTCATGGAGTCAACTGGCATTGGCTCTATTTGACATAGGGGAAACTTTTAGGATCCTCTCACAAAAACCACCTCTGTAGCCCCACGCTACTAAAGCCTTACCATACAAACTCAATACACAATTCCACCAGGAGTAACAAATTGACAAACTTTAAAAAGGGCAGATTTTAAAACTATGAGGAAAGTGGATAACAGCAGGCTGAAGGGCAAAGTAAAAAACTTTAAAACCACAGAAACAGCCTGGAGGCTATTCAAGAACATTGTGTTAGAGGCACAGATGGTTTGTGTATCATTGAGAACAAAAACAAAGTAAAATGGTGAGAATAAAACTATGGTTAAGCAGAGAAGTACAGGGCTTTATTGAGGCTAAAAAGGCATCCTTTAAAAGCAGAAATGCTTTCTGAACTACCTAACCAGATCAAGACATCACTTACGCCGTAGTGATAAGAGTAGTAAGGAAGCAGTCAGCTAAAAGTAACAAGGATCTGGTGAGTAAAGACACAGAGATGCATGCGCTTGTAAGCCGTGATTGGGGCACATTAAAGTTTGCAACAGAAATGTCTCGTTATCCTCTTGCTATCCCCTTGAATTCCCAGTATGTTTTCTTTTTTTTATTATTTTTATTTTTTTTTAGAAAATGGTCTATTATCCAGTCAGAGAGATGAAACTAGACAGAAAACAAAACAATGTATTCCGCAAAGATGCTGGAATAGCCTCAGAGTTCTTGCTCTGGATATCTCCACTCTCCATCTTCCACTGCAGGCAGGTTTGCTTTGGTTACTCCTATTTTACTTGTTCTGCCCCAGTCAGAGGGCAGGTCCTTTTGCTTTAATGTATTCTCAGTCAGATTATTCAATGAGAACTCCAACTTCTTCCAGTAACAAACATTTTGAAACAAATTCTGCTCTGATATATTGAATCAATTGTGTGCTATGAAAAGTCTCAATCATATGTTCCAAAACAAGTGTTACATGAAAGTGTTTTTAGGCAAGAACTAAATAGCAAAGGAACAATAAAATATACACTTTGCTACAATACCTTTTTCTTTTTTTTTTTCCACATAGAAAACAATAAAGAATACTTTCTTGTCATATATTTCATTGAACCTGTTACTGTTACTCATACCATACCGCAGTCATGCCAGCTTCAGAAAGTGAAAGTGGTAACTGGAGCAAAGTATTATGGGGCTTGAAGTTCAGATTGCAATACAAGAAGCTTCCTGTTCTGATAGCTGCTTCTGGGTTCCAGGTGCTTGGGTGTGGGCAGCTCTCCGGAGGCAGAGCAACAGAATGAGTGGGAGTTGGGTTTTCTAGTTTATGCTTTTTTTTGTTTTTTGTTTTTTGTTTTTTGTTTTTTTTTTTCCCTTTGTATTTCACTGTGCTGCTTCTGCAAATAGGTTAAGCTAAGGTAATCATGCATTGTATTATTAGATCAATCAGATTCTTAGCTAAGGTAATCATGAATTGTGGTTATGGTATCTCATGTTATATTAAGCTCTTATCTCATTATCTCAACCCTGAGTTTTATGTGTTACTCTTCCCCTCACTTCTTTGTTGTGGGAGCAGGCAGGCTGGCCATTGCACTAAACCTTAACATTTCTGTATCATCTGACTGAGAGAAATGAAAGCTATGAAAGTATGCTCCTTTGTATCAAATTGACAGACTCGAGTTGTTTGATGATTTCTCAATGTAGTATCCTATGCAGTATGAGATATAATGGCAATTAACAGAGACTTGGAAGTAAACACAGCAGGCTAAGTATCACAGATACTTAGCAGCAGTGCTCGTTCAGAACCAAACCTGAGAAAACAAAGTTTAATTTGCAGGCATTTTAGCAATTTGATTTAATGATTTCACAGTTTCATAGATTCATAGAATGGTTTGGATTGGAAGAGACCTTAAAAATAACCTAGTTCTCAACCCTTCTACCATGGTCAGGGATACCTTGCACCATACCAGGTTGCAGAAGAAATGGTTTGTTAGAAATGGGCTGGAGATCAGAGAAAAATGAGAATAACTGTACAAAACATCATCTAAACAAAGGGGATCTGAAACAACTTTTCTCCTTCTCTATGAGATAAAAGAAAAAGAGGGAAATAAAGGGAGAACAATATTATTCTGTAACCATGTCACGGAATGTCTCCTGAGAGTGTGTTTGTCCTTTCCCAGAACAGTGTTTGAGAGGATATGTTGAGTACTCCCCACTGCTTCAGTCAACAGAGTGTCTTCCAGAGAGGTGGGAACAGTATCCAAAAGGACAGTGTAGGGATTGTGAGTAGGGAAAGAGGGAAATGGGGGAGGAGGTAGGGATCAGCTAAGGAGAGGCTTTAAGAAAGGTTTGGTTTATACAGGCAGAGTTTGGATAAACTTTTAACACTGCTGACCTCCAAAACCCCTGTGTACTTCATTAATCATCCTGTACACAAATGAAAACTTTCAGAACATCTGGTGCCTTCCCAAAGATCTCCAGTGTATAGGAACTTCGGCCTTTAATTTCAAATCACTGTGAACTTTAGAACAAAAGTTGAGACTGAGAATCTGCGTCACTCATAAAAAAGAGAAATTTTACATCTCCAGTCTTCAGCAAAGGATCTTTTGGGGTTTTGTTTTTTGTTTTCCTAGTTTAGAGGCAAAATTGCAATGCACTAATCAGCCATGGCACATGCACACACATACCCTATTATATGTGAATACTTCTCCAATGCTACTTTATAAGAACCTTGAACACTTCAGTTTGATTAACGCTTTGATAAGACATATATTTTCCTTGAAGAAAGCGAGGCCATGGGGATTTGTTAAAAATTCAGAAAAGGAAGATACTGTGAAAAGATTTAATTCAGTTACAGTAAGTAATACATTCTACTAATGCAATGTGGACACAAAAAATATCTTAAGCCCATTGAGAAATTAGGATAATTTTGTTTGATCCTTCATGAATGTATATAATTGCATTTATGTATGTGTCTGTATGTATATCTGTATTTATGAAAATATTGTTATGCATGTCCCTGCGTATGAATACATTTATAAAACAAACCCGTGACCATAAATCAGCTCAACAGAAACAGTGTAAAGTGGACTACCGCACATCTTTATTTAAAATACATAGGATGCCAGGACAGAAAAACACTAAAAAAGAAATACATATTGTTTTTAAAGCTGAAGCATCAATATGGTTGTAATTTTAATGTTTCTTGCTGGAAAAAGGTCATCTTTGGCGAGGTCGGGTTTTTCTTAAGGTCATTTCACATTGAGATATCTGCCTGCTTTTGACATTTCATCTAGAAGAGGCACAACTATTCTGACACATGAAATGGGTTCTTTACAAACCCAATGGCTATTTCTATCAACATCTGTTATTCTTACACAAAAGGGGAATATGCATTGATTGCAAACAAGGCTTCGCTTTTTTTTTTTTTGAGAATATTAATATATATATATATATTTTGTATTTAAAGGTGCAGCAATGTCCATAGAAACAGAAGAAAACACTGATCTATAAGAGACTGAAAACACATAACGCCATGGATGACATCTTTTACTCAGAATTAAATAGATTTAAAGATGTTAATTGTTGTTGGTCAATTGTCACACTGTTTTCTGTAAAGCAGCAGGACAGTGAAATTCACTAAGCATTTGTGTAATTACTTTGTGATTTTGGCACAGAAAAAAACACAGTAATTCTTTTTCTTCACATTTTATGTGATATTTTTAGTTTCATATTCATTTTCTCCATTCAATTTCTCTCTAGCTCTGACCAAGACAGAAAAAAATTGTTGCCAAATAAATCCCCCATCTTGCACCTCCATATTTTCAAACCCCAGAATCATTATATATTTGTGTCATGACATCTATGCAATTAAAACAAAGTCTGTCCAAGTAATTCAGACTCACTGAGACAATTTTATTTTTCTGTAAGAGAATCCAGAATTCCAGTGGCTGAATCCTGGTCTAGTTCAGGAGAGTTTAACGGGATTCCTTTCCTGAGGGACAGCACAGGAGAGACAGTTTCATTCTTACTCATCTGCATGTAACTGAGTTAAGCAATGGAAAATCCAAAGCAGAAGCATTTACTTGATCATTCAGTAGTAAGGATTTGCTAGCTAAGTGTTGTGACCAGTCACGTGGTGTTATATCTGTTCCCATACTGATGGTCAGTTCTTTATTAGCTACTGTTTTCTCCCATTTTATCAGAAAACGGGTTTTGTTTTCTGATTATATTAATCTGGCAAGTGCTTAAAACTGCCGTCTGTGGATGTTTGTAGGAACATAGCTTTGCTCACATAGTTATTTGGGAACAGAGAATAGTAAAGAACATGAACAGGCTGGATCTCTAACCTGGTTCTCTAACCTAAAAAGCTGCAGGTGATCAAATTTTATACTCTCCACTGGCTGACTGATCTTGCAGCACCAATAAACTCTGTGTGTTTGGAGTCAGTGTACTTTCTTACTTTCTAAATGTGTCATACTTAACTTATTTGGACTACGTGTAGCAGGCATTCACTGAGAACTACAGGTGCTGCTTTTCTGGACCAGAGCCATATGTCCATAGGGCATTGAAGAGGTTAACATCCAGGTGTTGGGGCTTTACTGTTGGAACATGTTATATGTTGTTTCCAGACTTTGGCCTCAATGAACACCTTTAACATACTTTATTAATGTGTCATCATTAGATTTATTTCATATACTGGGATCCAGAAAAATCAGTTCTGTGGATAACTGAAAAATACTTTATCAGCTTTTGATGACTTCACAGGACAGCAAGGCAGTAAGTTCCTATTTCTCACTGATGTATTTCTGTTTGAGAATATGACTTGAATGTTCTCAGTTTGTGCATTGACGGAAAGTGCAAACACTCTTATGTTCTGCAGTGTTGCTTTCGATTAGAAAATAATGCTTGGGGTCTGAATATGCTAAAGTACTGTTAAGGAAACATCAAAGTATCCTTAACTCTGCCATTTTGTGCCTAGAGCATTGCAGTTATCATATGAAATGTGTGGCCTTTTCTTAAATGGTTCCACAAGAGTAGCAACTGCTGCATAATGGTACAAATAAAAATAACACTGGCAGAAGAAGTGGTTTTGATAGTTGTGCTTATTTCCATACAAAGCCTGAAATGGCAAAACTGATAGTTTTTCAACATTCAATACTATCATCAGCACACTGTGGTGGGCCAAAGAAGTAAAGCACAAGAATTAGCAGTTTGGATTCTCCTAATGTGTATACAAGTATAATTTACAAGTAAGTAAGTAAGTGGAACATCTAGAATTTAAAATAAGTGCAAGCAAAATGGTCTATAATGGAAAAGCAAAGTCAAATTCATGCACTGTCACATAGGACAGACTGAAGCTACTCTCGTCCATCAGACTGTGGCTACATATAGATAAAAAGGGATCCTGGAGAATTGTCAGTTGATATCTAATGAGAATTTCAGCTCTGGGCTTATAAAAATGGTGAGTCTTTATCATGCTGGTAGGCAGCCTAGAAAGCACTAAGGGAAAATTGTGCAACAGGGTCTTACACAAGTCTCCTTTAATGGGAACTAGAAACTACTTCACACTAGAACAAGCCAAGCTTTCTGCAGGGCCAGTTTCGTGTCTTTTCCATACCAGTTTACACAATTGACTCTTCTGGCAATAATCCCTACAGTTTCTGTACTGGAAGCAGCTTAAGGGGTCTCAGCTTTCGTAGCACCATAATAGGATCAGATTGAATTAAAAGTGTCTACCTCATCTGAGAAACTCAGCTGTTTTTGTTGTTTGTTTTTTGTTTGGTGTTTTTGTTCATTTGTTTTTTAAAGGATAAGCCCACTAATGGCTCATATATTTTCAAACAGAAACAAAGATCATACAAGATACAGGGAGTCACTTGCCTCCAAAAGAGTTGATCGGATATTTCGCTGGGCAGAAGATGCACATACAAGTTCATTACTGAGGCAGCTGAGCTCACATTGAAGGGCAATGAGCCCAGTGCTACTTGCTTGTCTTTATTCTCCTGCCACAACCAGTTAAGACCAAAATGTGAGGAAACAAGGGAAAAGGGTATGTATCTACTTGCATTGATTTGAATAGCAGGATGATAGTTATCTTCAGTCACTGAAGTGGGCGGGAGCCTGACACTGAAAGAATTTGAGGAGGAAGTGCTGAGTGAGAAAATCACTGCCTAAGAGGTCTGCTTACTCGGCACATGGAAAATATGCGCTCTGTAGGTGGGTGCTTAGTAGACTAAGGTAGATGAAGGAATATGCAGGAAGGGAATAGTTGAAGAAAGATTACATGGAAGAGAGGAAAGAGATGTGTCTGAAGTGACTGAATTTCTCCCAGGAAGAGGGCATGGTTATTGCTGCCATTGCTGATGTGACTGCATATTGACCTGTATCTTGCTAGGACATCACATTGCGGTTTTAAGCTTTCCTGAATACTTTCTCTATGGCCTGCTATTGAAAAGAAGTAACAAAGGAGTTATTCTGAATATCTTTCTCATCAGAAGACAGTGATTCAGATTTCTTCTTCCATTTTCATCCTTTGTTGATTGAGTTGCCAAGCACCCAACCTTGGCAATAGAAGTTGAAATGAGCAATGTCTTCATAGCTTTGCCATGCTGTGTCAGTACTGAATAACTGAGCCTTATCGACTGCATGCTGGGTCAGACATTCAGCTGAGTTCCTTTGGAATTTTTATCACTGCTTTTATCTGACACTCAGAAAGGCCTCACCCACGATGAATTGTAAACTGTTTTTTCTAGAGATATCTGGAAAAGTTATGTCTATAGCAACAAGTATATATGATAAACTGAAGCAGTTTTCAAAGGCTATGGTCCACAAATTGCACTATAATATGTCATAATTCCTTGGAGCCCCACTGATTACTTACTGGACATGAACTCTTATAGCACAATCCAGCATTATTGCTCTCTTATAAACACTTATTGATACTCCTGCTGAAGACAATAGAAATAGTAGTAAAAATATTTTGGTATCCAAGGACCTATGTCATGCTGCAAGACCAGTATATACATTGATAATTCTAGCTCCAGCAATGGACAGTAGAAAGCTACTGTCATCTCCAGCTTACCTGCAGGACACTGATACACAAAAACAATTTACTCAGAGCTGAATCTTAGATCCAATGCATTCCCTAGCAGAGTGTTGTTTTATGGGCAAATTTTGTCCTTTATCAGCTCCCGATGAACTGATAAAATTGATGAGAATTTTAGCCCTTTTAGCCTGAATGGAATTCAGTTTTATGATTTTTCAGCTACTGATGCCTCAATTCACTGAGACAATGTTATACCACCGTAAAACATCAACAGTCCCTTGATTCATTTTACATGGTGGGGGAAAAAAAGGCTAGGAGAGGAGAGAGGAAGGAATCCCATTTCACTTGGCTGTCATCCATCTTAGATGCTTCTGGATCTGATGTCTTCAGTATGTTTCTTATCAAAGCTGTTTGATATTGTTTATTATAAAAGCGTATTTCCACTACTGCTGGAAAAAAAAAACCCCAGGGCTGTTTTTTTGAAACAACACAAAATATCTTTATATTCAGATAGTCTCATAGTTTTGAAGTCATTCTGCTGTAGAGACACACTGTAGGGCCATAGATGCCTTATTTTTGCCATCTCTCTAGTCCTCTTCTTTTTTTTTTTTTTTTTTTAACATTCCCTATGAATATACTAATCATACACTTGAGGGCACACAGGTTTTGCATATAATTTTACCTAGACAATATTTTACTAAATTATGAAAATCTAGCCTCTTTTAGGGAAAAC
This sequence comes from Ramphastos sulfuratus, assembly GCA_013399055.1. Lineage (NCBI taxonomy): Eukaryota > Metazoa > Chordata > Aves > Piciformes > Ramphastidae > Ramphastos > Ramphastos sulfuratus. The sequence goes on along the minus strand of WBNM01031655.1, from coordinate 104,129 downwards.
AGACACCATCTATTATACTGCTTAGGTCAATCACCTCTTCTTCATTAATGTATTCCAGTTGTTGCTCCTACTAATGTATATACATTTTTATCTCTTTCATTACAGCTATGAGAGAGCACCATAACAAACCACCTCTGGCACCTCATCTTCCATCAGAAGAGGAATGACTATTCTCAAGAGTCTCCAGCTCCACATAGTTAACATTCTGTCCCTGCCTATCTGCACCTAACCTTACCTCATTTCTTGTTTATATGAAGAAGTCTTTCACCTTTCCATAATTTTTTAAAAGAAAAAGAAAAATAAGAAAAAAAACCCACCTCTAGCACATTGCTGATTTTTAACTCAGAAGTAGAAAGAGCAACTGTATTTTCCCTCTTTTCAGGGGCCACTTTTAAAGTTATTAAAATATTTTATATGAATTGAGCCAAACTATCCTCTGGAATAAACGTTCTGAGTTAGCAGAGCTGCAATACTTTACAGTAGGAAAGGTTGTGAACATCTACAATCAGTTTGTATGCTATCTACTTGAAGGTGGTGGTTTTGTTGTTTGGGTTTTTTTTTTTCCCCTGAATCTATGCTTCAATATGCTAATTCTAAATTGTGGGTATGAGGAAGAAAAATGAATAACGACCATGAGTGTTTATTGTTATTTATTGCTACCAGCACTACTTATTTTCACCCAGCTACATAACCTGCACGAGTGAAAGAAAATGTACAAATTTCTTGCTAAATTGCAGTTACACTTTATTCAAAATGTTATTCACAGGTCATTGATAAACAGTGTGAAAATTCAACATGGAAACACAACTAATCTTCAAAATCTTAATGCAGACTAAATTATGAGTTTGATCTCATCAGAAATACTAAACTATGGCATGTCTATTACAGAGTTTGCATTTGTCTTTAATGTATTATTTTCATCAGTCTTTCATATTGGAGACATCTGAAAGCAACTGTGACAAAATTTCAATCTGTCATATTGTTGAAAGGAATACATATCAGCCACAACTTTAAGGAAAAGCACTAATTTCCAACTGTTATAGAAAATATTCTCTGCATAGCCTGACACCATGGCTAATGGCCATTAATTTCCTCAAGCTTTCTTAATTTAAAAATTCAAAGAGGTAAACCCTATTAAAATATATGGTGGAGGTGAGCTTGAAGATTTTTCCAGATATTATTTTCCCTGAAATGAAGGTATAGTAAAATTGTTTGTAAGTGTTTTCCAATAACTTTACAGGTGTTCATGGAAACAATGTAAAACACTATGCTTTCCTCATAAGGTACAAGAGGTCCAGACGCTTCCTTTTCATACTGTGTATGTTTTCATTATGGGTGAAAGACAGGCATCTTTTTGCTTGGCAGGACAGATATCACCTGCTGTTAGAAGTTTGTGGCTGGAGGCTTATTGATTAATTTTGCTAGTAATGATGACTTTTTTGTGATTACCAAATTGTGAAGGGGAAAAAAAAAAATCTTGCTCTTCTTAACATAGGGGTTTGCATTCATGGTATTATCAGTGAATTGCACAAACTGTGCCAGTGGATCTACATATACAAGAAGCCTACCTTGTTTCAGCTATAAAGTAGGATATTGCTGTTCTGTAACTGGATTTGTACCTTGTAGGCCTTTTACCAAGGAGAATTGAATCCCTGTACTATTTTCATTGTACTAAAATTTAATGAGAAATATTGTTCTTTCTTTAATTTTTATCATATCACAAAATCTGTGATAAAGGCTGCTTGCTTTCTTGCACACTTTGTGAGTACTTACTCTTTATTTTACAAGGTGTGTGCTGATCTCATGTATGGAAGTAGTTGAAATATACATATAATCTTTCCCTTTCTCATTTTCCTCTGTTAATGAACCAATATGTGTTGGAATTACAGGAAGCAAAATATTTTCTCAGGCTTTTTTTTTTACCCAGATGAAGCTAGGGTTAAGAGTATTTCTTCAGAGCAAATATATGATGTACAGAAATATCTTTTTCAGCAGGGACAAACACAGTATCTTGTTGTTAGATATAGGATGTATTTAGACAGTTTCAGGGCAAAATGTCTAATATGAGCTAATATTCTTCTTCTTGAGTAAATGCATTTGTAGAGATATTGGATGTGAACCATGAAGTGTGGGGTTTTTTGTTTATCACACTCCTTCCTATGTAAAGGTTAATTTTCTGTATTTTTTTTTTCCTGTATGCTAGAAATTAATAGTCAACCTTGCAAGCCTGACTCTATTTCCAGTGAAAGGAGAATGTTAGGGTAAATATTACAGAAAAATAATTCCTGGAAGCAATGCTAGACATTCAGATCATAGAACCCTGAGAGAGTCAGTATCAGAAAAAGAACTGTGTTAAAATTAAGACAAAACACTATGGTCATTATTGTAAGTTCAATAAAATGTTCAAGATTAACTGAATGTTTTGTTATTGTTAAATGATATTTTTCTCTCTAATTGAAAATATAACGATTTACTTTCTTTTATGTCTCCATTTACTTAATTTTACTGTAAATTACCAAGACAGTAAAAAAAGCTAGATGAATATTCAAATAAAATCCATTGGAAGAGATGAGGAAGAAATAACAATCACAAGAAAAATGAGACAGAAGTCTGTGAAAGACCAAGCAAGCAGAAGATAAAGGAACCGACTCAGATACATAACCAACCAACTTGGAAGACAAAACATTTATTTTCCTAATTTTTTTCCTATTGATTTCTTTGCTGAAAAGTAGGTAATATGAAAACTTTTACAAAGCTATTAGGATATGATTGAAAATACAAGTTAGAAATGTTGAGTAAGCTCTAGTCTTTAGTGTCTTTTAGGCACTAAACCCCATACATTATTGTCATTATTAGTTTCAACACATGTGTAGAGTAGAATATTGGTAATTTGCAGTTATTGCCTTCTACTCAATAAATTGTAGTGTTCTGCTCTGCTGTTTATAATGTTCAGTACATAAGCGGCAGTGACACAAATATTTAGCTTCCATTCTGTTGGTTCTGGACACAGGTATTTTAAGCTGAGTTGGCAGAGCTCAGCAATGTTAGGCAGTTCAAGAAAAAAGTAAAACATACGACAGCAATTTGACCCTATTATTTGTTATTTCCCTGCTTTAGCGGGAGGTGTACCTTCAGGTGCTTCTTAGTGTTCAGACAGCAGCACTGACCACTGTTTCTTAACTTCTTTCTTGCCAGGACTTTACAATCGTTCTTCCTAGATGTTGACTGTGCCATACATACATCATTTTCAGACAGGATTATTCCATCTCATGCTTCAGGAAATTATATATCCATATATCCATATCCATATATATATATATATACACACAGAGACACACATTTCTCAGGAAATGAACTAGTGCAGAATATACATGTCAACTTCATTTTGAAGTCATTTTCCTTCAGAGAACGAATCTCATTCTAGGCACTGTTTGACATCAGTTATGGAAAATCATAATATGTATTGTGAATAAGCCTGTAAGTGAGCATAGCTTTTTAATTTATCTTGACATTATTTCTAGGGGGTTTTGTTATATCTGTTTCACAATTTTTATTTCCAGGTACTCTCAGAATAGTTTAAGCAAACAAATTTCAGTCTGTCAATTGCTTGTGAACTATTCACACTGACTATTGGCTAATTATTGGTTCTAAACTGTGATTGCCACTTTAATCATATAATGCTGCTTTTTCTCCTTCAAGTCTGTGGAAGGACCACTTCTGAAAATGAAGGCACTCATTAAAGTGCTTAACATGAATAAAGAAGATAACTTAGAGCATCATTTTGGAAAATTTAGTGTGTGGATTTTCTTAAAAGCTTTGAAGCAGATTTCATTCAAGACACAGCTGGGATAGGACAATGCAATGTGATGTATTGAACTTATACAGAATAAATTATTAAATATTCATAAAAGTTCTCAAATTTGACTCCTCTATTACTACCTTGCTTTGAAAGTACTTACTTTTCCATTTCCTTAGCCAACCTGTAATCACTAGTATGGCTTCATGTATGACAGGCAGTTCTTAGAAGTAAGCCACTGGAGTTGTTATCAACTCCAACTTGTTTTTCCTTCTGTTAGGACTGATTATGCACTGAAAAGATATTTGATTGATAGTAGAATAGAAGACATTTGAAGAGAAAAAATTAAACTGAATTCATGCCAGTGGGGAGGGAAGCTACCTCATTAATGAAATAATTGAGCTGTTAGTTAAGTTTACTTGTTATTAGTAGAAAAGGCAAAAATCTTCCAAGGAATTAATATTCTTCCCTCAAATGACTAAAAAGAATGACATAAAAGGTTTGTATCTTAGATGTATTTAGTAGTTATGTTCCTGACACCTGACACAAGGCAGATGTTAAAAAAAAAAGGTAACCTACATAACATTGTGTCTGCTTTTCCTGATTAGTTTTTATTTGCCCCTCTCCCAGTCTTATTAGAAGCAGTTTCTGCTAATTGATAATCAATACTTTTACCATTGTTAAAAGCAGCTACTTGTGTATCAACACTTCCAGTTTGATATCATAAATATATGTTACTACTAGTGTAAATAGTGCATAAAATTAATACTAAAAAAATTCTTGCAATATAAATCTTACATCTAATTTATTATTGTCTCTTCTTTTTATGAAACTCTGTACAGTCTTTCTCTCCTAAATTCAGGAAGATTTGTAATAAAAAAACCTGTTAATATAGCAAATATATTAACATTTAAACATAATTAGGCATTTAAATGAGTGCAGAAGGATGACACAAAACATGTCAGTTCAAGCAGTGCAGTGAATTTTGCCTCTTTGTTTGTAGTTAAATTGAGTAAAAATCAAAATTGCCAAGGGAAAAATTAAAAAGAAGGGGAAAAAAAAAGTCAGTCAAACAACCTTACTTTTGTCTGTACATTAAATTGAAACTTCAATAGAACTTTGGCCATGTGAACACAGGGCAAAGGCATGTTATATAAACCTTTTTACTCACAGAACTTTGCTTAAAAATTACCCCAGAACTTCTCTGCAGTCTTATTCTTTCCCATACACTGATCTTCTTTCAAGGTTCAATGAAATCAGTCATACATCACTACAATTAAAGCAAAGAATATATAACATATAACATTTTTGCTTACATAACATGACCTTATTCCAGGATTTCAGTGATGAACAACTTTCAAAGTGTTGAATGGAGAGAGAAGAGCAACTGATTCATGACTTTGGGATTTGTTCTTATCTACAACCTTATTTTGCTATCCTTTTAGCAAAGGGAAACTCTTCATTGATGTTATAAGCTTGACATGAACTAACATCCTGTAACAAAGCGGAGGGATTTAAATATCCATTACTGTACCTATGCAACAGAGAGGTATGGGGGGTGTGCTGGAGGAACCACAACCCAGTGCAGTCCTATCTCATGAGACTGAAGGGCAGCTCAAGCCTCACAAAATTGCAGCTGCACTCTTATAGCCAGTGTGCTAGTCATTTTTGTCCCTGACTAAAGCACCTCTGTCCTTGATATCTTACGATGCTTAGTAACCTTCTTCTTGGTAAGAACTGCCACAGAACAGGAATCTTACTGAAATGCTGAAAACAGAACCTGTGTCATATCAAGAAAAGTTCTGAAGAATCATTATAAGCTCTTGGCATGAAACTTTATTTGGATAACCCACTGCATTCTGTGTTCTCAGTGGTTTCTGTGTAGTCTCAAGCTGCAGCAATGGAGAGGACATTTCAGAATCAAAATCAAAAGCAACCATATCAAGATCTACTCTGAAGGAAGTTTTTCAAGTACTGACAAGGAAAAATAAAAGAAGTTGCTTATCTGACCTACTGCCTCAGCTTTCTGAAGAATTTGAGAACTAAAATGACTTCTCAGTTCCACGTACAAGTGGATAACAGGATTTCTGAACTAGGCATGTAAGTCTAAACTTGTACAATTGTTCTGGTTGTTTGTTCCTGTACTCTCTTTCCATCATCTCAGTCTTGTAAAAAAATAATTGGTCTATTCACTATGCCTGAGCATTGGTGTCACACAGACGTGGTGTTATCCACTCTGCAGCCATATCAAAACAGACTTGGTAGAGAGTCAGAAAACACCAGTATACAAAATACATACAAGCTTATATCTTCTTTCTCCTCCAAAGAAATCCACTCATCTGAGTCTTATTGAAGAAATATATTGAATCACATGGGCTTTTTGGCATATAAAACGTTCTGTACTTTGCCTGCATTTTTCTGTACTTGCCATGCAGAAATGGGAAGCAATGGGCTGATGAGTTTTATTTCTCCTAATATCAGAATAAGTAATATAGCTTGATTTTAAAAGAACAATATACCTCACCACAGTATACAAACAGAATTGATACTAAGTAGTACTGAAGAATTCAGCAACCTATTTTTGCTAAGTTTTGACATATGTCTGACTAAGATAGCCACTACATTCTCTGAACTACAATAGAAATAAACTTGGCTCATATTGTTTGGGAGCTACAGGACAGCCATCACTGATTTATCAGAAACATTCTGTTTCTTGATGCAAAGTAGGTACAAACAATTGCTGAAGGATTGTAATTGGTTAATTGGGGTGGGGATTTTCACACAAGACCTCATACTGCTCTTCAACCTGCTGAAATATGAAGTGCCAACTGGCATAACACTGTAAAATGCTGCATCTATTATGAGTCATATTAAGCCAAAAACACAAGCAAGTACTAGAAGGGGAAATAAAGGAAACAAAAGGCAAATATGCATTTCAGAATAAAAGAACATGATCAAATTAGAAAAGCATTGGTAAGACACCAGATAAAAAAGAAGAAGAAAAAAAAGCAAAACTGAAAACTAAAAAAAGCCAAACCAAAACAAAGCAAAAACACAAAAACAAAACACAAAAAAACCTCAAACCCCACAAAAACACACACACAAAAAATCAAAACCAACAAACAAACAAAAAAACCCCAAAACCCTAAAGCAACAAATAAATCTTAAAAAAAAAAAATCCCAATTACATGTGTTTGAAAGCTTAGTTCTAATCTCCTCAGGTAAACCTATACAATACAATATTAAAACATATGGTTTACTCAAGCTATTTGCTGTAGCTAATTCAGTGAGATTGTATTTAGGTGCATTTAGAAAATTTCACAACTAGACCTGGGGAGCATACAAGGGAGCTGAGTAAGCTGATACATATTTCAATATCTTCATTTTTTTTTTGTCTTCATAATTTTTCCATTGTCTCTGAAAGTATACTTACCTCGTTAAATGAAAAGTAGCTTCAAAGGAAAAAAGGGAGTTTTGAATTTCCAAATGTTGAAACAAATTGCTCAGTCAGTTTGGTTCCACTTGTTCCTAATTTCTTTGGAAACAGGAAATTAGTCAAAATCAATCTTTTAGTGCTTGGAGTTTTAGTTGCAGTGAGTTGTCACTTTATGATGAATATATATTTCATTAAAACTGCCCAGGCAGTTTTCAAGAGAAGAAAGGGAAAAAAAAAAATCATTCCTAGTGTTGCAGATTGAACAGTAATGCTTCTATCTTTTTGAATGGTTTGGGGGTTTTTTGTTGTTGTTGTTTGTTTGGGTTTTTTTCTTGTTTGTTTTACAAAGCCAAATGCTCTGCAAATCAATGCTCTGCTGTCCGTTGAGGTGTTCTTTCCTTTGCCACCTTGAATTTGTATGGTGTTTTAAAGAGAAAACTCATTCTGTCCTAGCTGTTCTTTCCTAGCTGGCCCTTCTGTCAACCATATGTACACAGAGAGAAGTCTTTTTTTCTGTAACACTTTATTTTTCATCAGAGATCATAATTCCAGAGAAGTAAATGGACGTCAATATTCTCTCCAGACCTGTGTCTGCAGTGATTTGATTGGTGTCCATAGGATGCTGATATCAGTCATCTCTTCTGGAAGAGGTGAGCTCCGAGGAAGCTTCTTTCTCTTCACAGCCACAGCTCCCAGTCCATTGAGCATCAGTTTTGACCGAATAAATATTCCTGTATTTACTTTCTCTGATGTGCTATTTGCTACTGTGGCTCACACCTTCACTGCCTCTACACAGGACACACAAGATGGCAATTGCTTTCCTAGTCCAGGACTAGACACAACTGATATCTAGCATCAGATGGGATTAGTGTTTCAGTCTATCAGCGTTGGAAACAGAGCACAAATATGAGTAGTAGAGCCAAATGCTGGTTTTGTTGCCTCTTTGCAATGCCTTCAATGTCTGACTCAGACTTTCATTCCCATTGGTGACTGGTTCTGTTCCTGAGCATTTTTCAGGGTTTTGTAGGTCTTTAGTAAGCACTGAAGATACAACCAAAAGATATAAACAGAAAGAATCCCATGGGCCTGATCAGTTAAACCTCTACTAGATCCATCGTATCCTGGATCGTATGAGTAAATATGAGTAAATATGTATATACAGGAGTTATTTAAAATAGATGAAACCAATGAGTCCTGTATAAAAGTAGTAATACAAATACATAAATATATACAGATTTCATTCTTCATTTTTCCAGACCAGCAGTCGAGGACTGCTTTACATTTCCAGTGGGACCTGACTATATGAAAAGTACAATATACAGTAGAATTAATTTCTTTCTTTTTTTTTTTTTTTTATTCAGCCATTTTTTGCTGTTCTATACACAGGTCATGACCTCTCACCTCCTGTTTATTTCTTCCCATGTTGACCTTTCACTGAAGCACAGGGCTAATTTTGTGCTCCAGTGGCCAAGAATAGGAATTTGTCACTTTATTCAAAATGGAATGAATACAGGTATGTCTGGCATTCTCAGCTGGGCTTAACCCTCTGCATGCTGAAAACAGTCAAATAGCCAAGTGATCTCTATTAGGAAATATCTTTTCTAAAGTTGTGCTATTTTTTTGTAACAAAAGAGCTTTGCTTCCTTTGTCTGAAACAGGGTTTTTCTTTTTCTGTGCACAGCCAGGTACAGTTTTCTTTGTTGCAAAATACAATGAACTAAACAGAAGAAAATGACAGGTTAGAGGTCCATAGAAATTTGCAATGATTCTAAGGGAGAACTTTCATTAGTGTTAGGAAATAACCTCCATCTTAATTGTCTGCTGTACAAACAAAGTTTTATGTGTTATCTTTGACTGAGAAAGAAATAACTAATTTCTCCAGTAAGATGCCAGTAATGAATTCTTATGGACTAATCTTAATAAGTATGTGCAAAGTAATCTATGCTTCTCATGTTGAGTTATAAAATATAATTCTTTTCCTTATGCAAATACTTTCCCTGGTACTTATCCATCTATTCAAATCTTCTGTGCAGTAGGGCTCCTTTCGCTGGCTGCAAGTTCTATAAAGGGAAAAGATGCCAATGGATCTGTGCAGGATTTGCAGTTAGCACTGAAGTCCTATGTTAAAATGACAACGGATAAGGTTGCCAGCAAAAAGCACCTCAACAGCTCTCAAGTGAGGGAGTCAGTAAGTTCAAGCACTATCACCTGCCAAAACGAAATAAGCCAATCCTTGCATAACGGACTTTCAAACCCTGATTTCCTACAAATATATCCTTTGTATTTCTGTGGACTTGGCTACAGTAATCATTGTCTCTCTTTTCCTTCTGGTGGTTATATTACTATGTTTTCAGTTCTTCATCTTCTCCTCACATTTACATTGTCACTTTCCTAGACCCTGTCTTTACCTGACAAATACATACCTGAGCTATGCATGTGCCTTTTCGCCAGTCTGTGTGCAAGATGGCTGGCCAAGGGTGCAACAATTCTGAGCTCATGGCCCTGCCTTTCCTGCAGCAGAAACATTCATTTGAGCCACCAATCTCACAAAACATATCAAGAACTGATGTACCTGGTAACTTCAGCATCTTAGTTCATTTACTAAAATTAAGTTCAAAGGATGCTTGAAAGAAGAACATGAGACCTAAACAGCATGTTCCCATAGACTTCCTAAGCCTCAGGAAATCAAGTCAAAAAGAAAAAAACCAAAACAAACAAAATCCACAAAACCTCAGTGGTTTTAGATTCCTTTATGAGTCACATGCTGAACCAGTTCTGTGCTTTCACCATGGTCAGAGGCCTCACAAATAAGTTTCTGGCAAAGTCTGGTTCTGACTTCATGAAAGCAAGCATCATTTGATATAATTTGGATAGAAATTTTGTCCACTTCAGTTAAAATCACTAAATTACTGTTAAAATATAAATTTGCATATTTTAAAATAAACTTGAAAATATCTCTAAAAGGTCAGGTCTTCAGTATCTTCTAACAGGGTCAAAACCATGTAAAGAAAAAAAGAGTATAAAGGTGAATTGTGAAGTCTGCTATGTAGACTGGGGTCTTCTCTGAAAAGTGGACTTTCAATGAACTACAAAGGGCTACCAAATTTTATGTGTTGTTTCTAAAATCAGAATTTCAGATCCTGCATATAATTTCACTGAATGGGAAGTATCTTCACTCCTGGCATGGTTTGGTTTCAGAGCAGCCACATGAACAACAGATGCTCCGAGCTGCTCAGTGATGGGTCTGTACATGGGTGGGTACATGCTCAGGGGACTGCTAGCAGATTGCAAGATTCAAAAGCAATGTAGTTTGTTTACTTCCAAGTTCAAACCTAAGTGATTGCAGTTATTTCCTTTTTCTGAGAACAAGGAAATACAGGTGTGGGTTAAATGGAGTGCAGCACCTGTGTAATGGCAATCACAATAACGGTAACACTAACATTATAGAGAGGCATGACAAAATGTTGCCTTCCAGTTAGCTGAAAAATCCCTGTTTTCCCAGGATAAGAACTAGATCATACACTAGGCTAAAACATGATTTCCAGATTCACCTGAAGTATGCCAAAATAAATACATAAAATGTTCACAGGGCTTAAAAGAAAGTTAATGGCTGTAAGATGAAATTAACTAGTTACAACTTTTCTCCAGCAAATAAAGTCTCCTGACAAACATAGAGGATAATTCTGTTAAAGCACTCGAGTAGAATTCAGTTAATGTAGTAGATTCTAGTGGTTAGTAGTACTCTTCCTTTGGAAACTCTTACTGCTCATCCTTGGTAGGATTTTTTACTGACATCTAGGAGCATATTCTTCCTCTTTTAGATGTAAAACATTTAATCATTCACATTTTTCAGATCTCACCTCTCAAAATGCAGAGCATGATGCCAAGGGACTGAGTCATTTGAGATCATATGCTTCTCAACCAGTAGACCTTTAATAGTTTACAGTATTATTACAAGGGCTACAATTCATCCAATTTGCAGGCAAGTTAAGGATTTATTTATTTATTATTTATTTTACTGATCTACGCTCTCCATGGAGCTTTCTATTACTAGAACCAGATCAGCAGCAGCATCCTGGTCTGGTCATGGCTCTGCCTCCTTCCCTGAGCTGTAAGGCTTTGAGTATGGTATCAGCATCAAAACCATCCTTGCTAGTCCTGGCATTTGCATACTAACTGCTTCTATAGTGACCTCTTAACTCTGATATACTGAATGCTGAGAGGGTGAAAAAAAAACACACAGTCTATACAGAACAGAACAGAATAGCATCTCTTCTATACCACACATCTCATGCTTTATTGTGCTTTTACTTGGGATTTTTTTTCCTCTGCAAGGATGCACATACTCTGATTTTGATCTTTTAAAATTTCTGCATCCCTTAGGTTGTATTCTTTCACTCCAGAATAGCTCTTGTGACAGATGAACTGGAACAAGTTTGGGCTTCCTCACAGCCACTTCCCATCAAAGTGCCCTGTGCTAAGCAGCAAGCTGTGCAGTCAAATGGAAGGAAGCACAAAAGTCCACTTTTCCCTTATCCCTTCCCCATGGCAACCTGACCAAGAATAGTGACCCTCAGCAGCACAGCTGAGGCCTGAAACTGTGCTGAATTACTCAGAGAGAGCATTTCCTGACCTCAGCCAGAAGAACCCAGTGGAAATACATGGCCTATAAGTGCAGAACCCCTTGTCCAGCATTGTGTTTGTACTGTATACAGCCAACACAGGTCAGACCCTTTCAGAAAGCTGACTTAATGATACTCAAATATAATTTAAAGTGAACCAGTGAACCTAGAACTATTCAGCAGACAGATTCTGCAATCAGAGGGATTTACATTAAGCAGTCAACCCTACCCTCCCCCTAGAAATACTGCACCTTCTTGAATTAGGTATTGAAACAAAATACTTTTTCTCATGGCTGACCCTTGTTAGTTACATGTGAACTGAACTGTTGATGAATCACTAAGATAGCAAATTAGCTACTCGAAGTTGTTGACAGGGTCAGCAAGAATGTACCACATTTTTAAACAAAAATAAAATCATTCTGTAGGTATTGTACATTACTCACTTAATATGTACTTCTTGTCCTTAATGACATTCAGAAACCATTGGCATCAAGAAGAGGAAAAACAAGACATCTTGGGGTTTTCACACTCTCTACATCAAGTGTAATCAGAAATTTAGCACCATAAGCTCTGGTTAAAGAGCAATAACAGTATCTATTTGTTGTGTTTTCATCCACTTAAGTAGGAGAATTGACCTCGACTGTGGGTAGATAAAGGACTAAATTCTCTAAATGGCTACCTTGATTAATATTGTTTCAATAGAACTACAGAACTATAGTCTCTGTTATGTTTCTGTACAATTCAACTCTTGTTAACAGCTCTAAGAAATGTATATCAACAGCATTTTAGTGATAGAATGAACCTGAAAGTCTAGCAGACTTGGCTTGTTTTAAAACCTGATCATTTAGTCTATGGGCTGATCCCAAGGTACTCTCTATTGAATCACTGCTGATCTATACAATGACTGCATTGCTGTGGTCATCACAGGCATCATGAGATATATGATTGAAACTGGGTTTGACTATCCTAAATGACTCCTTTCTTGTAGTCAAATGTCCACAGACAGTGTACCTAAATCAGTAGAAAACACACCGTGCTATAGAAATATTTGAGATAAGAAAACAATAACATAGTGAACAGAAATATTTTCTGCCACAAATACTCTTAAATAGTAAAGCAGCTTCTCTTTTGCCTATCTAATTTCACCTTTTCTCTTCTGTTGAAGGCCTCTTGGCATTTGTGCTGGTCCTGTGAATCTAACTATTTTGCCTCTTCTCCAGTATGTTACCCAACTCTGTTGTTCCTTCCAGTATTTGGCATTTGCTTTGGAATTATGTTTGTCCATCTGTTATTTGTCCTTTTGGTGATGCGTTCTGCCGATTCCCATTTGTTCCTCTCAGCTTTCTCAACAATTTGAGCTTCTGAAGTGTGGCATCAGTCAGCTCTATTTCAGCCCAAGAAGGCGTTTGTACAGAATGACAGAAGGAGAAAAAAAAAATGGCCTAGACTGGTATTTGTTTTCCTTCAGGAACTCACATATACACCTTTCACCAGTGGTCACTCCTACTAGTTGATTTCATTGGTTCAAAGATCTTGTCCAAGAGGTTTTCTTCTATTCTGGTTTGTTTTGCTCCCTTTCATCTTTCTGAATGTTAGTAAGTGGTCGTGAAATCATGAAAGGGCTATGTCAGCAGATAATCTTCCAGTCTTGACTGAGCTCACACCTTTCCCATACCTTCTCCTTTCCTTTTGTGATTACATCTGCTTCCTTTATTAATTCTTCATGGAACTGACTGGTGTGATCTGGCCTGAGAAAAACCACAACTCCACCTACTCCTTTTTTCCTCCCAGTCATATTAGTTTTATCTCTTAAAAAAAAAAAAAAAACAACATCCTCCATGCATTTGCTGCACATGACCTTTACTTGGCATGACTTCATTGTTCAGGCTTAGAACATTTTGTAGACAGAGTTCTAAATTTGTCAGCTCACAGGTTGCTTGTGCATAGAGCAATGTGGCATGGCTAGAGGGATGCTCAGCTATTGATCAGTAACACAGATTCTGTTTTCTTCCCTATCACAGCTCTGAAAACCCCATTTAAGGTCACACTATGGCCAGCCCTAATGTACTAGCTTTAGCAATTATACTGCATTTGTAAAGCTTTGTTTGATGGTCAGACTCTAGGTAGAACCATGTCTCTTTTCACATATTTTCTGATTTATGCTCATCCAGTAATGCAGTCTTTTTAGAAAATCAGATTTCCCAGAAAAGCAGGACATCCTCCTAGAAATCTTGATTTTTTTTAGTAAGTCACGATTTAGTTTGTGTCAGTGGCCCTTGGAGACATCTGAGCAGTGCAGGGGAATGAAGGATACTTATGTTACTTTATTTTCAGTTTTTAATTTAAGTATTAGTTAAACTGTTTATTTAGGTGCATTGAACTCATGTAATTTCAGATCTTACCCTATTGAAAGCCATGAGAATTTTACCATAACAATGAAAGACAGGTACTCAACAGCACTTTTCAGAATAGTTATGGTTTTGAAAGGAAGGAACTTCATTTTCTTCGCTCTCTTTTCCTCCCCACCCCTCACCCAAAAAGATTCTGGTTCCACAGATTTCCACTTATTAAGATTAATTTATGAAATGCTTATGATGTGGTTAGAATGCTAATTTTGATCAAGTCGCAGAATCAGTAAGCCCAAATTTGTAAGGAAACCCTGAACAAAACAATTTGTTGGGGTTTGTGCACGAATGCTTTGCGCTTGTAAATTGGCCAGATTATGAAAACTCATTCTGCTCCTGACCATACAAACAAACCCTGGGTCACGCCTACAGAGAAGTGATCTCTGCATCTTCTGAGTCCTTCTGAAGATTGGGTGCAATTAACGAGATCTCATATAGGGGATCCAGTTCTGCCTTTGAGCTCTAGCAAAGGCAGACTGAGAATGTGCAAGCTGTTTTGGAACACTCTCACTGGCCAGGTATGCTAGAGCATGAGGCCGTATCACATTAACATTAGCATTATTATACAACAGACATTGATGTGACAGGAGGGCCAAAAAAGAAGGCAAAAATCTACTACTAGTACTGTGCATAATCACCTTCTGATTGAAATCACTAAGCAATTGTTACTCTTTAATATTGTGATTTTAGTCTAAAACCATAAACTGTGTGTCCACAAAACATCCTCGGACACTCAAAGCGTGGAAAACGAGGGGAAAACATAAGTGCTAAGTAACACATTTACAATTGGAAGAAAGAGGTGTGAATAGTGCAGTAATGACAAATGTATGCAGTTAATTACAGTTTCAGTGTTGATCATAAGAGGCCTTTTGGAAACAAAATTAATGCATCACATTTCAAAGGAAAGACCAGGTATAGCCAGATAACAAACTGACTAACATGGTCAGTAATCATTAAATCACATCTCATTCTTATTCTTGTAATACAGAAATCCAGAAGTTGCCATCACAGTGAGAGATGTCAGCTTATGAAAGCACTAATCAGCTGATACACACAAACATCATTATTACACACATGGCAAAACACAAGGACAGTCACATTGTCTTTTTAGATGCTACTCCAGTGAGATGTACAAATCTAATAATTTTTCTCTGCAGGAGACTGCTTACCTTAAATCATCATGTTACAAGACTTTACACTTTCAAAATAATTAAAACATTCCAGTTGCAGCCCTGTCACATTTAAACAGCAGAGGCTATAGGAGGACTACCATCATGGCCTCCTATACTGCATGCAAGTAAAATTTGAAGGCTTGAAGGCTTGCTGACTGTAAGCTAGTTAAAAGCATTGCAAAAGTGAGATTTAACTTTGCTGCTCAGTAAAGGGGAAAATAGAGAAATCTCCACAGACTACTAGCCCTGTACAGTACACATTTTTAGTCAAAAGAGAGAATGGTAATTCTACATTATAAACAAGAGCATATTTTTCTCTTTTATTCCTGAGAGCTACAATTAAAGGATGCAAGTCATAAAACAGTGTGTTATGTGATGCATTGTTTTTAATCTCACTGCCTTGTATTATATATCAGGTTCATATAATTCTTTAGACAGGAAAAGGCTTGTTCCATAAAAATACAGACTTCTGCATCTGAAATATAAGTTCGTGCACAAACAATGTATATATCACCAAACCAGCAAACTAACTCACTTACTTAATACACTAAACTTCAAGTTCTTCCTATATTATGTGAAATGGCTTGAAACAGGAGGCAGCTGCCAGGAAACATCACTGCTTCTTTGCTCAAGAGAGACAGGGGAAGGAAGAATGAAGAAAAAAATTCCCTCGATGGATGCCACAATAGCATGTCTTTCATTATCGCCCTGTGTCAAGGCACTGTGTAATGTTCATTGTGCATGCATAGTAAATTACTATTTACCTGCCAGTGCCTTTGATAAGTCAGTCTTTTCTCCCTCTTTTCGTCCACACAGCATGGAACAGTGAAACCTCTTTGCCTATAATTCTTATTAAGGTGATACCTTCTCTGAATAAGAAAGTACACACTTCCAAAGGAGGCATTCTCTTGGGTTTTTAAGGGCCATTGTTTTTATTGTTTTCCTTTTATTTCTCCTACCCTGCTGTGTTTTAATGCTATAGTGACTTCTGTGTATACAACTCTCATATTGAAATGTCTGCCGCAGATATATGCAATATTAAAGAGTGCTTATGAATTTTTGACATCTAATTAGTCGCTACCCAGTTAACATGTCAAGACTCAGAGGGATTAGGGAGTCAGCCCTTTCTGAATAAGTTAAAGCTATGCCCTGTCCTTTTCATGTATTATTCTTTAATGTAGGTGGTGATTATTTTGCCGTGATTAATTGATGAAGCTCATTGGTCTGGCAAGTGTTACAGAATTCACCATTCCTCACTTTTATTTCTCTCTGTAGGGCTTTCCCACTTATTTGAAAGGAATTGGTTCTATTCAGTCTGTGAAGCCTCATTGTCTTTTCTCAATACATGCACGCTGGTTTCTCTTAAGATTTAATCTATTTAATTTTATATCTTTCATACTATAAAGGAAGAAGAAAATTAATAATGCTAGTTTTATTTTAAATCGCATGTTGCAAATAGGGTTTCTTTAAGGTGGTGTTAATTTTCATTTTC
The DNA here is from genome assembly GCA_013399055.1 of Ramphastos sulfuratus. Lineage (NCBI taxonomy): Eukaryota > Metazoa > Chordata > Aves > Piciformes > Ramphastidae > Ramphastos > Ramphastos sulfuratus. Next base: position 87,206 of record WBNM01031655.1, on the reverse strand, counting down.
ATTTTCGATATACCCTTTTAGACAAAATTACAGATATGTATTTTGCAGGATAAAAATAAATTTTAATGGGTTTTAGAATGTTAGTTTGTGGGGGGTTTATAATGCTTTACAAGTCCCCTACATTCAACAAGGTTTGGAGGATTTCAGGTTTTTCTGGTCCCTGACTACAAGCAATATTTTACCCAGGTAATATTTTTTTCCTGGTTTCATTTTAGCATTTTGTGCCTTTTTTTTGTTTTGTTTATTTTGTGTGTTTGGTTGGGGGTTTTTTTATTTTATTTTTTCCTCAGAGATGATAGAATATTTTTTTCGTTATCAGCTATGGTGAATTATATCAATTTTAGCATCCAAATTGAAGCCTTAATTATACAATCTCTGTTTTCCTTGTGCACATTCTTGGGGGAAAGGAAAAAGAAATAAAGAGAAGAAAAGGGAATGTTGGGGCAAATCTATAAACACCTGTAGAAATCTAAGTGATGCATATTTAAAACAATATGATCACTCATAAATTCAGCTGTGTGTCAGGGTTCCTGCTGACCTGTGGTGCACTCCAAAGGAATGTCCCATTGATTATATACAGCTGCGGATGCTTAGAAAGAAACAGCACATATGTGTGCTTCATGGTCTGATATATTTGTTATATCCCCCTCTGTGTAAGTGATATTGGGTTCTATATAAAGAAACAATAAAAACCTATGCTGAGCACTTAATAGCTGTGCTGTTTGCCTGCACAGGCACCATAGCACTGATATTTAACTCACTGTTTCGTAAAGTAGAAGATCTACTTTAGCTATGGAAGACACAATAAAAATATACATATACATGCATGTACATGTTTTTGGTTGGTTTTTGTTGGTTTTTTTTTTCTTTCCACCCCCATTCTACAACACTGCAAAGGAGCATCCTGCTGTATATCATTGCTTTTTGATTGTGATTTCAATGTAGTCGGCTCAAGAGTTTTGGGCCTTGTAAAAGTACAACCCAGTCAGGCATTTTCACTGAAAGGAGAAAACCAGAAAAGGAATTTGCAGAGCACAATGCAAGAGGCAAATGTATAGATATGGTTATTGAAATATTTAATCATGCATGGTGGCTACTGAGAACTTTCTTCAATTTCCCTACTTCTCCATTGCAAAGGAGCTGAACAAAAGGCTGTTGCCATCTGAGTTCATTTCTGCAGCCTCCTGATTTTGTGGACAAATAATTACTTTTCACAGAGCAGAATCAATCCCATTATGAACCTCCACTATTCAAATCTGTAATTGGGACAATAAGAGACCTGCAGTCAGTTTATTTTCTTTTGAAACGAATGAACTTATGCACACATTCCTAAAAATAATATCATTATAAATAAGCCTTTCCTTGCATAGACAGAGTTTTTAATTACAATCCTATGTGCCACTTAGAGTTGGTGCTTTTTAATGTACATTTGGGGCACCGTTTCTAAGGTATTTAGTTGGTGAAAATATGTAAATAATTCTCTATTATCGGGCTTTAAAGGAAATTGCTCTGTATGAGAGAAAGAGGAGAGTGAAAGAGCCAGGTGGTATTTTAGCAAGGTGCCCCTCCTTAAGCCCCTCGTGAGTTTGGTTGGAAAAAATGTTGGATCTGGAGGTTATTTTGAAGAAGCTGAAAGGAGGAGTCACAGCAGCCTCACACACCACCAAACCACAACCCCTCAGGAACAAAAAATGACATTGACCCTGCCACAGAAAGAAGAGCCATGAGGCAACAAGGAAGGGAAATAAAACTGAGTGGAGTGGGTGGGTTGGCTGAAGGAGATGAGAATATGAAGAAGGAAGGGGGAGCAGCATTAAAAGAAATATTAATCAATTGGAGCATATTCACTTTCCCCTGCACAGTAGATTCTATCAGAAGAAAACACTGAACTTTGTAGCATTAGCAGCAGCTGAAATTTAGAATTATTGTTTCCTCCTAACAGAAGACTCATTTTCCACGGCCACATTTGCAGCATAATAAGCTTTTTGTTATTTTTTCAATTAGAGTCAATTGACCTAACAAAATGGTTGGCAATTAAGTGATTTTTGTAATGGTCCGGGGGTAATTTAGTCGAGCTTGTCAGCTGTGTTTCATGAAGCCGAGATGTCTTTTTTTCCCACTGTCTCTCTCCCTCTCCCTCTCTCTCACTTACTCTCTCTCTCTCTCAAGCATAATGGCTCATAATTTCAAAATCTTTTCCTTCTGTTTCCCTCACAATAATTCGCAATTACAGGAAGTTGTTGGAGGTGATTTTTTTCCTACCTTGCTTTTTGAGTCAGTAATTTTAAATAAAATGTACATACTTGTAAAAAGGGGGCTATTACAGAAATCACTTTTTGTGTAAACTCAATTATTTTATGAATAGTGACACCAGTTTCTGCTAGGTTCAACTCCTAAAGGCTGATGTATTATTATTTTCAGGGTAAAAGGTTTTGAACATTTAGAACACTTTTTCAAATCAAACCAGTATTCAGGAAGGTAAACAACAACTTAAATGATGAGGAGCTTTGTAGTAAAGCTTACGGATACATGAGAAGAATGAATACCATGAGGACTTTTAAACAATAGTCTGCAGCTACTGGACTTAATATTCTCCTTCTATGATTTATGAAGGGATTCCTCATTTGCCTAATTGATTCATTTTCTTAAGACAACATCTGGAGTTGCAATTCCTATTAAAGTGTTGTTAGATCTGATGACTAGATCAGATGTTCTTTCAATTGTGTTCTTTTTATTATCTGGTTTTGTAGCGCATGAACACTGGGAACTGAAGCCATGCATCCATCCACCAATGAATCCAAAGACTTTCCAGCATCTGCCTGCAAACGGCCGTCTACTTTTTGATTTTTTAAATCCTTTTTTTCTGATCTCCAACCATGCTCAACATTTCCCCGGTTTCAAGAGCCACCCTCCTAGCCGGTGGGATGCGACAGACGAGCAGCTGCCTGGTGCCGTGCTTGCATCTGCTTCTTCGGCAGCCAGCAGAAGGGGGCACTGCTGGAGCGGAGCAGCCAGATCCCGGGTCCCCCCCGCCTGCCTGCCTGCCCCCTTGCCAGACCTCTGCCTGCTGCCCCTGTCCGCCTCAGATTCTTGTCTGACAGGACCCTGATGGCCCCCTTGCGAGCCCTCTGCCACCTGCCTGCCTGTCTCATGCCTATTGCCCCTACCTGCCCCTGCCTGCTGACCTGCCCCTTCTCCTCTGCCCCTGCCTGCTACCCCTACCTGCCCTCCTGCCTCTGACCCTCACCCTGCTCCTTGCTCCTGCCTGCCCCCCACTGACCCACACCTGTCCGTCCTGACCCCTTGTCTACCCCCTGCCCACCTGCCTCTTCCTATCAAAAACTACATTGGAAAAACTTACCCAGCACAGCTCAGAGGCCCCCAGTGCAATCGTTTCAGCCCCGTGCTGGTCCCGAAGGCAGGGCAATTGCTGAAGGACTACGGGCTATGGCACCAGTGGAAATCTCCCTGCACTTAACACTCCTGTTGCTGGATTAAAAAATTACCAGGGATGGCTGCCGTTTGTTTTGGTTTGCTGTTGTTGCTGGGGGTTTTGTTTGTTTGTTTGCTTGTTTGCTTGTTTTTTCAAGTGGATTATTAGTGGATGAATTTTATTTATTGTTTAAGTTGTCTGATGTCACAGAAAGCTGCTCATCTTGTAGTTCTGTATCACATTCTCAGCTAAAATCTGTGGGCCAAATTCTGGAAGTCATTTTTTGCTTCCTCTTTCTTCCTCTCCTGCATCCAACATCTCTTGGAATTGGGTTGTGAGAGACTAACCTTCTATCTTGCCTACTGGGACAGCAAGGTCTGTGTGCACTATCCTCAGTAAATATTACTTTCATGTTTAGATCTCCATTCATTTCCCTTATGACCCCTGACAGTCTTCTCCTAGGGTTTGATTATAAGTCACTGCAGTTGGGACTAGACTGGATCCTCCTAAGACTTCGATTAATCCACTGCACCTAGCATTTCTGTGACTCTAAAAGGAAAAGTTATGATTCTGAATAAGCATCATGTGTAAGAAAGAAGAAAAAACATAAAGTATTAAGCTTTCATCCAGCACCATAGGAGAGATGTAGTTATTAAATTTCAGCTGCTTATCAAACTGATATGAAAGTCATTTTGCATGATTGCTTTGCATCCTCAAATCTTCTGCTTTTATTTGCAGTGCATCTCTGTGCTTTCTTATTAGAAAAATACTCAAAGGATAAAAAAGCTGATAATATTATTCAGTTTTGACAATTAGGTAGAAAAAACATTTTAAGAAGTGGGATTTTTTTATTGCAGCTAGTAATAATAGTGGTGGTCCTCCTGGTAGCAGTCTCTTCTGCTGCTATTCAGGGTGATGCTAGCTTTACCCTATAATGGCTAAAGCCCTGATGGCTACACTGGTAAAGCTGTTAAGGAGTGTGAGCCAGGATGTCATTCTCAATATCACAAACAATGTATGCAGCCACAGCTTATTTTGTCTTCAGTGGCCCATATTTTATGGCTTTTTTCACTTCCATTTTCTGATTTCAGAGATTCACANCTATGATTCTATGATTCTATAGAGTCTGTGATGAGAAGGGCAGGAGGAATAGCACCTTCCCTGCTTTACACACCCTGTCCTGGGTTTGTGTGCATCTGCTGTCCATCCCCTCAGGATCACTGTCCTGTTAGTCACTTCAGTGAACCTATCTCTGTCTATTTATAATTAGTCTCCCAGATGTGTTAGCTGCCCAACAACTGACTTCAATTTTTATCTCCCCACAACGCAGTTGCCTTCGAGTTTAGCTTAATTTGCTCCTGATGCTTTGCGTGTGAATTTATGCAAGGCTGTGAGCATTCATGGGAATGTGGAGTCCTTAGAAGATGAGAGCAAATCATCCCATCTCCCACAACTCTCCCTTTCCCCTCTGTGGGTTTCCACAACTTGATGCTTTGTTGTCTTTTTTCCAACAAATGTTCCACCCTTTTCTTCAGTACTTTCCTTGCCTTCCCATTTTCTGTCAATACTTCCCCATCTCCTGCTGGGTTTTATTCCTCTATGATTTAATTTACTGTCAGCAATTGTTGCAAAGCAAATGACTCCCTAGCATTCATCTCTATCTTTGGTTACTACCTTCTGTCCAGTCCTTTCATCTCACACTATCCACCTCACATCACTGACCAGATGTCTCATCATAAACTCAGGATAACGAAATTGCAACCTCTTTGGGTTGTTCTTTCTCCATCCTTGTACAGAATTATTTATCCATTATACAATGCTGGAGGATTTTAGCACCATACCTTCTCCTCACACTTTCTCTTCCAGATTTAATTTCCACAAATCAGCTCACTATATTTCTAATCTTCACAAAACATATGTCTGACATATTAAAAGACTGCCTCACATCTTGCTGTCTAGATTTGATTTCTCTTCCTCAAGACATGGGAACTTTCTTCTCTCTCGTTTTTTTCACATCTAGGACAGCAATTTGGTCCATGTATGTCTACAGATCAGGAAAGCAGTCTTGTATACTTCTTCATGCTGGCAAGATCTGAAAAGGACAAGCTGTCCTTCATTGGGAAGGGATTCTAGCAGCCATCCTCATGTAATATGTGTCTTCTCATTAGCTTCTGGGTTGTCCTGAATTTAGAGTGGGATAGTTCAGACCGTAGCCTAGGGCCTGATTTTTTCTGACTCCTAAATGATCATATATATTTTGCTCAGTGTTTGGCTGTCCACCATAATCTTGAATCTGTGTGCAGCTGTGGCTGTGACTTGGAATTAGGAAGTGATGAAACTGTCCCAGGGAGATGCAGAAGCTGGAGAGTTCTGGGCTTGGGAAAGAGATGAATTATAGAGGAAATGCTTCAGCAGGAGAGAGGAAAGGAATTGTCATAATGATGGGAAAAATATTCTGGAAATGAGATATGCTAACCTGGGAAGGATACCTCTTTTGCAGGATTCATCATCAGAATATATTTATTAATATTCTGTCCAAAGTACTTTACAAATTCTAAGATATGACTGTATCTTACACCTTGGCAAGGAACAGAACAGATGTCCTTATAAAGGACAATTTAATCAAGTTAAAATAGCAATTAGTCAGGAGTTTGCTAAAGGAATCAGTAACAATAACTCATGATTGGACCAGAAATGTAAAAGCAAGCTGGTTGAGTTTTACTGTGCTGACCTCTGACTTCTCAAAGTCTGCACTTCAGTCTTACACAGTTTGTTCACCAAATATATATATATATATATATAATTTCATTGGCTGTGGGCTAATATTTTCTCTCTGAAGGCTGATAACTCCATTTTTAACACAAGAAACAAAGACAACTCATTTGTTGAAAATACATATAATGTTCTTAGCAGAGTCTTTTAACATGCCCAGCAGTATATTCCCACTTTATTCCTAGAAGAGTAAAATTACAGTTTCTAGCAGGGCTGGCACCATGCTTCCATGCATTGCAGACATTAGAGCAGAGGGAATAACTCACAATGAATAGTTTAGTCAGTAAGTTTAGCCCTTTTTCTGCTCATGAGATCGCCATGGGCAGACTGAGGTTTCCTTGAGTTTATTATGCAAAAGAATTCAACAAGATTCTTTTTCCTTCCTAACTATTTTTAATTGCTTAAGAACACTTCTCTGTGAACATTCTTCAATCATTTCTTTGTTAGTTATGGCCGCTTTGATGAGTCACATGTTGTTGATTTATTTTTCCAGTGTTTTGAGTGTGCAAAAACTTCTGGGACACATTCATGTGTGTGAATCTAAGATCCAGCTTCCATCAATGCTCTACATGCTGTTCTGAAAGTCTCTGTGAATAGCCACGATATTGAATCACACAAATGTCTCTCAAAAGCAAACAAAACACAACTAGAAGACAGTATATTCGATGTGAATCCATTTCTAAATTCCAGTGAATGTACAAGTGTTTTTTTAGTAGCATTTACCTAGCTCTAGTACATTATAGGAAAAATGTTGTCATCACACTATTCTCATTCCATTCTGTGTTTTTTCTCATGCAGTAGCCATGGGAAGGAAATAACAGCAAATCTTTCCCTGCGAAAAAAAAAAACAAACAGGATTAAAGTAAATGTCTTTGAGTACCAAGTAGCCAGCTCCAGTTTTTCAAACCCAGACTTAACTCATTGCAGTTGTACCTGGGAGGTATAGTTTGTTCAGCAGCTACCTGCCTCCAGGATGAGGACCCAATTAAGAAATATAAAAAGTAATACAGTGCTATAGGGACAAAAGCAGTTTTGAAACTCTACCCAGGCTTTCTGTAAATAGGGATAAATTTATTTGAAAGCAAACATTTCCTGTTATAATGCAGCAGTTCTCTACTCTGTGATCCTCCACTCCAAATTAGAATAGAAAATATAGAATGGAGTGCAAGAGATAACAGATGAGGAAAATACACCTTCAATGTGAATTTCCCCTCCTAGCTATGAGACACTATCTCAAGAATCTCACTGTAGTTAAAGACTGTTACTGAGGCATAAATTAACTACTGGTCACCACAATTCTTCATGATCTTCAAGGGAAATCCCAGGTTATGTCTCCATGCTTCTCTGCCTTAAATATATCTGTGGTTTAAACTATTCCAGACTGTTCAGTGGGTGATGGAAAAGATAGTCTTCTTCCTAAATCAAATTACTTGATTCGGGTCTGACAATCTCCATATCTTTGATGCAGGACCCCTAACAGAGTGACCTGACCTTTGAGGACTTCCAAGACTGGAACTGATTGCACTAGGTTTTGCATTGACCACATCTAGAACAAAATCTGTCTTTCTTTGTTCTTACTTCATGGGCTTTTTGCTTTTAAGACTTTGTGATCCTCCCCTTATTATTTATCTACTACTAAAGCCAATGTACTGCATGTCAGAATTATAAACACAAGCTCAGCTTCCTCTTAACTTCGATTTCAAACCTTTGCTCTGGCGCTAGTCTAAGGTACTGTACATGTATCTTGGATCAGAAATTGTGTATCTCCCATTTTCTATTCTCTGTACCCCACACCATTATTACTTAATTTCTTGCAGTTCTTTTCTGTTGTGACATCACTTTTGTATTTTCATGTCTTGTAGACTTGATTGAAATGGTCTTCACCATACAAAGTTAAGTAATGTCCTTTCCTTCTCCAAGAATCTGAAAGAAAAATGTGGAAAATTACCAAATTTTGACTACCCATTTTCTGAGATGAAAGATATGATTTTCCAAAGCATTTATACCTGTGTGACCATTTTCATGCACAGGGTGCAGGTCTCATGACCTTGTTTACTGGCCAAGGGAACAAGGTCCTTCTGCAATGTCTGTTTTGTGTTAGGACATCAACAAAAAAAAGTGAACAGCTGTGAACACTTCATCATGAATTATTACTTCTTCATTACAAAGGGATGTGAATTGAAATCTGGTCCATTGAATGTTGGCTTTGGTAATTACTGAAGTGGGACTGCTAAAGTAAGTGGATAAATTTCCTATCTAATCAATCCAAACCCTGAAAACTTCCAAAATAACTCTACCTTTTAAAGTTTTCACCTGCATTAGGCAAAATGGAACCCCACTCACAGCAAAAGGGCTAGGTTGCAAGAGTAATAGGATTAGATCACATTTTTCATGCCTTCAAATTCCTGAGACAAGGAGAATTTGCTTTGATCTCTAACTCTGCCACAGCTATCAGAGACTTGCCAATCATAGAATCATAGAATGTGTTGGGTTGGAAAGGACCCTTAAAGGTCAACTAGTCCAATCCTCCTGCAGTGAAGCAGGAATATCTTTAACTAGATCATGTTGCTCAGAACCTAGTTCAACCTGACCTTGAATATTTCCAAGGATGGGGAATCCACACCTCTCTAAGTAACTTGTTCCAGTGTTTCACCACCCTCATTGTGAAATATTTCTTCTAGTTTAAAATTACCCTCTGTCCTGACACAGCAGGCTCTGCTCAAAAGACCATTCCCTCCTTTTTTATACATCCCCTTTAAGTACTGGAAGGCCACAATAAAGTCTCGCTGGAGTTTTCTCTTCTGAACAACTCCAACTCTCAACCTTACTCATAGGAGGAGAGGTGTTCTACCCCTCTGATCATTTTTGTGGACATTCTTGCTTCAACAGATTTATATCTTTCTTGTGCTGAGAGATTCTTCATGAGGTTCATGTGGTCTCACTTCTCAAACTTGTCCAGGTACCTCTGAAAGGCACCCTGTCCCTATTATGTGTCACCACCGCTCAGCTTGGTGTCATTTGGAAATTTCCTGAGAGTGCACTTGATCTTGCTGTTAATGTCATTGATGAAGTTATTAAACAGCCCTGGTTCCAGTATGGAACCCTGAGGGACACCATTTGTCACCAATCTCCATCTGGACATGAAGCTATTGAACACTGGATGTGACCACCCAACCAATTCATTACCCGTCTGACAATCCATCCATCAAATATATCTCTCCTCAATTTAGAGAGAATTATTTTGTGGGGGACCATGTCCTACCCTGGTGTAACCAAAGTACATCTGAGGGACAGGAAGCCAACATGGGATCCTTATCAGCAGACACAGCACATAAACCCAAGCTGGCCAAACTGATGCTTCCAGTGAAGCTTTAATACAGACATTTGCTAGTTTCTGAGTGTTGTCATTGTTTAATTTAAATTTCATGGATGCAACTCCTTCATGCTTTGGAAATATAGAAATTGAATAAGAAAAAAATGTCATTTTCTATAATCACTCAGATCTCCATGTAGGAGTGGTAGAGGGCTGTTGTCTTCTGTCTAACCTATTATTAGGCATGGGCTGGAAACAAATTTGAACTGAAGTTACTGTTACTTTGCTAAACAGCACGGCGAAATCAGAACTCAGGACTCGTTAAGTTAGACTCATAGAATCATAGAACCATAGAATGGTAAGGTTGGAAGGAGACCTCAAGGATCATCTAGTTCTAACCCCCTGCCATAGGCAGAGACACCTCCCACTAGCACAGGTTGCTCAAGGCCTCGTCCAACCTGGCCTTGAACACCTCCAGGGACGGAGCAGCCACAACCTCCCTGGGCAACCTGTTCCAGTGCCTTACCACCCTCACTGGAAAGAATTTCTTCCTAACATCCAGTCTAAATCTTCCCTCTGCCAGTTTAAACCCATTGCCCCTAGTCCTGTCATTGCAAGATCTTATAAATAGTCCCTCTCCAGCCTTCCTGTAGGCCCCCTTCAGATACTGGAAGGCTACTAGAAGGTCTCCTGGAAGCCTTCTCTTCTCCAGGCTGAAGAGCCCCAACTCTCTCAGCCTGTCCTCATAGCAGAGCTGCTCCAGCCCTCTGATCATCTTTGTGGCCCTCCTCTGGACCCGCTCCAACACTTCCATGTCCTTCCTGTGCTGGGGGCTCCAGAAGTTAGATTTAGGTTCAACAGATGTGAATGAATGAGGTTTTTTCTTACACCTTCTAACCTGAACATCCTTTTGCTCCATTTCTTATCTCCTTTCTGGTAGCACTTGTGCATACCTTCCATTTTTCACTTGCCTATGAATTTATATCACCCTCCTGCTTATTTAGTCACTCTCCTGGGACCTGTGGTCATTCCTTACATCTTTCCTTCATTTCTTCTTCCATGCCCTACATATTGCTCCTCTTTACCCAAAATCTCAAGGTTGCCATGCTTCTGAATGTTCTGGCCAATTTATTGCAAAGTATTCCAGATTGTCATAATTTTTCCCATTTTTTCCTAACTGTCAGAGATGGAGCACATGCACATACTGATCAGCCTAGAAAAGAGGAGGCTCAGGGGAGACCTTATTGCTCTCTACAACTACCTGAAAGGAGGTCATAGCGAGGCACCCACTGACAGAAAAAGAGGATGCAGTCTCAAACTACACCAGGGCAGGTTTAGGCATGACATTAGGAAGAAGTTCTACACAGAAAGAGTGATTGTCCATTGGAATGGGCTGCCTCAGGAGGTGGTGGAGTCACCATCCCTGGAGGTGTTTAAGAGGAGGCTAGGCGACAGACTTAGTGCCATGGTTTAGTTAATTAGAAGGGTAAGGTGATAGGTTGGACTTGAAGATCCTAGAGGTCTTTTCCAACCTGGTTAATTCTGTGATTCTGTGATTTGTGCATGCACATTAACCTCATGCCCAAAATGATTGTGTTTTTTTCTTGTTAAGCAGAAGCCCTGCTGAATCACCCTTACTAAAATCTCTCCATCCCCAAGCTTCTTACACCCTTCCCTCCCCACTTTCTGTGGGAAACCAAGCTTTTTCCTCCCCCTGCATATCCCTTGGACTCCATCAGGATTCCATTTCTATCCAGAGATCTAGTCAAATCCAACAAGCAGGAACAAAATCCAACTGAAGTGGCAGGGACCTGGTGTATCTGTGAAGTTTGACTGAAAGCAACTGAAAGGTATATTTATTTTTAAACATTCGCAAACAACATATTTTCCATAATCATATTCTCAGAAGTGATAATTCACTTAAAACAGAGACATAGAGTAGAAAACTTGTGACTTGAATGGTGAATTCTGGCAAATAGCCACTGGAAGCAGATTTTTAAAAAGGAAATTTCAAGCCACCATCATTACAGACGGGACTGTTTCTGGTGGTCAAGGAAAACCGAATTTCATGATAAAGAAAGATACTGTATTAACAACCCTTGAAAATTAAGTTATCTAATTAATTATCAAATGTAAATTGCATGGTTTCCTTCCCTCAGGCTTGGCCTATCAGTATGTGACATTCCTAACGTTCTGGTGAGAGTTAATTTCTATACACCTGAACTTCTAATATTTTAATTACTTACTAGAATTTATCAGTTTTTGCCTGTCCCACTGATGGAAATAAGTTGTACTAAGTGCACATAGTGTAGATCATGAAACATCTTTCTGATAATACCTTCTGG
>WBNM01031655.1:57843-70343 GCA_013399055.1 Ramphastos sulfuratus | reverse complement strand
ACTAAGAGCATGCGAGTTTAAGTTTATTTCATTGAAAAAGACACAATGAAGTTGTTCTTCCTGATATAGAAACAGCTATATTGTTTTTTATAGGATTTTTAGTGCAGGCTTCTTCATCTGTCCTGGATTTGATAGCTACTCTATCAACTGGATGTTTGGTTTGTTTTGTTGTTTCCATTTCTCACATGTTCCTTTTTTTTTTTTTTTTTTTCCTTGAAGGTTACATATTTAGGAGAAGGTCAAAACAAAGGCTTAGTCCAGGTACAGATTGCAGCCTCAGTCATTACTGGGACCAAACCAATTTATCAAGCTTAAATCAATTCAGGACACACANGGTGGTATGCAGGGTGGGGGGAGTGCGGAGAGTGAAGAGAGGCAAACATGAAAAAAACTCAGACCAAACCAGTTTGCCTTCTCCTTTTGTGAAGTGCATGTGATGACTGAACTTTTGACTTTAAAGTTTTTTCTCTGGTGCAGTGCTGCGGAAAAAGAAACAAATAAAGAAACAAACAAAAAATCCCTGTGGTGCAAAGACCAGGCTAAGGCAATACCTGATGAGGGGAATTTTTTTTTTTTTTTTTGGGGTTGTTGTTGTTTACTTGAAGCAGATAAAACACCCACCTTAAACCCGCCCTCTATTCAGTTCAGCAGCACCTCCATACTCCAATAAACCGTTTTCATTCCATCTGGCGTGCGTTTGCTCTGAAGACATTTTCCTGTCAATCTCTCCTGCCACATTAAAAATCTGTCATTACTATTGCATTGCCGCCTGGCTCCTGAGATTTGTCTGACTGCTTTATTGCTCCTCTCATTTTTTTTTTTTTTCTGCTACAGCCGAGAAGCAGAAATAAAGGTTTGTTGTTGAAACATGGCCGCAAGGAAAGTAGGAGGCACACATCTGTCAAGGTATTACCTTTCTTCAACCAGGGATTAAGGTGTTTTACTGCTCTCGCTACTGAGCAGTCACACTGAATAAATTTTCTCAGTAGAACATAAAAATGAACTCATACATTTTGAACTGGGTTTCATTCTTTCAAGCCAACCCATATAATTATGCAATGGCATCAGTGTTCAGGGGGAAAAAGAAAAGTCAGAAATGTTTCTGTGCACCCCCCTTCTCTCTCCTGCATCGCCCTTCACATTTACGTTATTTAAATGCTTATTAGGATGGCAAGACTGATGCAATCAGTATTGGGGTAGGAAATGAGGTGGGTTTTTTTTTTTTTTACTCATCATTGTTGCTGTTACTGGATCCCTTGCAAGGTCAAATGGGGTACAGGACTTAACTCCCCATTTTTTTTTCTCTCTGTGCTCACGAAATATGCATGGTTGAGAATATTTATTGTGAATTCACACTGAAGCAAGTCCATAGAATAATGATTTTTTTAAACACTGCCTTTTGAAAGAAATTATCAATATTAGCAGCCATGTACTCTTCCCATTGCATCTGGAGATATTAACTTTATAATATCAATGGTACAAATGAAAATGACTTAAAAATTAAATACGGTCAGTGGAAATGGTTGTTACAACAAGACAGAGCATTCTAGACCATCCTCCACAGTTCCCTGCTAGACACTTCTACATAATCACCTCAGTTCAGTTATATGAAGTCAGATGTCTGTGGGTTCAGGGGTTATTTTACATGAAGTGTAAAATAAACATGAAGTGTGAAGAATATAAGCAAGTGAAGGATTAGTACAATTATCTGTAAAGGTGGACAAGATAGGGTGCTTTATGGTTTAATAGTTTTCTATTATTCTTTTTTCTGAAAAAGAGTGATTTAGCTTTTAAATCTGAGGAGGCCTCAGAACAGAAGGACTAACCTCTGTGCAGGAACTATAAGCCTCTCCAAACTTTAAGGAAAAAGTAGTTAAGAAAGTATCACACGTGTCAGAAATCATAGCTCCATCTGTATAAATGCATCCCGAGTTCCATATATTCAGGTAGCTCTGTAATATGACCCCACCATCAGTTAGACTTGCTCTCTGTTTTGCCCTAGGGTTCCTACCTCGTAATGTCTGTGGTGCCTCCTCTCAGGCTCCACTTTGGAGTGAGACAAATACCTCTCACCAGAGTTGCTAAGTGATGTCATTGTTGAGCGGCATATTTATTTAGCAGTAAGGAGGCTCAGTTCGAACAGAGAAATATTAGGACCTCTAGATCTACTGAAAAAGTGCTGTTTGAACAAAAGCAAATAAGCTATTTTGCAGGTCAGCAGATAATCTGTCACTCACTTATTCTTCACAATGTCCCAATAAGGTCATAAATCACTGTGATAACAGTTCAGTACTGTAGTCCCCTGGCCTCTACTTTGTTCTGTCTCTTGACTATTTTCCACCCATTTCAACCCAACAAAGACAAGAGGAAGAGTGAAATCTCCTCCCTCTGGTCCAATCTCCTTCCCAGACCTAAGTTGCATGACTGAATTTACAGTTTTCTGATGCCAGAACAGCACCTGGGAACATGTTGGGCTGGATTAGGAGGCAATGCTACATCTCAAACCACTTCCTGATTTTAATTCTTCAAGGGAAGGAACCATCTTCCTCTTTTGTGTTAGCATAACACCTTGCACGGTCGAGAATTTCAGGCTGTTATATTGTGCTTCAGTGCAAATGATAAATTATAATGTGTCTGTGGAAATACAGTTCATTCAGATGCTTTTTTATAGCACACATTGATGTGCCTCTCTGTCTTAGAATTTACAAGTAGTTGGTCCATAGGAGTAAATATATACAGTGAAACAATTGGTGCTGTCCATTTCCACACTGTATGCCTTTTGAGGGGCTGCTTCAAACTAATTCAAGTCTGGTCCCATGGACTAAATGGCCTTTAACAAATGAAGTTACATTAGATGCACTTCCAGAGCACAAATTCTATATTCATTTCATCTGTGCTTCCTGAACCCACTTTGCAGTTCGAGCCACAGCTTTCTCAAATTACCAGTGTAAATGCAGCTGATGCCTTTTCTGACTGCCCTTGTAGTTGCTGAATCCTGCTTATAACTGATGTGCCTCTAAGTGCTTCAATGACAAGGTGTTGTTTGGTGGTACAGAGAAGCNAGGTGTTCAAGGCCAGGCTGGCTGAGGCCTTGAGTAACCTGTACTAGTGGGAGGTGTCCCTGCCTATGGCAGGGGGTTGGAACTAGATGATCTTTGAGGTTCCTTCCAACCTTACCATTCTATGATTCTATGATTAACCTGCTTCATCAGGTGAATTCTACAATGCATATTTATTGGAACACAAATAATCTACAGATAATCAACCAAAATACAGGGAGAGAAAAAGATGAAGAGGAATATATTTCTGTTCTTATTATTTTGTCTATGTTTTTTTTCTTATACAAAAGCATCCGTAATAACTTTCTTTGATACAACTCTCAGGGAATTTGAAGTGTTACAAATGACTGTAAATCTGGATTATTTGCATAGGTCTGGGATTTTTGGTGGTCTTTCAAAGCTAAGTTTCAGAAATACAATTGTTGGTAATGATCCTTTACTTACTGACTCCCCTCTCAATATGCATAGTTCAGAGTTAAAAATGGTGTCAGTACTTGTAGTTACATTCACAAAGATTATCTGAAATGGGCAACTGCTTTATACTTTTGAGTGCATTTAAATCACTTATCAGGATCCAGATCAAAGCTGGCAATGACTTCTTGCCATTGCTTCAAAAAGCAGTTCGTATTTGTAGGAGACAATCTTAAGGGGCCAAGTTTTCAGAAAATTTGAAGATATTGACTGTCCTTTTGGGAACCTCAGAGTTCTTGTTTCTCTTAAAAAGTAATGACCTCTATTTTTTATTTAAATAAGAACAGCTGAAAGTAAAGGGAACTCCATATCTCAGTCCTCATTGAACTGACTACTTGATTTTAATTACCCAGGAAACCATGACCATATTTTCCTGTGGATGAGGAATCTTCACATCCGATCAAATCAGCTCAAAGATTGAATTTAAATACACATAACTTCTGTTCCACACAGAAGAATATCGTTGATAAGTATCTGAGATGAGGATCTGGATAATACAGTTTGTTCTAGTTTTTGAGGTTGTCCATCCAGCCATGGATGCATCTCATCCAGTCAGGCCAGAGTTATCAAATCTTTATGCACAGTCCCAGTGGAACAAGCTGACTGCGTATATTATCTGTGTTCTGGGAAACCAGATACACAAGCTTGAGTGAGTCTATGAATTCTGCTGCCCACAACTCACTAAGTGTTACCTCCTCTCACAAAAAACCAAAAAACAAAACAAAAAAAAAACAAAACAAAACAAAACCAAAACCAAAAAAACCCAACCCCCCCCAAAAAATAACTGCCAAAAAAAAGCTGCTCTCACATGATAATTTTAGCCTCCATACTGTCACCACAATTATCATAGAGCCACTCCTGCTCCATGCATTTAGGTCACCCCATCTTAACTGTTCTTAATCTCCTGCTATCAGTAAAATTAAGTTAGATCCACCTCAGGTATACATAATTAATGAAGGACCCTTTTTTCCTAGTAAAACTAAACTCACTTATCTTCTTCCTAATAAAAATCGGAAATTCACTTATCCCTCTCTCATACCTGTCTCTACCATGCCTCTTCACAAAGTAATGCCAGCTAGTGCAGCTACCTAAGATGCTGCTTTTAGTGAGGAAAAAAGAACAGAGGGAGTCTGTTCAACCAGTAAATTTTGAGGGAAAGAAAAGGCATGGAGTTTCCCAGCGTCGAAGCTTGAATACATTTATTTTACTGAGAAAAGTAGCAGCTTAGGCTGCTTGCTTCTTATATCACTTGTCTCTGAAAATGAGCATATTATCTTCTGCAAGGGAACCAAAACTATGGCAAGGAAACATCATCTCCAGTTCCATCAGCTGATTCTTGTAACATAGATACTGCTTTACAGATTTATCAAGGGAACTCCCATTGCAATTAGATCCGACTGGCATGGTACCTACTCCCATGCTTGGCCACATGTCTGTTGAGATTGGCTGCTGTACCCATCACTTGGACACAGAAAAACATTAGAGAAAGGAAAGACATCTGCCAATCAGTAGTGAGCTTTGAGAGAGAAGTTTTCTACTGCAGGCTTCCTACATGGACTTCAGTTCACATGCAGCACCTCTGCGCATCCATTCCCTGTCTATGGAGCCAGGGAGGACAGCATCTCCTCCGCCCACTATCTCCCACATACTGTGGTGACTGCTATATGTGTACCCAGCAGCAGGACCAGTAGAGCAGACACAGTGATGTGTACTTCAGAAACCCACATGGGAGTGTTCCCAACAAGACTGCTGCTCACGTGCTCACTCACATATTTAAGCATCTCCAGTGTCACAGTCTCTCATCTCTCCATTGCTAGAGAGGAAGTACCATGAATGATTCATGCAGAGAGCTGCGGGCAGCTCTCTCCCAGGTCTGTTCACTTCTGCAGAGCATACATCTGTGGTTTGCTTTGTCTTTTCTGTCTCTCTGTGCCCCTCTTCCCTCTGCACTGCTTCTAGGCTGAGGGTGATGGTCTGAGAAGGCAGATCTTTCCCCTCAGGGAGAATTTGCACTGTTGATGCACAGATCTCAGAGCTGTACATCATAAAACTACGGCATGTTACATTGCAAACCTTCTGGCAGACATCTAGAAGTATCTTCCAAGGTCTGCAGTTTCTTATTTTTTCCCCCGATATTAATCAAAAGTTATACTGACATTCTTAGTTGATCAAAAAATATGGGTTTGGGCAATTAGATATCTAAAGAATTCTAATCAAGTCTGGATATTTTTTTTCATTGTATGTTCCCCCTTCCCAGTGAGTTTTTGATCCCCACACAATAAGTGTTCTGTCCCTGATGAACCACATTGGTTCACAAATTAAAATGAAAAAGATAAAACTTCTCTGATCTTACCTGAAAATTGTATGTAACTAGTAGGTGTTGGGAAGGACAGAGAGGACAGGGAGGTATTATTTCTTTAAACCTGTCCTACATTCTGCAAATACCACTGGTGAAATGTCAGAGTAACCTCTACGACAGACTATGGTGCAGGTAGTCTTCAAGGATGTGTATTTTTGCAAGTCACTGAGTGCTTCTGAACCCGGGGCTGTGTCAGACTCTTCGGGCACTCCTTAGGATGTCTTCAGTGCCTTTTACATGTGAGTCTCGTGCTGCATTTTACTCAAATGCTTATGGATTGCTATGCCGGATCACAAGGATAGATTGGTTTCCTCTTCAGAAAACAAGCTTGAAGTGCAAAAACCATACTGGCCACTCTGATGTCTGCCTGTGCACGGCAAAAGCAAATTTTAATATGAAATGTTAGAGGTCTCAGCTCAGAACAGAGTGGTGAAGTGGCTGCCCTCATGTCTCAACTCAGGTTGAAACAGGCCTGGAAATACTGAGGTCAGTGTACCCTGGGAAATGAGCCTGACACCATGACATTTTCCTCTAGAGAGTGACTGCAGCACTGTAACAGGCACCAGGGCTTGGTGGTTGTTTATCTGTACTCTGTGATGTTGTGTCCTGCAGGGCATATTAAAGTCCATGAAATAATGATGAAGCAGAGGGGTAATTAAAAGCCACAGTGACATTGATCTGCAGAAATTTCAGAGGGAGCTCAAGCCACACAGGGAGACTATCCATCTTACCTCACACAGGGCCAGCTTGATTGGCCTACTGTGTATTGCAGATGGCAAGGCTCCTCACCTGTGGCCAGGAGGGCTCCCAGTGCAGCAGCCCTACTGACTTCACATGGCTGCAGTACAGAAGGATGACAAGTGCATGGTCACAAATGCTATAATCTGCCCTTGCAGAGCAGCAGAACAGTAATTTAAAGATACAAGTCTACTTTCCAGTCCTTTCTCTTTTATCAGGATATCATAAACCCCATAGTTTTACATGTGGACAGTTTCCTCTACTGAGAACCATCAGGCTTTCACGCTTCTTTGCTATATGAATTTGGTCACTATTTAGCATTGATTCTTTTAGTCTCATCCACTTTTCATTAGTTTATTTTCTACACTCAGAAAACTCCAGGGGACATTCCACATCGACCTCTACCTCTACATGGTTTCTCATTTCATTTTCTAATTCACCAAAGCTAAATAAAAGTTAACCTGGGGTTGCAGACTTTCCCTCAGATAACAGGATCTCTTTCTTCAGTTTGGACTTTGAGTACTTGGGATCATTTCTCAACCTGTAGCTTAAAGATTACAGGTTTCAAACTACTTCAGAAGCTGCCTTTATGTCAGAGAAGTGAGAATTACAGAGCTAGCTAAGTTAACAGTGATGCCATGGCTTTCTCTGGTAGCTGGCATCTTCTGTACATCATTATATAATCACATTTTATATTCTTTTTATAAATCCCAGCCTATTTTTTATTCTTTGCTTCCTCCCACTTCATTTGCTACTGACGACTGCTGCTAAAGTTCCCTTACCTCTCTCAGAAAGGAAGTAGGTTAAGAACAAAAAGAACTCTATCAGATTAAGGCAAACATGTGGGCCCTACTGAGAAATGATGCATCTTGCAATAGTACCAGCAAACCAGCTTACTTTGAAGACTAAATTCTAAATATATACAGAGACTTGTGTGAGCCAAAAGCATATGTCTTCTGCTTGTTTTCAGTTGTTAGACTCCTGATGTCCTAAATATTGCAGCCTCATAAAGGGGCAAAATTGATGCAATCAGGATAATAAAATCACTCTGACAAGGCTGCAGTTTATATTTAGTTTATAATTAGGTGTCTGCTGTCTCAGGTTAAGATGCTGTAAGGTTCCACTGAATTCTTAAGCTATTCACAGCTCTGTGCTGCTACTAACATAGGAAAATGCAATGTCCTAACAATATCTTCATGTAAACACATCAAAAAAGGAAAGATGGGAAATCCAAGAAAAAAAAATAAATCTAGATTTATGTTTTCTGCACAGAAAAATTGAGAGATTTTGCAATATTTAGCTGGAGGATGATAAGGAACTATTATCTTAACAAATAAAGTGAAACAGGTCCTCAGTTAACAGGGATTTCAGCCATGCCAGGGTGATCATTACAAATTAAGGATCACATTGTCTGTACTTCGAAAGTGACAAGAACTTCCTCTGACACTTTTTTTTTTTTTTCCCTCAATATATAAATAGATTCCTTCTGACTTCTGGAGAGCAATTAGTATAATTTTCTGATTTTGGTAGTTTCTAATGCTGGGATTTTCTCTGCACAGATACAATTATCTGTCTTCGTGTACTTGTTTGTACACCTCTAGACAAGCTAATCTGTTCCACGTTACTGTTTTCAGTCTAGACGATGTCTAATTTTTCCAAGATTCAAATACATTGTTCAGTTCTGAATGTCACAGTTGACTAGAAGAGTATGAATATCTTACATCTCTCCTGGCATGTAAGAAATTAGAAGTGTTTCCATAATTGCCTAATATCAGGGCCAAAAAGGCAAAGTAATGTAAAAACTAAAGAAAATAAATGGTTGGTGAACAGAATCATAGACTACTCAACCACTATGGCCACTAAACCATGTCCTGAAGTGCCACACCTACACTGTTCTTGAAGAACTCCAGGGATAGTGTCTCTGCCACCTCCCTGGCAGCCTGTTCCAATGCCTCACCATTCTCTCAGTGAAAAAGTTTTTCCTGATGTCCAATGTAGACCTTCCCTGGAACAACTTAAACATTTTATCTTGTCCCATCAGTAGTTGCTTGGAAGAAGCAACCAACACCAACCTCACTACAACATCCTTTCAAGTAGTTGTACAGAGCAATAAGATCTCCCTTTAGCCTTCTCTTCTCAGCTACTGCTTATATGACATGCCCTCCAAAGCCTTCGCACCAGCTTTGTTGCTCTTCTCTGGACATGCTCCAGGACCCCTATGTGTTTCCTATACTGTAGCACTCAGAACTGAACACAATACTGGAGCTGTGGCCTCACCAAGACTGAACACAGGGCCACAATCTCTTCCCTACTCCTTCTGGACACACTGTTTTTGATACAGGCCAGCATGCCCTTGATCTTCTTGGCCATCTGGGCACACTGTTGGCTCACTCTGTGATTCTGTGATTCTGTAATTCTGTGATTCACATTGAGCAAACTGTCCACCAGCACCCCAGGATCCTTTTCCACCAGGCTGCTTTGCAGACACTCTTTGCCAAGCCTGTGGCATTGCTTGGGGTTGTTTTGCCCAAAGTGCAGGACTCGGCACTTGATCCTGTTAAACCTCATCTTATTAACCTCAGCCCATCAATTTAACCTGTTTGGATCTCTCCGTAGTGCCTTCCTACCCTCGAGCAGATCAACAATCCCACTCAATTCAGTGTCATCTGCAAACTTGCTGATGGTGCACTTGACCCCTTCATCCAAATCTTTAATAAAGATATTTAACAGAATTGACCCCAAAACCAAGCCCTTGGGGACACCACTTCTGACCAGCCACCAGCTAAATTTAAANCTGCCAAGAGCCCTGGAAGGGACACACAGATTGTCCAGAATAATCAAGACCAGGCCAGAGATCGTCTTCCTCCTTTCCCAGCACCCTGTGAGGCCTCAGTGGCTGACAAGACACCAACAGAACCCCCTGAAAGCATTTACGGTACTGTCTGCAGCTGTAGCTAGCCCTGTGAGTTGGGAAATAATTTTTATGAGTAGACACTTAAAACCTCTTGTAATTCACTGATTGCCTTCTGCCATAAGCAGAAAGGAGCTCCTTGAGCCCATCTAGTAGACAAGTGGTATAATTAACTGCAAGCGGTGTATTGACCGCAGGAACCTTCTCTTCCAGTTAAATTGAGTTCAATTAATCTTATATTATTGCTAGTTATTTGTTCTGGATCTTATATTATTCCTTTGTATAATGTTTCCATGACCGTTGCAAGAGAATCTGATTGTTATTAAAATTAGTGGTCAGGGGGGTGAGACTCCTAAATACCAAAATTAATAAACAAGATTAATTTTGAAAATACCATTTTGCAATCAATTAATTACCCTTCCATTACACAGGCAACAGGCCTGTAGTTCCCCGGATCCTCCTTTTGGCCCTTTTTGTAGATCGGTGTCACACTGGCACCTGCCAACAGTCTGGCATCTGCCCTGTTAACCAGGGCTGCTGACAGATGAAGGAGAACAGTTTGGCAAGCTTCTCTGCTAGCTCCCTCTGCACTCTTTGAGTGTCCAGGTGGTACAGCAGGCCATCAACTGTTTCCTCCTGGATTATGGGGAGTGGGTGCTGCCTTACATTGCTATCAGGAGGCTGAATACCCTGAAGATAATGGGGTCTGATTATTAAAAATGGAGGCAAAGAAGGCATTAAGTACCTCAGCCTTTTCTTACCCTGATAGCAATGTTCTCCCCTGCATTCAATACAGAGTGGATATTTTCCTTGCCTTTCTTTTTGTTGTCAATGTAATTGTAAAAACTTTTTTGATTATCCCTCACAGCAATGGCCAGATTGAGTTCTAGCCGGGCTTTTGTCTTTCTGATATTCTCTCTGCATGACTTAACTATATCTCTGTACTCTTTTTGGGTTGCCTACCCCTCTTTCCAAAGTTGGTAAATTCTTCCGTTTTTCCTGAGCCACCTGCAAGAGCTCCTTGTTCAGTCAGGTCAGTCATTTTCCCCAGCAGTTCATTTTATGACACACGGGGACAGTCTGCCCCTGCAACTCCAAGAATTCTTTCCTGAAGAATGTCCAGCCTTCCCAAACCCCTTTACCCTTCAGGACTGTCTCCCAAGGGATACTTTTAACCAGTGTCCTGAACAGTCCAAACTCTGCCCTCCAGAAGTCCGTGGTAGCAGTTTAATGTTGAGTTAACTGTGGGAATCTTCTAATCTAACTAAATTAAATCCTCAGAAATTCTCATGTACTTTGAGTGTGTTCATGAAAAAGCAGATTCCAGAATTACGGCGGTTTTACTTTTTTACTTTTAGCTTTTCAATAAGCTACAGTATCTGAACCATTTTACTTCTCTCAAGCATAAAAAACCTACCTTTTTTTGTCATCTGACTTTTTTTAATTATTTCATATTTATCATAAGTTGCATGTATTAGGTGTAGAACTAAGGCACCTAAAATAAATCCCAGATGTATCCAGTACCTTACTCACTTCCCTAGCCGATTATGTGAACTGAATTCAGATTTTATATCCACATTGTCATCCATCAAAATTTTTAAAAAATCCATAATGAGGTATCAAAAGAATGTGAAGTTGGTGCAGAAATCACAGTATTTTTAGAGTCCATCCTAAATGCTGACTTAAAAAAAAACATCTACTGAGCCTTTCAAAAGCCTTATTTCAAACTGTTCTTGGCTAAACAGGATAGTTAGAAATTCTTATATTATTAAAATTAAATAAAGAAATTTCTTGTTTGGTTGTTGGGACTCTTTTTTTTTTTTGCTTTCTCTTATAATACTGCAGGTGTTAAGAACAACATTAAAGATGGCATGACTCCTAGTGAAGCCTGGAAAATGGTCTACACTGCCTATTTAGCTGTCCACAGTGGAAAGACTTGCAGCATTGACTTCTACTCTGTGTCAGTATTTATTGCTCCTTAGAGTAGAGTGGCCTGGAATTAGGGACCTGATTTATAATTAAAAGTCAGGCTCAGTATTTTGGGTGGTTTAGGTATTGTGCTGTGTCAATGTTCTGTACAGAGCTGACTAAAGTATGCTGAATGTGTAGATGTCTTTCGGTGTAATTAGTTCATTGTTTGGTTTCTACTGATGCAAGTCAGCTCTTCCACTGGCACTGCATACTCTGCATTTACAGCTGTTAAGTGAGGACCTTTCCTCTGAAAATTAATCACTCAGTAAACTTTGCAGGGACATTAAAATATGCCTTGATACAAGCATACTCATGTCTCAGACTGGAACTGGGAACTACAGACCAGTCAGTCTCACCTCTGTGCCTGGCAAGATCATGGAACAGATTCTTTTGAA
Organism: Ramphastos sulfuratus; assembly: GCA_013399055.1. Lineage (NCBI taxonomy): Eukaryota > Metazoa > Chordata > Aves > Piciformes > Ramphastidae > Ramphastos > Ramphastos sulfuratus. Next base: position 58,439 of record WBNM01031655.1, on the reverse strand, counting down.
AGCTCTGCTAAGGCAAATGGAAAACAAAGCAGAGGTGATTGGTGGTAACCAGCATGGCTTCACCAAGGGCAGATCTTGCCTGACAAATTTGGTGGCTTTTTATGAAGACGTCACAGCGACAGTGGACAAGGGAAGGGCAACTGATGTCGTCTACCCGGACCTGAGTAAGGCATTTGACTCTGTCCCACATGACATCCTGGTCACCATGCTGGAAAAACATGGACTTGATGGGTGGAATACTCACTGGATAAGGAATTGGCTGGATGGTCGCACACAGAGAGTGGTGATCAAGGGCACAACGTCCACCTGGAGATAAGTGACAAGTGGTGTCCCTCAGAGGTCAGGGCTGGCACCAGTGCTGTTTAACATCTTTGTCAGTGACATGGACAGAGGAATCGAGTGCACCCTCACCAAGTTTGCAGTTGACACCAAGCTGTGTGGCACAGTTGACTTGCTAGAGGACAGAGATGCCATCCAGAGGGACCTGGACAGGCTGGAGAGGTGGGCCCAGGCCAACCTCATGAAATTCAACAAGGCTAAGTGTAAGGTCCTGCACCTGGGTAGGCACAATCCCAAGCACAAATCCAGGCTGGGTG
>WBNM01031655.1:30697-57793 GCA_013399055.1 Ramphastos sulfuratus | reverse complement strand
GTGACCTGTACTAGTGGGAGGTGTCCCTGCCTATAGCAGGGGGGTTGGAACTAGATGATCCTTGAGGTCTCTTCCAACCTTACCATTCTGTGATTCTATGATTCTATGATTCAGTAAACTAAAACCATTTTTTCCAAAAGGGACTTGGGTATGTCCAGTTGCATGGAAAACCACTTTTAAAATTATTGTCTGCCCTGTAAGATATTATGTGTGGTTTCTTTCTTACCTTGAAAGGAATGAAAGCATAGACTCTAAGAGTTAAATTTTATTGTGTTACATGAAACTGCGTCCAGAAGGGCAGAAGTGGTAAAAGTATTGATTTCACCTTTGTAGCACCTCTTTTCTCAAGAGGATTGTCCAAAAGTACCAGATTTTCCTGCTAAGTCAGCCCTAATGCCTTTGGCAATGGAGACAATGTTTCTCTGGAGAGAAACACCTCTACATATCTGCTGAATGAAGGCTCCAGCTGCAAAAGGCATGACTTTCATGTATAAATTTCTGGTATACTAACTCATATCAGTTCCAGAGTCCCATGACACCTTATGACTTATGTTATCACTCACACTGTAGTTATAAACCAATGAGAAATATCCAACAGCTTTATATACTTCGTCTAACGTAAATAAATTAACTATAGCTGTACTAAACCAAATTAATAGTTATTTTCACAAACTTGAGAGGAAACACCAAAAATTAAGAAATTTGAGCCATACCATCTCATAGGCTGATGTTAAGGATATGGATAAGCCACTGAACTGCTCTCTGATTTAAACACTTTTCGCCTGTGAATTATTTTCAGAAATCCCATGATAATTTTGAAATTGTACAGAAATAATAGTGTTTATTACCAATATTGTTTGCATACATTACTGACTCTAGTCTTAATTCAGCCTTGGTACACAATGCACTGAGAGATGTGTAGTCCTACACTGCCACAAAGAGTTTGCGCTCTAACTAGCCTGAAAAGATAGAAGGAAGATGTACATCTCCTATGACTATTATGATCACTATTCCACATACAAGAAACTGAGAAAAGTTATGCAAACACCTCAGAATAGTACCAGAAATATGTGAAAGATCCGCAGACTACGAATCATCAGATGATGTTCCAGTCCAATGTTTCAGCCTTCATTAAAAAACAAATCTCCTACAATTTGAGCTCTTGGGCCTCTCTATGCTTGCAACACACACTACCTTGCTGACAAATGCTATGAGTTTAGTGTTTGGTGACAACGGTAGCATTGGAGATGACACAATGTTTGCCATGTGGACAAGTCCAAGTTCCAAATGTAAGAATCGAGACTCCATTGCTCTGAGGACTTCTCTGCTTGCCTCATACAACTTTTTGTACATCCACATCTTCTTTCCCACAGAAACTTAACAGGTGTATGAGCTTTTCGTCCTGAGATGATCAATCCAAGTTCCTAACAGACCAGAGAAGCCAGTCTGAACTTGTGTCTTCATTGTGCAAGTGAGTCCCTGTTGTTACTGTAATCCACCCATATAGGCCTAGATGAAGGACTGAGAAAGAGGTGAGCAAACATATTTAGGCTAATATGTACTTCACATGGAGCACTGTTCTGTTTGGTATCATCTTTTATATATCTATGGAGTTATATCAGGGAAAACTTTTGGTTTATAATCAATATACTCTGGCACTGGAGAAGGGGTGGTGAGAGTAAGTAGAAATAGGAAGGGAAAAAAACCCAAATGGGGAATGAACCTGTACATCTCTCATGGGAAAATACACTTCAGTCATCCAAGCAACAGCCTGGCCCACAGAAAAAAAAAAAAAGTTCTTTGCAGCTGTTATGCCAAAAGTAAAAATAAATTTTCAGAGGATAAATGCATAAACTGAGTATATTTTTTTCACATCTTTTCTCACAAATTGCCTCATTCATGTTTTTACTAGGAGACATTTTTAATATTTAAACAGTCATACACTTCTCAAAAAAATTGTTTCCTGAAAAACTAAAAACATGATTATGCTAAACTCCCACACAGTTTGTTTTTAAAATATCTTTAAATACTATTAAAGAACAATCATTTTGTAGGTTTATATTGTATGAGTGGGAAGCAGAAACCATCAGTGAATCATATCATTCCTCCAACTGTAACAATAACATGGTCAACTACTACAATAGCAAAAAAGTTTATGTTCCCTGTATATCTGCTTTGCAGACAGTTTCCCGCCTTTAAATTTGCATAATAGGTAGAGCTTTGACAAGTATAATGTGCTATTTACTTTCCATCCACTATTGATAGCCAGGCATGCTTGGTCTGGTACATTGCTCCTCCTTTAGGTATGCTGAAGTGTATATAGCATCTCTGAACAAACAAGTAAAGCTTCTATAAATTCTAGGATTCACTCCTGAAAAATGATGCTAGATATATACAGCTAGGTGTTTAAATTATGTCATTGTCATCTATTGCATGGGATTTTTTTAGTTAAAAACAATAGGTTTGTTTGCAGAAAATATTTCCAGATGTCTGCTGTTTTGCAAGGGGAAGTGACAATGGGACACCACTGAAGGAAAAGAAAGATTGCAAGAGATATAGAAAAAAAGAAAAAAAAACCACCAGAGAGATCAATATTTAATCTATAATTATGGGTGTACAGTATGTACTGTGCATTTTTAAAATTTAACTCGATTTTTACTTATTACCCAGTAGGAGAGGAAGAGATGCTGAGAGCCCTGGATAGCAACAGTAAGAAGTATGTTTAAATACACATATTTTCTGGAGATCTATGAATACAAGAAGGGACTGATTGTAAGTCTCTCTGATCTTTTCTCATGTTGGAAAATCTCAGAGCTTTATCCAGGACATTTAATCTCAGGTAAAAGAATTTGTGAAAGAACTTCTGAAGTTTATGGCATTGCAATACATAGGAAAAATAGTTTGTGTCACTTTATTCTTGAATAAAAAAAACCAGTGCACAGATCACTTTTCACAGTGGAAATACTGATGGTACAAAGAGTTATAAACAAACACTAAACCAGAGCCTCTGTGTGGGAAAGCCCAGGTAGCACAGATTCTAATTCTGCTCAAGCAGCACTATAGAAGAAATTATGGTATTCCTGGCAGCTCATATTCGTTATGAGTTTAACAGTGCTTTGAATGTATGCGTGCATGTACATGTCATCTTATATGAGCATTTATATGTCACTTGCAGGTTTTTCCGAAGTTAGTTGGCCAGGAAAGATTAGGCAACAGGAGGAAGAAAATTATTTTAAGAATTCAAAAATTATATTATCAGGTATCATCTGCTTGCTAATGAAGCTTCAAAGTTATTTCCAGGGAAGAATTCTGCAATTGCTCCAGAGGAAGAGTCCAACAGTCTATCTAAAGACCTCATTCCATCATTAATGAGTGCTTAACCCCAGCATATTTGAACTTGGACTACATGGCCAGTAGTCAATTTTCACTAATAATTTTTTTTTTGATCCTGAAAATCTGTACCCATGTCATCATCTCCTTTTTAATTATACCATATTCTTTACATCTGTCCTGCTAAATAACTCTAATTGAAATAGCACCGGCGTGAATTTTCGTAATGTTCCCCTCAAGACATCCCGAAAGTGACTCACACGAGAAAACAGACTGAAGTCACAGCTGGAAGCATGTCAAGGATCATTTCCATTTTTACATGATTAATTTGAATTTAATATCTTAAATCAAAACCTGATTAATTTAAATAAAATTTTGATGGTGCCCTGCTTCTAATATACATTGCAGTAATTAGATTCGGCTTAATGTGATTTTTTTTCCCCGCTATTAAAAATAATAAAAAAAAAAAGAGTAAGTCAAGTGTAACAATGCAGAGTAGGTACAAATCTGTTCATATATATACATATACATACACATAGATGTACACATGGGATTTTGCTGAGACATTGCTCAGGTACAGGAAAGATCACAGCTGGATGGCCGTGCTGTAGCTCAGCTTATGGCATATGTGGAATAATCTACTTCTGTTTCACTGCAAAGCAAATAGCTGTTCTGTCAAAGACAGATGAAATCAGATCAGCAAATACATAAAAGTATTACTAATGCAATAGTGTGGGCATCAGTCCTAGTTTCTCCTACTTTTTAACAAACTTTTTCTTCTCCTCTGCGTGTTCAATAAACAAAAGGGTTTTTTTCCCCCAGATATCCACAGTGTAGTATTAATAGGAGCACATGGGCTTCTGGTTTTCATGAGACTTACAAAAAAATAATCATAAATAGTCAATGCTTTTTATAGGTGCTCCCTCTGTCTGTCTCTGATTTTATGAAATGCTTGTGTGCACTATGTCAGGAATAGAGTGAGCAAAGAGCAGTTACTGTGGGTTAGAAGCATAAGGCCTGCCTGCACCACGTGACCGAGCTTTGTCTGATGCCTGTTGTGATCAGTCACTGTGGCCAAAGCTGGTCAGTGTTAGACAGATCAACTTTGCGTGGTGCACTGCAGGTAGCAATCAGGTGTTTCTTTGCAGGAGGAGGCACTACTAACACAGGCTGAGCAGTGGGTTCATCTGAAGCTGTAGAAGGAGCTTAGATGAAAGCGTAACACAGACTTATGCAGGTAGGCCAAAATCTTAGGGAATCCAGAGATGCAGTAGAATTCTTATTTTTTTGCAGACTTGGGCTTCATTTTCAATTGTGTTGGAAGTTTTATGTGCAATTTACATTTGTTTAAGGCTAAAATATCCAATTCATGACTGTAAATGTAAAAGTAAAAGTAAAAATAGAATACTGGGCGGGGGGGGGGGGGGAGTTTTCTTTCAAACTATAGAAAAGAAAAGTGAGCACATCCTCGTCATCAGTGGCCAAATTGATTATCGAATTATGCTTCAGTAATCAGATCTTTCTTCAACAAGATAGTAAACCACCAACCTGACTTTTTAACATGGAGTAATCCCAGAGTATACCTAGCCCCTCAACTTCAGTTGTAATCTCCACCAGCTTTAAAACACCGGGCATGTGCTTAACTAGTAGTAAATCACTATTAAACAGAAGAGAATGATGGAGACTGAAAAACTCCTTTCCTGCCTGAGGCTAATAGCTTTCAGGGAGGTGCATGCACTGTTCATCCTTTTATGATGGCAAGTAAAATCATTCACGTGTATTTGATAGCATCCAGCTTTCCAAAAGCCTTTATATATAGTATGTTATAAATATTGTGTAATGGTACACAGTTAATTTTTAATTTTAATATTTCTTTGAAAGAAAATTCCTTCTTGCTGGTGAAGGTGTTGGATCTTCGCTGGTAACCCAGACAATATCTGGACACCCTCTCTATCTTCAAAAAATAAAAGATAGAAAAATCAAAGCAAATATAAAACTCACAACAGACAAAAGGAGAGACTGAAGGAGTTGGGGCTGTTCAGTCTGGAGAGGAGAAGGTTCTGAGGTGACCTTACTGTGGCAGTTCGGTACCTGAAGGGGGCCTACAAGAAAGCTGGGGAGGGAGTTTTTAGGATATCAGGTAGTGATAGGACTAGGGGAAATGGCACAAAACTAGGAATGGGTAGATTCAGACTGGGTGTTAGGAAGAAGTTCTTCACCATGAGAGTGGTGAGACCATGGAATGGGTTGCCCAGGGAGGTGGTTGAAACCCCATTCCTGGAGGTGTTTAAGGCCAGGTTGCATGAGGCTCTAGCCAGCCTGATCTAGGGTAGGGTATCCCTACCCATGGCAGGGGGATTGGAACTAGATGATCCTTGTGGTTCCTTCCAACCCCGACTGATTCTATGATTCTAAGGTTAGGTTGAACACTTCTCAACATAAATGTGAGAAAGCCCAGAACAGAAATTGAAGAAAAAGTGTCAGAACCTTAGTCAAAAAATAGGTGGAGAGAAGGAAGGGAAACTGATCTATGAAGTCATGAACCAGAGCTAGCTGATGAAAAAATGCTACAGGTAGTAATTTGTAATAGCTACGTGTATTTTTCGGGCTCTTAACTATTTCTTCACATCCCTGAAATTGTTGAAATTCTCATTCTTATCTAACATCAGACCCTCACAAAGTCACTGCCACAGCAAGGGCCTCTATGCCATCATACTTGATCTCCAATTTACTGTCATATTACCTGAGAATGACTGGAAATGTGTAGGCACAAATGAAATTTCTTCAGTTTAACCATCAGCCATCCGTGAGTGTTAGTTCTGCAGATTACATAGATGAAAAACAGTGAGTACTGGTTCTAAGGAACTTGTTTATTTATTATTCATCACATATAAGTAATAATAAAGTATCACTTTTTTGTCTTACAGCTAAAACTTTTGATGACAATCAAAAAAAACATGTTTTTTTCTTCTTTTCCTTGCGTCTAAATTTAGCTTCTCTGAACATCAACTACAATGCAGTCCAAAAATAACAGCATAGCTACTATTTGAGGAGAGGATTTTTTACTGCTTATATTCTTATTCTGAAGTTAAAGTCAAAACAAAATTAATCAGGAAGGGTTATCTATAATGAATTACCATTCATTCTAGAAAAAAAACCTCTCTGCCAGCAGCAGAAGAAAAGTATTTTCAAGCAGTTGCATTAGACTATGGACTCCAAGGAGAAGATTATAGATCTTCCATATTCAGCAACATGAATCAAAACTCTTAGGAACTAGTCTAACCTTTTTTTTTTTTTTTTTTTTTTTTTTTTTTTTCAAGGCAGCAGGGATTGTTATTTGTATAGGCTGTGATTTAGATGGTTAATTGAAAGTAAGCAGTGGTGAGCTGCTTCCTTGGTAAAATATTACCAAGACAATCTTATCTGAGTTTACAGAGTTATTTTCAATTTGTAAATGCTGTATTCATTTCCACCAGATAAAATCCTAGACCCAGGCATGACTGGATTGCTGTTGCAATCACTCTGCACTGTTTCACCCCACATAAATGCCTTCTGCCCCACAGATAGATACATATATATAAACTTTGTCTCCCCGTAAATAGTTTTACTGTTTAAAAGAACCTCAATGCATTTTATGGTAAATAAATTTAATGGTATACTACATGTTCATAACACTTAGTTGATGTCATCATACCAGTTACCTGTTTACAAGAGAATCTCCCTCATTAGAGCCTTCACCTTTTAGAATCTCACCTTTGCAAATTTATCTCTTTCCTCTAACACAGAGAAAATCCTGGGTTTTCTTTTACTGGTATAATAGATGTAAATTAATGTTTTGCCATTGTTTGTTGCTGTAATCATAGACCCAAGCATATATTCCAAACAGCTATCTTATTTTCAATTTGCAAAGCATACTGTGCTTAATCCCATGAGGCAGCCTGTGGTTCTAGATACGAATTTAAAAAGGTAATTAGACCGGTGCGGGGGGTTGTCCCTGAGATAGAAGAAGCAGGCTCCTGCCAAGTCCAGAGGGGTCTTTAAGAGGTCCCAGGCTGGTCACAGTTCTTATTCTAGTTTATTACTTGTTTCCGTTGTGTGAAACAGCTTATTTGTTCATGTAAATTTAAATCATGTTGATACTAGTAGAAGGGGTTTGGTTGCTGCTTTTTTCTTTTTCTTTCTTTTTTTTTTTTTTAAATCAAGAAAGGTCACAGAATTGTTTTTTGGTGACTGACAACAATCTATTTTTTTTCCCCAATGATCTCTGCATTTTTACAGTCAGATATATACTAAAAGAGACATATTGTTAAAAGATTTAATGCATCTCTGGTGGGTGGCAGTAATTTTAAATATCATACAATCATCATTAAGTCATCTATGTAAATGAAAAGTACTTGGCAGTCCTTTGTATGGCAAGAAATAGCACTAGTTTCTCTGCCTCTCTCTTTTTTTTTCTTTTCTCCCTTTTTGCTGGCTGCAGCATAGTGCACATTGTACAGATGAACTATTTCCTTTAGGGTTTTGTGAAGATTTTTTGTAGAAAGGATCCACACTTGTGTGAGACTGTGTGTGATGAGTAAATAATGACAAGACAAACTCTCATGAAAAATGGCCAAATTAATTTCTATATGCTGAAATCAATGTGTTGTATCGGGAAGTTTAAAGTATATATATATATATATACATATATATATATATATATATATATGTGGAGAGATATGGATTTATGTGGGTTTAAAGTAGGCTGGTTGTTACCCTGTGCTCAGTCGTACCATTTGAAATTTAGATCCAGATCTGAGTTTTGAATCAGCTTAGGTCTAGTTTGCATCAAGTGAATTTCAGTTTGAGTCGATGGCTGGTTTCAAGTGAGAACATAAATCTCTCCTCAAAGGGAATGGAGGGTAAGGATCCGATCACTCACTCCAGTTTTACTTTCAAAAAGTGACATCTTAAACTGAGCACTTCCTGAGCAGGAAAAATGAAGGTAGTTTGAGCTAAACTGGTTTTGTTTGCCCAGATGTCTGACAATATTTGAGGGCCGGATTCTGCCCTCAAGCTGCTTTAGTAGACAGTGTGAGCACTCACTCTTGGAAAGATTCTCTCCCTAAATGTTCTCACTTTTCAACACATTGTTACCCTCCCACATATCCATTCAGGCAGAAAAACAGAGCAGTGAACATCCCCCAGGGGTTTCTAATGCAAGTCTGTGGAGTCACATTCTCCCTCTGCTTTTTGGATTGAGTTAGGGGTATAGCATTTGTTTTGAAGGTGATAAAGGTGTCAGAAATGTATGAGGAAAATCCTGTTCCCAGGCCAGTGGAGAGAGCATAAGCTTTGTCACCATATCTATGCACAAGAGGCTGTCTTTAAACTTTAAGAAGCAACTAACCCATAGGAAACACTAGGCTCCGGGACTTTTAAGATATGGTTGCAGAACCATTTGGCTCAATGTGTTGCTGTCTACTGCACTGTCTGTATCTGTAGCTTCCCTAACAGGAGTCTGGTACTGCACAGACCTAACCAAGGCCACTATGAACTTCAGTGCATCTGCAACTTTACCCATGTCTAAGGCCACAAGTAAATACAGTAGCACAGGACTTACATCATTCCCTAGCTCCTTATTTCATTCTTTGTCCACTGTCTCTTCAGCAGATCCTTTCCAGGAAAGAGGATTCCATCCATACCTGTAGTCCAAGCCTGAATTTCCATACACAACATGAACTCTTCCAGCTTATTCTGAGCTAGAGTTCTCTTGAAGCTTTGTACCACTCTCTCCTAGCACGAACAGCTTCCACTTTCTTACAGAACCATCCTTAAAGCTTTCATTGAGGATGAACCTCCCAGGAACACTACTTAAAGAAATCAGAAACTATGGGATATCAGGGCAGACATTTGTTTTAATCAAATTGAATTATTATTTTAATGAAAGCCTTTTTTAATGTTCATAGTGCCTTAGAGTGCCAGACTCCTTTTGCTAGATTTTCACCAATGAAAGCAACATCAATTTTAAGAGAGATATTCTTGGCATTTGCCCAGTAATCAAAGACAGAATAGGGTGCCATGTAGCTAGTAAATACTAGTGACAAGAATCCTGCATGAAACTACAATATAATTTGAGTAGATTCAAGATGTAATATAATTAAAAGCCAGATCAGTGGATAAACAGTCCTAGCAGAAATGACAAGAAATTTAGATCATTACATACCTTAGGGTTTTATGTTTGTCCCCGGAGAAAAAGTAAAAAATAATACAGAGAAAAGCAAAATTCCCAGCTCAATATGTGACCTGAGAAGCAGTAAAACTGAGTTCTAGTAAGTCTGAGGTCTGAAAATATAAAAAGCCTACACAGGAATGTGTGAAACCAGACTAGTTCATTAAGCTGGAACAGGACATACGTAACTGGTTCAGAAACCCTAGGTGACTTACAATTTCACTAAGAGTTAACTGTCATGGGTCAGCACAAATTTGCCTCACTCAGAGGGGTCCCTGTCCAAGCATGTTAAGGTGCTTACCTTGAAAATGTTATCATCTGCTCTCAACTCCCTTTACATTAAGGAGATTTCAGTAAAGATTTGCCAAAATTTATGTGCACACTTCAGACACTAGTAACACCCCAAGTCTAAGGTCAGGGTTTTGCTTTTTCTTCAGCATTACCACAAGAAGATAAAAGCGTAAGTAGTAACATGAAAGAACTCTTAAATTCTGTGTCTTGTTCCCCATAGCTGTAGCAGCTATCACATCATCACCATCATCACTAATAATCCAGGTGCCCTCAGGCATCAGAGATGTTCAGAGGCTATGTGGATGGAGTTGGCTACCCTATTCCAAACCAGATGGACCGATCCTAAAAATGCAAAGGTAGAAAGTAATCTACAGAATCACAGTGCAGCTTTCCATCCTTACACTGTATTAAGGCTGGCTAAAGAGGCAGTCTCAGGAGTCAGGAAATCCCCAAACAATGTAATCAATCCTTCTATGCCTGTGGTGAGCAATAAAAGTTTATATGAAATCTACAGCACTTCACACTGAATGGCTGAAAAATAGCACACATTTATCAGAATGCCTGAAAACACACCCCATTCTGGTAGAGCAAAGCAATCAGTGAAGCCATTCTTTACCTAAAAGATTTCCATTCTGTTTTGCTAGCACACTATATTCAGTATTGATGTTTCTCTGCGTACAGGAAAGGGCAGACTGCAGTACTGGGACAGCTCATTCACATGACAGTGATATCGCAGGCATGCATTGCTCTTGCTTCACAGTGTGACTGGAACTCCCCTTTAAAACAGCACCCAGTAGCGTTAACAGACTAAAGGAACTTGTCAGTGTTTCCCATAGACAACTTCATTTTTTAAGGGAGTTTTTATCAGGCTGTTTTATCATGGACCACAAGTCCATAAAGGAATGATAAAAGGATTAAGTGAAGGTGTATCCCCTAATAGCCCTAATCCAATCACTCTGAATGGGACTTCATTGCAGAATGCAGCCAGGTTTGTGGGATTTCCCTAAATGTGCCTGAGGACAGAGGACTGAGATGGGCAAGCTGCTGGTGTGGCTTAGGTTTGCTTTCTTATATTCTTCCTTAAGGACATGCAAATCATATCGGTACTAGGATCCACATCAACATCATAATGACTTTCATAAATCTCTGAATTAGAAACATCTGTAAAATTCAGCAAAGGAGTTTCAGATGCTCTATGTGAATTTCTTCAGGATTTATCCCTGCTTTTAGGATCAGTGATAAGAACCTTCAAAAGGAAGAGTCCAGGGTTAGAATGAGCAAATCTACCAACTAAGTTTAGGAAACTGGCATATAAATATAATTTAATTAGTGTTTCTTACCAGATTTTCCCCCCTTCTAGTTAGAAGTATCACCAAAAAAATCCGCATTTCATGGTGCATTTGCTCTTGGGATTCTGTGTAATGTCTAAAAGTAAAAAAGATGGTGAAAACTGAAGAGGAATTTTTTTGTATAGTTAGCACATCATAAACTTTAAAAGATTCATTCAAGATTAAGCATTAAAAAAAATATTGCAAAAAAACAAACCACCAAACAGCTCTAGAATTCTCTCTATAAGAAATCCATGGCCACTTTCGAACTTCACAGTTCTCACTGTCCTGTACACAACTCCCACTCAGTACATCACACCAACAGTACAGATGGAGTTGTGATCTTCTTTACTCCAAAAGCACAGTCTTGTAGCTAAAGAAGGATATCTGTTAGCAGTTCAGGGTCTATACCATAGAGTTGAGCAATTCTCAGTGCTGTGGTACATCCCGATTAGACATGCAGTCCCATTCTCTGCTCTTCTATACTGCACTCTTTCTTCATCAAGAAGGTTCTTCACATGCAAAGCACTCTGCCTTCACTGGTTTTTTTTACATAAATTGGTTTAAATGAGCAGAGTTGTTTATCATTTTGCTAAAAAGCAATACAGAAGTAGGTAGCTTTGCAGGCTTTTTGCTTTGCACTGTTCTAATTAAAAATAAAAATGATAAAATTTCAAAAAGGGCATTTTAAAGTCTATTCATTTATAATGTGGAGAGTTGAGACATTACACTGATGGGTAAGACAGGAGAGGGAATATTAGTGAATTAGAAGACTCAGTCTTCACCTCATGTCCAACTTGTGATTTTGGTAATGGCCAGAGCAGCAGTAAAACCTGAGGGTGCTGATCAGTAAAAAACATGTCAATGTCATCCCGAAGAAACAGTGAGCAAAGTAGGGATATGTTGATCCATACATCTCCTAGGTAACCACCATCTTCGGAGCTCATGCAACTCCACTATTTATAGTAGCTGAGCACCTCACAATCTTAATGTGATTAATGAACATCCTTAGGCCATCTGGGTAAGGAATAGCATCTATTATCTGTATTTTAGACAAGGAAAATGAAGGCCTATGTCTTGAAAGCATCTAGTCTATTTCAAATACTTTTTTAGAATTTGAGCCAGAGAGACTGAGGTTTGGGCATATATCTGGCATGGGTATCATGAGCAGTAAAGATGCGATATATAGGTTTGTATCTGTGCTAATATATTCTGCATGTGGTTTGTTATTTCTTTAAGACCTGTGTTACACCATTTAGGAAAACAAAACAAAACAAAACAAAACAAACAAACCCCCCCAAACAAACAAAAAACCCACCCTCAAAGGGTCATGCAGAATGGTTGCAAAACAGCAGGCACTGAAACCAAACTTTCAGGTCAGACTACTTAATGTGCCATCTCCTCAGAAATGTCCTCTTCACTCACTACCAGAAGAAAGTTTTGATTTTGGTGCAAAACATTTGGGGACTGGAATTGGAAATCTAATGAAAAGTCAAAATTGGTAGCTGATCATTTTCAGTGTTGAAACCAGTCCCTGAAAACATTGTGAATGTTAACTTGGACTTTAAGTACCCATCACATGTTAAAATTTCTGCAAGGAAAAAGTGGACGATCCAGAGGGGCAATGCAAACATTTCTATAAGTTCACGGCTGCCATTTACTCAGTGCCTGCTCTGTGGTGGGTTTTTTTTTTTTGACCTCTCATTCCACAGCCACTAGGAGGTGTACTTAATACATAGGGACGTAGAGATGGAGCCCTTTACATCTAGTGAAGAAAAGTCGTGTCCAGCATGTCAGCTACTGAATTAGTGGAGCTGATAGTGAGTAAGGTGCGATAGTTCTCTGTAAGTTTGAGCAGATCTTTGTCTGTACTCATTCAAACTGGGTGCCAAAAGCAGTCTCTGGATATCCCAGGGTGACGAGGAGTGTAGAGGTGATTCATTCTCCCTCTTCCTCACTTCACAGACATTCACAGATGATCATATAAATGTGAGGATTAAACTGCATATATACAGACACTTTCTGTAAAATGACTATGGGAGGAAGAGCAGTCCCTGGAGAATATGGCTGCAGACTGACTATTTATGCCTGATAGGAACATTGCTCGTTAATTTTAACTACACAAGGAGTAAGAACATTAAAAAAAAAAAACAAAACCCAACAACAACAAAAAAAAAAACCAACCAAAAACAAAAACAAGTAGATGTTGACAAATTTTCTCAGAGATGCAGTAAAATTCTGGCTACCACAACTCAGCCTGTGTACTGCCATTCCTATACATCAAGCCTTTCTTCTTCACCTTTTTGATGTACATGCTTAAGTGGGTAAGCATTTGGGGGATGGAAGGAAAGATGAGACTTTTTGTTATCTCTAACACTTCAGAAATCTCAAAGGCAGAGCATATATCTTTGTTCTAAGGAGTGTTAACTCCCTGATTAATGGACTGTTCTCCTGTGCTGTTGTTTTCCATGCACTTGACTATATGTCATATAGGAAAAAACAGATGCCAAGGAACATAGGCAGTCAGTGTCCTTACATTCTAATTGTAATAATTGTGCACAGAAATAAATTTCAGGTTTATTTTTTTTTTAAATGGTTTTATGCCTGTTTTTATTTTTTAATGTTTTTTTTTTCTTTTTTCTTTCTTTGCTATGTGCACTGGGAAAGAGTGGCTGAGTATTACATTGGTTTACATTTCTTTTTGAGCATATACTGACTGTACTAAGAATCAAACATGAAAAAGTATGAAAATAAGCATAAAAGACGACATCCGTTCTCATTTCAATTTCCTGAAAGGAAAGTGCGGTTGGGCAGATGGTACCTTTTTGTTTTACTCAGCTGAATGATCAAATGTAAATAATATACACCATACAGACTATAAAGATCATTGAAGGTGAGGTTTCTGTGTGCAAAGAATTGCTATATTGTAATGTTTCTCATTCTTTAGTGATACAGCAAGCTTTTTTGGTTTAGCTTCTTTTTTTTTTTTTTTTTTTTTTTTTTTTTTATTNTTTTTTTTTTTTTTGTGATTGCTTACTGTGCCCTCTAATTGCCTAGTCATACTGTTTCAGCCACTGTATCTCAGAGAGTTGAGTTGTAGATATGTTAATTCAGGTCCTTTCCATGAAGAACCATGATATTTGGCCTCTGGTTGAATGGACAGAGAGTAGTTGGTAATTTGACATTATGTGAGCCTTGGTATTTCTGTATTGCTGTCTTTCTTCATTCCCTGGCTTTATTATGTGTTATAAGAAACTATTTTCTTTGTTATTATCCAATGAGATACATTTTTGTACATTTAGAATTCTTTTTTTTTTTTTAGTTTACTTTCCAAAATGGAACATTAAACATTACTAAGTCAAAGCAGAATTTATGTTCTCTGGCAATAAGAAAAGACCCTTACCAAAGGACGTAAAACCCCCTTTTCTAAATGTCAAATGTCCATGACCAAACATGGCTCAACAAGGTCATGATGCTGTCTTCCAGATTGAAAGAGGAGAAAAAAACCAAAACATTACTCTATGACACTGCAAAGAAGTAACATTGTGCTTTCATTTTCAGCCAAATTAAAATGTATTATGTCTTCAATTGACATAAATGTCTTCGTTTCCCCTCATGTCCTGTATTAGCCTGATGAGACTCAGACAGAGGACATTTTCATGTTTACACTACAAGAATGTTTCTACCAGTGGTGAAAACTAAGATCACTACTGTGGAAGTCTTAATAGATGATTACATTTCTAAACCACCCTGGGTCAGTGTGATCAGGCTGGTTGAAGAGAGAATTTGGCTGGAACTCAGTAACGAAAGGAGAATTTATGACCTTTGGAAGAGGAGACAGACAACTCAGGAGGACAACAAAGATGTCATGAAGCTATGCAGCAGAAAATTTAAGTGGTAAAAACCCAATTAGAACTTAATCTGGCTACTGCCATAAAAGAGAATAAGAAATGTTCCTAAATTACATTAGCTATGATAGGTGGACTAAAGAGTATCTTCATCCTTTATTGGATACAGGGCAGGGGGTACATAATGACAAAGGATGAGGAAAATGTTGAGGTACTTAATGCCTTCTTTGCCTCAGTTTTTGGTGATTAAGACCAGTTGTTCTTTGGATACCCAGCCTCCTGAACTGGAAGGCAGAGATAGGCAGCCTCATAATCCAAGGGGAAATGGTAAGCAGCCTGCTACACCACTTAGACACACATAAGTCTATGAGGCCAGATGGTATCCACCCAAGGGTACCGAGAGAGTTGTCAGCAGTGCTCACCAAGACACTTTCCATCATTTATCATCCATTTTGCCTAAATGGAGAGGTCCCAATCGACTGAAAGTTAGCAAATGTGACACCCATTTGTAAGAAGGGTTAGAGGGAGGTGTAGGCCTATCAGTTTGACATTGGTGCCAGGAAAGGTTCTGGAGAAGATCACCTTGAGTGTCATCGCATGGCATTTACAGGACAGCCAGGTGATCAGGTCCAGTCAGGATGGTTTTACAAAAGACAGGTCCTGCTTGGCTAATCTTATCTCCTATGATGAGTTGGCACACTTAGTGGACGAGGGAAAAGTTATGGAATTAGTCTACATGGAATTTAGTAAAACCTTTGACATAATTACCCACAGCATTCCCCTGAAGAAATTGGCTGATCACGGCTTGAATAGACATATGCTTTGCTGAGTAAAAAATTAGCTAGATGACTGGGCCCAAAGAGTTGTGGTGAAGTGAGTTAAATTCAGAAGGTAGCCAGTCACAAGTGGTGTACCACAAAGCTCAGTATTGGGACCAGTTTTCTTCATAGCTTTATCAATGATCTGGATGAGGGGATTGAATACTCTCTCAGTAAGTTTGCAGATGGCACCAAGTTAAGTGTCAGTATCAGTCTGTTTGAGAGTAGCAAGGCTCTGCAGAGGAATGTGGACAGCCTGGATCAATGGCCTGTAGTCAATAGTATGAGGTTCAATAAGGCTAAGTTCCTGGTCCTTCACTCTGGTCACTGCAACTTCATGAAACATCACAGGCATTGGTTGCAAAGCTGCCTGGCAAAAAAGAATCTGGAGACATTGGTCAATAGCTGGCTGAATATGAGCCAACAGCGTGCCCAGATGGACAAGAAGGCCAACAACATCCTGGCTTGTATCAGAAATAACATGGTCAGCAGGACTAAGGAAGTGATTGCTCCCAGTACTTGGCACTGGTGAGGCCACACCTGGAAAATTATGTTCAGTCTTGAGCATCTCACTATGAGAAGGACATTGAGATGCTGGAACATGTCAAAAGAGGGGCAATGAAGCTGTCAAAGGGTCTAAAGCAGACAACCCAGGAGGCTCTCTACAGCTACCTGAATGGCAGTTATAGTGAGTGGGTATAGATCTCCTAGGTAGCAAGGAATAGGATAAGAGAAAACAGACTCAAGTTGTGCCAGAGGATGTATAGATTGGACATTAAGAAAAATTTCTTCACTGAAAGGGTTGTTAAGCATAGGAACAGACTTCCCAGTTGCCATCCCTAAAGGTATTTAAAAGACATGTAGATGTGATGCTTAGGGACAAGGTCTAGTGGTGGACTTCTCTGTATTAGTTTAATGGTAGGACTTGATAATTTAAAAACCTTTTCCATCCTAAATGATTCTGTGATATTGCAAACATAATCTCTGTAGCCACCAGAATACCCTGGCTTCCCTTACTAATCTTAAAACAGGCACAGTAGAGAAGGAGAAAAAGAAAATGGCCAGATCTGAGGAAATCAGAAGACATTGTCATTGTTTAAGATTCTCTATAAACTAAGAGACTCAGGGAAACCAGAGGACCAGACTGAACAAAACCTGATTTTGGAAGGTTCATTTAAAAATTAAAAGTATTAGGCAACAAAAAGACACTAGCTAGTTTTTTTTATTAAAATGACAGTGTTGAATATAAACTATAGAATGGATTGACATTTTGGTTTTTTTTTTGGTTTTTAAAATATGTCTTTATGGGAAAAATCTACTTATTAACATGGAAGATTTGCTGGCACTTATCAGAATATCATACAGATTTTTTTTATTGTTTTACACTTATATCTGTTGAAGTCAAGTGATTTCACAAGAATTTCAACTGTCACTATAAAATGTTTCCGGTATGGATTGCACTAGTAAAACTGAAGAGTTTGGTGAAAATAATCTTTAAAATCTAAAGAACTAAAACTGTCAACAAAGAAACATACCTTACTTTTACAAGCCAGTCCCAAGTTTCAGAATCCTTACACATTTTTGTTAGTGCAGGGAGCATGAAAAGAAGGATCAAGACATGCTAGTCACATTACTTCAGTAAAATCAAGAAAGTGGAAAGAAAACAAACAAACTCCCCAAAATTAAACTCCTTCTCTTAGTCTGAAGGCATAGTGCAAATTTGAATGGATTAGTGCTTATAACAAACATGACACTGGAACTATTATTTTAAAGGGGAGAATTTTTAACACTAAATACTGAATAAAAAATAAATCAAAACAAAAATGAAAAGACCACATCTTGCAGAAGCTCCTGACTTATAACTTTCAAGAAGTCTGAAAATCTCAGAGAGTTACATTTGTCTCCTCCAATTGCTCAAAGAATCCTTGGTAATAAATAAATCAAGGAAAAATAAAATAAACGAAGGCTACAAAGAGAGCTTTTAGCAGCTGAGAAAGAAGAAACAAAACAGAGGCACTTCAGTTCATACACTGTCATGCATCTACCAAGTGGTTTTGCTGCAGTAAGATGGGGTAACTTTGCTATCAGACACGTGCTTCTGACAATCATTGCATAAACGAAGCAGGGCTGAGGTGCAAGCAGCATGGACAGACATTCAAAGCAGCAGCAGCAGCAGCAGCAGCAGCTTCCCACAAGCAGGCAGGACTTCAATCAGTAGCTCACTCAGTTTCCCACAGTTAAAAGCTGACGAGCTTGAAACAGTTTGGGGCCGATAAGGCAAGCTGTACTTAAAAAGGAAGGAAAAACTTTAAGCACCTGGGGCCAAATGTCTATCTGCCGTTGATCTCAGCTGGAATAAAACCATATGTGCAAGCCCAAGATTTGACTCCCAGCATTTCATATGCATTTTGAATCCCATAGAAGTGGACCATGGGGTATTTTTTGTTTTCTGGAGAGACATCCTCACAAAAACCTCACAAATACTGTTATCCTTAAGGACAAACAATTCTTTACTTGCAGGATATAACTCTATGGGTAAATAAAGCATTAGTGCATACACACACACACTCACAGGTATGTAGATATGGATAATACACTAAACTGCAGAAAGCAGAGACCATTTGCAAATAAAAGAGACCAGTCCCAGGTTAAATTATAAAAAGTTTCTAAACAAAATGGAGGCAATGTACAGGCCCTGACAAGCAGCTGAGTAAAACCTGTTGAACTAGTTAAATGAATGTCCTGTGGCACTAGAAAGTAAAAAAAAAAAAAATTCATATCTGATTTTTCATTCTCTTGAAAGAAGCAGTTCATCATGCAAACTCAATTCTTTGTTTGGTGAGTGGGCCTGGACTGCCACTGTTCATTACTATGGGAGTTGATGTAGGAATCAACAAAGTAATGTTTTTCATCTTTTGTATTATAAGAATTCAAATTCAATTTTTATTTTATAGCGCAGACACACAATACCTCACAGTATGGTTCTTGGTTGTTCTCCATCTGTTAACAATAGCCTTGAAAAGAGATATAGAACATAAAAATAAAACCCTCTTCCCTCGCCCCCCCCTCCCCCCAGTAGCTTGTCTCACATTACAAACAATAGCAATTCATCATCTAAAATGCACAGTAATAATGAGAGAAGTCTATTGAACGCTGTGCTCTTTCTAAAAATTGTTAGGTTTTATTTTTGAGCACCAGGCTAATAAGGTATTCCACAAAATCTGGGATCTACAAGTTTTGGTCAACTGACATCTTTGTCAATAACATACCAATATGCTGAAATCCTTTCCTAACTCATGTACAGTGGCTTGTGTCACTTTTTCTTTTGTCCTCCTTAGGGGTACAGTATCAGACCACAGAGACCTTCAACCCTACTGTGTTTTACTGCGGGCTGCAAGGCTTGATAGTCACACTGCTTTAACTGATGCTGGCTAGCTTCTTAATCATCAACCTTTGCCTTCTATGCCTGCACAGTGTTTTTCACAAGGCTTTCAGTTTGAGGGTTTGAATATAGTGTATACATGTGGTTAAGTGTTAAAGAAATACCAACACAGATACATTAACTTTCTACACATTGACTTTTAAAACTGCATGGTCATCATTCTTCTGTTCTTGCATATGTGCCTGACTCTCACCAACTGGTGGTTAGTTCTGTGGTCAAAAGGCAGTTTCATAAACTCCCTTAAGGGGACAGGTGGCCTGGTGAATGTTCAGTTTGGTTTAAAGGCAACAAAATCCCATCAGTCTTAGCAGAGATCAGAGCAACAGAACAAACAGAGCAATGCAATAAGAGCAAGGATGGAAATATCCAAAGTAATCTGACTAGTTTATATTAAGAAAGGATTTGGCAGACCTGTTGGGTTCCTACTTAATGTCAATCAAGCCTGAAAGAGACCACTTGAGCTCAGGTATTTATCTCAAACTGATTTGAGTTATCCTCATTTCTTGATTTGGAGAGTCCAGACTAGAATACCGTGAAAACAGTGTGTTGACATTTCTTATATAAAACGAAATTGAACCTATTTGAGTCAAGGAAATACACAGTGTAAATGATATGACAAACAGGGTCTTCGAATATGACAACAGAAACAGAGCTTCATAGTGGCTGTGTGATCTCAGAAATTCTTTTGGGAAGTGAAAATCCCATTCTTCCACATCATCCCTTCACAACAATTAGGATCAAAAGAGAATATCAGATGTATTATTCCTTCTTTTTCTGCCTAGTCAGTGTAAGCCTTATGCAGCCTTTCTTTTGCAGGCATAACATTATCTAAAGAGCAACAGTTGAGGTCAGGCTGGATTGTCCTTTTTATTAGGCTAATTCTGTGCCTATCAAAACTTATTCAAAATAAATCGTCTCAAATTATTACCAACACTTAAATGATCATTGCAGAAATCACAGGAAAGAATGATAGTGCTTACCAAAACCCCAAGAAAGTACTTCAGATAGTTTTCTCTTTCATTGCCAAGCAGCGAGGGTCAAGTGAACTGCATTATTTGCAAATATCCACCTTCTCAGACTCTCACGAGCAGCTGTAACATACCCACTAGCAGCAATTTCCACTTGGCTCTATCCAGGGGGAAGAAATGTACCAGGAGATGTATTGTTTATAATTCCCTCAGCCCCAAGGGTAATTCTGTTCACCAATTACTTGAAATTAAAGTTAGGTAATCTGACACGTCTGTTTGGTACCCGACCACAAACTACCTCTTAAGCAAACCAAAGATTTGGATAGTTTACTTCCACAAAGCTCTACAGAATTTTGTTATTGCAGTATTGCAGCCATGACAGGAAAGGAAAAATGAGAAGCTATATAGACTCATGAATAGCTGAAGCTCGGGGAGTTTTATGGGTCATTTTTGATAAGGCTAAGGGATCCCAGTAGGTCTGAGGAGGAGAAAACTGGAACACAGTTATCTTCTTGGGATGAGGGTTCCCAATCAAATATAGCAAATACACTAAGAATTGAGCAACAGGAAGTCTGCAAGTGCCAGTGTTTGACAGAAGAAAACACAAACCACGTCTGCTCTCTGTGCTTAGAATTCTTACCTTTTGTCTTTGCATACATTTACAATGCTTCCTAGGAAAAGCTATACACATGCAGAGAGAGTTACCTGTATTGTGTACAGCATGCATTTTTATCTCTAAGGCCAGTCTTTTAAACTACCTAATTGAATCCTGAGTTAGATTATATCTTGACTTGGAGATCTTTTAAACTCAGGAGAACCTGTTAAAACCTTTTATTGGTTGTGAGTTTGTGTACACCACTACTTCCATATCTCTTTGTGAGTAATGAGTTAGCTGCCAGGTATTGTGACTGAACTGTGTGACTCACTCCATGGATTTATTTTTAAGTCTGATGAAACCAGTATCTAGAACACCTACCTTTTTAAGGAAATTTTAACATGTTATAATTCTACAAACTGGCACTTATTTGTTTGATTTTAATGCTTCCTTTTTTTTTTTTTCCCACACAAAGGATTAGACTGATGAAGTTAAAAGAACTACAAGATGATCCACAATTAATTCACATTATTCTAAGCCATATCCCAAACTGTTCAATGTGACATCTATGAAATGGGGCTAGTTGCGTTTTCTGTTAAGGTATATCAGGAGATATTTAAAAGACACCACTACCCTTAGACATTATAAAACAAATGAATAAAAAGTTCAGAGTCACAGTCTTTTACTAGTCTGAAAAGTTGATTTTAAATTGTACAATCTTATTCTCATTAGCATAGTTTCCTATTTGAAAATTTTAGTGCCAAATAAGTAGCAAGGGCTTTATTTTTTAACTTTGTGTATGATTACTCTTTCAACCATATTCTACATTTCATTTTTACTATGAAAGTTGTTCATTGTCCAATTTCAGGTTGAAAAACTATAAAAATCTATTCTGACTTCACTATAGCAGAACTAAAAGATCTTTTTGAACTAAGATTAAATTGATATACCTTGAGCTTCTGTCATTGTAATATGACATTAGGAGCATAGTCAAATACTAGCTTTGACTATAAGTGTCCTACTAAAGTAGTAGTCTACTGCAGAGTGCTTTTTGATGTATCAAAGAAATGGTACTATCTTTCAAACTGCATTCATATTCTAACCTATCATCAAGGTAAAGTAATAGCAGGACTAAAGTGTGATCTCTTTTAACAATCTCTAGAAGACGGTACCATAAGGGATTGCCTAGCCTTGCATTAGACATTCATGTTTAAATGAACCACAGATAGGCTTTCCAACAAAATACATTGCAATCTAGATTAATTAGATTTTATTCTTTTTTCTGTCTTTTATTTTAGAATTCTTTACCCTCTGCCTGCTGGTACTGCTATAGCTTCGCTAATGACAGACCAAGTAATTTATGCTTTTTTTTTTTTTTTCTTTCCCTAAAGTTGTGATCCTCTTACTGGTACAATTTGCAAATGTTTCTGTGTAATGCTGATGGCAAATGACTCCTTTACTCGATGAGTAGGTAATGTTTCATTTTATTATGTCTCAGGCATGTCACCTCCCATATGAAGGTCCTTCCTTAAAAGGCTGAGTTTTGTTTTGCAAGAAGTCTCGGTTTGAGGAGAAAACATCTTTGAACAAACCAGTATTTACAACTCTGTTATGCTTAGGCTATATGCACAGACAGACAGGGAGAAGCACAACATATAAACATTAGAAAAATGAATACCAAGGAGCAGTGCTCGTACTAAAAGGACAGAAGTGGACAGTACAGTGAATAGTGAAAGGCAGGTGAGGTGTCTAAGAAAAGGTAAGAGGGGTTTTGTTTCTTTTTTTTTTTCTGTGATATTTCTCTACCCGCCCCACCATCATCCCCCATCATGTGTTGTTGTTGTCGTGTGTGTGTGTGTGTGTCCCCTTCTTTTTTTCTTTTCTGGAAACAGATGTTTTTTCATCTACTGAGTA
Organism: Ramphastos sulfuratus; assembly: GCA_013399055.1. NCBI lineage: Eukaryota > Metazoa > Chordata > Aves > Piciformes > Ramphastidae > Ramphastos > Ramphastos sulfuratus. The sequence continues at coordinate 35,048 of WBNM01031655.1, read as the reverse complement.
GTAGAAGGAATTCTGAGTTTTAACTTTCCTTTTTGTGCCAGTCTAGAACAAAACATAGACCTCTACATTCACAGATCATCAGGGGGAGAACTTCTAAAAAATATTTATTTACAAGTGAAGCAGTTCATTTGTTTTGATATTATTGAATTGTTTCACCAGAGTCAAAAAGTTTTTCGCTGAACAGCTTGAAATATTGAATATATTTATGATGTAGACGCTAATATAATAAAATACAAATGTTCAAAAGAGACTGGGAAGAGAATGCAAAAATTAATTGTTTTATTTTTATTTTAAATTACTGAAATATTTCCATTAAAATATCATTAAGATCAGCACATTCTTGTGAAATATTTAAAATAACAACCTTCTGAAAACAATTTTTTTTATCAATTCTATGTAGAAAAAAATATTTTTACCATGAATGCATGAAAGATATTGCTAATGACAGCTTTTTTACAAAGGAAAATAGTCAGCTTGATTCTCTTGAGAATAATGGGTCCTCTCTACAGAATAGATAACAAGACCATGTAGCTATCTTCAAAAGTGCTCTTCTGTTTATAGGGGTGATTTAAAGCTGGATCAGCAAAGAGTTTCAATTACAGTCCATGTAATACAGCAAATATCTACACGATGTCAATCAGTTCTCCTTCTACATGCAGTCTGAAAGGACTATAAAGATGGTCCAGTAAAATTGTGGATATGACACAAATAATGTAACATGGGCATCCCAACTAAATGAAAAACAATAACAACAACTACAAAAAACAAACAAACAAACAAACAAAACCCACCTAAAACTAAAGCCAAAAGAAACAAAAGCAAGCCAAAACAAACATACAAAACAAAGTAGGAGAAGAAATTATCTAGCATAGGTTAAAGGTAAAGGTTACTATATTAATTTTTTCTCCCAGTAAGAATCATTAAATGGATAATCTTCATCTACAGAAGCCATTACAACTCACTATCATTTTATTTGTCCGGACAGTAAACTCTGGGAGTGAGAAAACTGTCACATATCTGAATCTAGTGTCCTGTTTTCTGAGGTGGCCAGCCAGTGCAACACACAAGAGCAAGGTCTCACAAGCACTCCTTAGCAGATTTTCATTCCCTTCTTCCTTTCAGTGTCAGATAATATTTGGCACTGAGTCAGTTTATAGTGCCTATGCATTGTGAAACACTTCCTCAGCCATCCAGCTTCTTTTGCCCTTTTTTGGATGCATAGATCAAGTTTACAGAAATTCTTCCTTGTCACAGTAAATCACGAGTATCAGAGGCACAGGCTTGAGCAGCTTATAATGTGAGCATAGTAACAATGATTCCAGGTACTCTATTCAGTATAATAATACTGGGTGCTGATATTGGCTCAGTTGACATTCTTTGTAGCCAAAATGAATTGTCACACCAGAAAACGAAAAAGGAAAATTGGTAAGAAGTGTGAGGAAGGAACCTTCTGGCCAAATTCAAATCACAATAATGATTTTTGTTATCAATTGGGAATAACATTTAGTAACTAGATGGACCTGCTTTGGGCTGCTGCTGAGCAGCCCTGAACTTCTCTGAATGGTGGTTTTTCTGCAGCTCACATTCTCTAAGTCATGGCACGTGAGTGAACACATGGCAGCCTGGTTCTACTCTCCTGATTCACATTGTTCTTACATGTAGCCTTATTTTGGCTGCATAAATAGGGAGGAATTTCCAATTCCATGGAGATACTACAAGTTTAGTCATGAAGATAATTAAATCCTTTGGGCTTGAACTACCCAAACATTTCATACTTGAAAGAAATTCAGATATGACTCTGAATGCCTGGACTACTGCCATCTAAACAATTTGGATGGTTTGCAATTTGCTCCAAATTACTCTTCACGTCAATTCATCATTCAGATATTTACTATTCTTATCATTAATATTACAGAATAGCTAGAAATCTTTGAGGTCTCTTCCAGCCTTGCTTATACTGTGATACTGTGAAATTCTAAGGCACTATATAGCCTACTTCTACTGACATACGAAAGCTTCAGTCTTTCAAAAGTTTCAAATTTAATAAGCAAAGATTAAAAACAAAACAAAACTAAAACAAGCAAGCAAACAAAAGGTGATAAGGAAAATAAAAGAGTTCTATTATTAGCATCCTTTTCCAAAGGATAATAGAAACATAGAAAACATCTAGTCATTTGGCAAAAAAACCCCCACAGAATATCAATGGTAGAGCTGAGGAATGGGAAAGGGTTCGAAGACTTATCTCCCAGGGCAATAGGAAGCTTAATCACTAGATCACCTTACTTTAAAGATTTTGGAGCAGAAATTATTTCTAATTGCGACTGCTTACTACAGTTAAATGAAATAATATTTTTTTTTTCACTTTTCAGAACTTTCAGAACTCAAATAACCAAATAAATAGTGTCTTTAAATGAAGGACATTAACAGATCTCAAGAAGTTACAAGAACATAGCTACATCCTGATAGTGCTGTGGTGGTCTCATAAAAGGGACCTTAGTATATAAATACAGACGCTTGCTTGAAATTAAGCTTAGAGGCCTAGAAAGCTCCAAAGCTAAAGAGAAAGGCAAATAAAGAGCTACATTTATCTCTAGGATTAGGAAGCCTCCAGGAGGTATCTTTCTGAGACATATTCTTTGCTGGAGTTTGTAATTTTTATATATATTTCTAATTAAAATTCCTGGGGCTAATTCATAGGACTTTTTTGTTGAACTTTGTGTTGATTTTTAAGCACTAAACATCAGTCATTTATATTTATACTAACAATTTACCTGATAGTAACACTGTCTTGCTTAAAGCTTACTATTTCTTTGTGTTGATTTTTATTCTATAAATCAAATGAAGAATCTAAAAGTAAAACTCTCTCAATTGTAAATAGATTTTTAAAGCTTCATTTTCTTTCCTGCAGTATGGAGTTTGGCCTTTTTTTTATTTTTGTCTATGTACAAATGTGTGTGTGTTTTTGGGTATCTGCATATATAGGGGAGGGCACGAAGGTTCAACATTACTTGTGGTAAATATTATCAAGTGAAATTTAATTAATGTCTCTGATGAGATCACAGAATCACAGAATGTTAGATGCCACAAAAGACTGAAGCTCACCTCTCAAAACTGTATTAGCTTCTTGTTACTATTGCTTATTGCTTAAGAGTCTGGTTTGCTGACAACTCAGAAATGATTATGATTTGTAAAAAGATACTGTCTTTTCAAGGACATTTTTGGAATAAATTTAAGCTGTATTAAAAAGCTGAAGGAAAATAATAAAGAAAAAAATAATCCAGATTCTGGTCTAAATTGAGCTTATTTTGAAACTTATTACTGTGGTGCTGTAAACAGAGCATAAAGACCTTCTGCTTTTCTCAAGGCACTGCAGCAGTCAGGAGACAAGAGAACCTTAAATGCAGCAAACTGAAAGATAATATTTGGTCAGAGAGGGCAAAGAATAAAAAAATGATGATAACTTTGACAAAAAATTCTGTAAACATCTCTAGCAGAAGTCAGCTATTATGTAACAGACACATTCCTCATGCTGAGCACAGGTTATTCCCACCTTGCTTTGGAAGATCCTTTGTAAAAATTAAGAGGGAATAGGAGATTAAAAAAAAAAAAAAAAAAAAAGCAAACTATGGTTTATACATTTACATGCATATAAGTAATTAAAATAAAGGTTTAAGCTCAATATGTTAGATTATTATTTGTCTACTGGCTTGTATTGCTTGTGATTTGAAGTAATTGTAGTATTTTTATATACTGTAATGGTAATGTCTGATTAATTTCAAGTTATCACTGACAGGAAATGTATATATTGGTGTATATATATATATGTACTCCTGTTAAAAAAATAAAATGCTAGTGTTATTTCATCAAAACGACCAAATATTTTGGAGATGCAGATAATTTATGTCAGTCAAAAGCTATTTACATAGCATAATTTCAAGAAACCAAGTGAAACAATTTATATTTTATTTCAAACTTAAGGCAAAGTCCGAGTTGACTGAAGGTTGGATGCCTTGTAAACCTTTCTCATGTGGAGAACATAGATGACTCAAGTGTAGTTTTCCGATACAAACATTTTTTTTCATCTGCATACAGAATACCTGTACAATTTACAATGGAACATGGATAAATCATTTGTCAGGCTTTTTTTTTTTTTTCTTTTCCCATAGGCTGAAATTTAGTCTCAGACTAGTGCAAATCCATACTTTACTGTTGATCAATATAAATCCAGAATGATTCAAAGATAGAATTTGGACCACTTAAATTTAAGACTACCGAGTGATTATTTCTAGTTTTCACACAGGAAAGTCTTTTGAAGTGCTGTGTGAATCAACTTTCTCTTTCTTTATTTAAA
>WBNM01031655.1:18261-30662 GCA_013399055.1 Ramphastos sulfuratus | reverse complement strand
AAAAAAAAAAAAAGTAAAAGCAAAGTTACCTATTCCTCAGAAAAACAGAGGAGTACATGGCTGTCATAAATAAGAATGCTGTTTATGCTGTTTGCACGGCTTGCTTTTCCTCCAGTCAACTCTAGCGCCTTTAGACTGATATTTCTAGAATTATTTGCTGCTTCTCTAGTTACTCTTTCAGCAATGTTTACTGAATTCATTACAAAATGAGCATATGAGACAAAAACCTCAAAGACTTCAGCAAGTAATAAGTTGGTTAGTGGCTGAAGGGATTTGGATTTTCTTTCCTTACAAGTTTAAATATGTCCAGATAAGCCCTATGCCTACAAGCTGAGTTCTGCTGTATTTTGAACTTAAAAAAACGAAAAAAAGAGGCTTCTGGTAGGTGAGCCACGGCAGGGCAATTAAGATGATACAGCAGAGGTAGACATCTGCTCCTAGACAGATACAGTTCCACCGATGGTATCTGTAGTTACAATCCTTCTGAGAGATAAACAATGTGCAAGAGCAACGCACAGAGGATATGCCATACTAAGAAGGTGGTGATCATGTGGCCCCTGTGGTCTGAGAAAGAGAGAGAGGTAGCAAAAGAAAAAGGGAGGGAGGGGTGGCATGTGGGACCTGTAGCAGACATATGCAGGTGACAGAAGTCATAGGGCAGATGCTCATCAAGATGCAAAGCTGAGAGATACGTGAGAACCGACTCTGGAGGGGAGTGGAATCACAGTAAAGATAAGAGGCACAACATGACCAAGAAAGAGAGATAGAAACACTCTCCCTAAGCCCTATGCATAAAATTACAGTTAAGCTGTGCTAAAATTGAAAATAAATAAATAAATAAATAAATAATCATTACTGGATGATTTATTCTTTAAGATTTTGAGGCTTGGAGAGCTTCTCAGAACTTCAAGCTCAGAATTAAATTCCTCACTAATAAAAGTTGCACTATGGTACTCAAAGTAGATGATTTTATATTGCTCTTTCATGTTACTGTCATAGCAATGCTTAGACACAACAGAAATAGGGAAGATCTTCATGTCAGGTGTAGATGAAGTCTAAATGAGGACATAGTATCTACTCCATATAACTTTGGATCCAGGAATTGACCCTGTATAGTCAAACTCTGAAGCAACAGCACACTACCTACCAAGCTTATGACCACACTAGATACAAATAATCTACAAATACAAATACAAATACAAATTGTATCTACTAGATACAAATTTTCATGTTACCTCTGATAATCACTGGCAGCATCACTTTTTGCACCCCCCCAGGTCCTTGTGAAGAGAATTTGGTTGCTCTCCTCTGATGCCAGTGATTCAGAGTCCCACCAAAACTGAGGAAGCATCCTTCTTTTATACATGCAAGAGCAAATATTTCTTTCTGAGACATGTATGCTGGAAAAAATCAATCCTCTGAGTACTTGCAGGAAGTGGAAAAAAAAAAGAAATGTAGAATTCTAGCATATATGACTTAATTGACAGATATGAGTGTGAAATCAGGTAATTGCTTTATTAAAATTCACCAAGATCTATATAAAAATATCAAAACAGGAACAGTATCAACAAAGAAAAATATTTTTCTACTACTGTGTCTGTTATTAGTGTATTCCTTCTGTTATTACAATACAAATCATTCCACATAACTAGTAAATAGTTCAGTTATTTCAAAGCACTAAAAAAGGGTCTGATTATTTAAGATAGTAAAAAAAAGAATCGTATTGAATAATATGACTTCCTCTTTTGAAATATCAACAGCAACCACCTATCCACAGACAATGGGGTTTCCTAAGTTAGCAACCCTAATGGCCATCAGAGTGCAATAATTTCTGGACATTACAGGTGGTAATGTAGCTTTGTTATTCCCATCTATTAACTCCTGGGGACTCTGACAGATGTGGAATGCATTCTGTGTACTTAATCCTGCAATATATACTTGATTGATAACTATATTGATTTCATTGTGCTGTGTTCCTGCTTTTTAAAGTGCAGTTCTAAAAAGCTGAATTTTGTGAAAATTTTGGAGTTTTACTATGGCAAAGATGCTTCTTAATATAGAAATAGATCTGATTAAAAAATAAAAAAAAAAAAAGGCTTGTCTAACTTAAGAAAAAATATTTCAAAATATATATTTTTTTAACATTATTTGATTCTAGCACAATATGCTGCTGTTAGGTGGCAGATTGTGTTATGACTGTACTTTGCCTTTTCTCTGGATTCTGCCACTTTAAAGATTGTCCCTACCCCATTACAGTTTTGCTTTGCAAGCTTTTTTATCTTTTCTACCTTGCTTGAGGCATTATTAGGGCAGTTCACCTTTGACCAAATGGGCAGACGAACATTCATCCTCTGGAGCCAGTACTAGTGCTGTATGGTAGATCAGCTCTCAAATGGTACTGAACTGTGACCTCTTCTTCTGTTCAAAGACTAAATACATAAACTTGAGTTTCCATTGGTGCCAAGCCTGGGAACCTGAGTTGTTCCCTAATCCCAGGTCTTGCAGCCAGCAGCACAATGGGAGCTCATCATGCCAGCCGGACAGCCTGAAAGAATGTCTTTATTCTCTCTTCCTCAACAAATTGCTTATTGTTTGGTCCACAGGCTGCAAGATCTTGTGAACTGTCCAGAACTTTGTTGCTTTTCTGTTAAATTCCTGTTTTCCCTTTGATTTTGTTTATAAATAAAAAAATAATCATTTGTATATTCATTGCTTAGTAATATAATTCTAAAAGATGGTTGCTACTTTTAGCCTTTTTTTCAGAGTATATCTGTCTTTTGAAATCCTGTAGGAACCACAGAAATAATACAAGACTTGAAGATTCAGACTCTAGGAAGAGAAGACTGTGGAAGTGTTAAGTGTTACCATAATGCAGCACTTAGGGAAAAAATGGAACATAATTCTTAAGAATGTTCCAGAGTTTCCACAGATACACACCGTTTCTCTGCTCTTGGCTTCATCTTCGCTGTGCCTGCAGTGTGCCCATTGTACCCAGAGTAAGCGTAGGACAGAATATTTATCTTAGAACCCTGCATTATGGAAATGTTCTGGGGTAGTGATCTTCAGAGTAAGGCAAAGCAGACTGGGTTTGTCTACTGTTTATCTCTTGAACTATCTCTGCAAGCACTTTTTGTCTTCAGCAGAAGCTTCTGGGAGTGTCTCCCCAGGACCAGGTTTGTGAAGGTTAGAGTTAGGCAACATATCATTGAGATGAAGTTGATACTGCAATATTCAGCCAGATATGCCACAGGAAAAGAGGGTGACACATGAAGAGGGTAATTGTTCTTCATGAACATGGACAAAAGCACAGAGCACCCCTATTTCTTCTCCCTTACCTCAGTAATTCTGTGTTGAGATATGTTCATATGTTCAGTGGGGAACCTTGTCCTTGTTTGCGGATGGAGAACATTTTCTCTGTCTGGAAATGGGGAACCAGGAAAAGGAATATCCTTGTGAACAGCAATAGGTTCTCATCACGTGCACCTCTCAACCACTTTTGGCACAGATTGTTTAGAAAAGCACACAGTTTTCTGGAGCCATATGTGATCTAATAATAACAGAAACTTCTTAAAAGTGTATGCATCTGTGTGCATGTGCATTTATATGAATGTATCATGTAATACCTTTTCAAGTGTGAGAAAGACAGCACAAGAGTAGAACTGCAAAAATGAAATGTTCACATTAAGCTGATGTGTAGTACATAGCAGATGATATATATATATTGTCTTATTGTTCACTTGCGTCCCAGGAAGCTAAATGCATAATTTAAGATATATGTATAGTCTAAGGGTCAAATGCTGTCAGTTACACAAGTGTAAATCAAGAGCAATTGCACCAAAGTGACTGAAGTTGCAGTACCCTGGATTTACACAAGTGTTGCTGAAAGCAGAATATAAGTCAATACATGCCATCAATACAGCTGAGTTAGTGGTACTGAGGGAATTTTATGACATGAATGCACCTAAATACTTCACTTCTTTTTTTTTTTTTTTTCATTTTTTATAATATTACATTTTATGTTTCTGGTTTTGTCTTTTTTAAAGGAATAAAGGGTTCAAATCTTGATTCTGCAAGTGAAATATCTACCTCCCTCATTTACCAAACTTTCTCAATATCAGTTCATAATGTCATGACAAACATGTCACAATTGCAGAAAGCTTATTTTCCCAGTTTATGTTTACAGACAACCTTAATTCACATAAATGGATAATTCTAAACCTCAGGAAGGACACTGCTAGGCTGTCTGTCTGACAGCATGTAGAAATGCATGCTTGATGTTCAGAGGTTTACATGGCTCTGTTAGGAGTTGTACAGGCTGCAATGAGGGGTTCAGGAAGCCATTTCTTAAAACCTGTAGGAGAGCAGGATTTGGATGCAGAAGGAAAGGTTGTGGAACTAGCTGAAGTGAGTGAGTATAGAGATGGCAGCTGAAAATAAAGTAAGCTCCGTTGAAAGATCACAGGATGACTGTCTTAGCTGATGTTTCCTTGGTTTGCTACTGAGAGGCTAAAGGGAAAAAATATGGCTTTACATGGGACACTGATTGCAAGATCCAAATTTACAGCACAAAACAAAAATGTGTAAAGCCTCATAATCTACTGAGACACTAGCAGAGTACCTGTCAGATATACCTGGCCTTCGATGGCCTTGTTTTGCATGGAGAAAGAATGTATGATTTTATGGGTTGAGAGGAGGTTTTTAATTCTGAAAGAAGGTTATATGTTAAATATATGGTAGCAGTCTATTCAATAATGGAAGTCAAATCCCTCACTTGTGGAGACAGAATCATATAAAATAATAACATTATTTCTTAACATACTTTTAAGTTGAATGTATCATTGTAAAATAATTTTTTATTATATTCTTGAATTTCTGAAAAAGCTCAAAAATAGATTCCCCAATATTAACAAATAAAAAATGGATGAATGACTTTGGGATGCACTTACAAAAAAAAAAAAAAAAAGTTTACAATCATCAACTGAGGAGACATACTGCTTCAAAAGAAACAGAACAAATGTGTCTGAAACAAGAAGGACCCATTAAATCTCAGTGAATCTCAGTGCCATGCTGATAGTTAGATTATAATTTCTAAAATTAAAAAAAAAAAAAAAGAGACAACAATAATAAATTATGACTGGTTTAATAAGATTAAGACAAATTTAAATGTTGTGTAAATAAATGAATAAAGATCTAAGATTTGTTCTTTTAAAAATATACATCTGCATATATACTCAACACATATATATACCTCTAGCCAGGTAGAATACTGTGTAGGTAAAGATTTGTCAGGACTGTTTGATCCCAAAAGTATTCATAAAAGAAAAAAAACCTTCTCTTTCAGGGAAATCATTTCTCTAGAGACTGATAGTGATGACACAATATACTGGAGTAGTTATTATTAAAAAAAAAAAAAAATTACTACTTTTTCTGCCCATGTTTCTTTTTTTCCCAGTGGGATTCTGATTCCAGATATTCTACCAGCCTGACATCCACTGGGAAAGTGATGACACTATAAATTATTTAAGGGTTGGAAAACCTCAAAACTACTGTATATAACCAGATTGGATTGACTTTTAAACTCTTTTGATTAATAATACATAAAGCCTCAGATAGGTGAATTGGTGAAGTGCTAACCTGTTAACAGAAGGAGGAGAAGAGATGAATTCTAACGTTCCTCATAAGTTATTCTACTTAGTGCACTGGCCAGATGAAACAAACAAATGGAGTGCTCTGCCTTAGTCTTATACTTTCAGTGCACCATCAATATTTAATGACTATCTAATATCTCTATACATCTGGTTATAGATGATATTTTGATCATCTAGTTTGCCAATTCCAAACTGCCCTGCTTTCTCCTACGTTCTTCAAAACATTCAATACTCTGGGTTTGGTTTTTTGGGTTTTTTTGTGGGTTTTGGTTTGTTTGGGTTTTTTTTTTGTTGTTGTTTGTTTGTTTTTTTGTGATTTTCATTTTAACAACATTAACTACTCAGAAGTGAAAAAAAAAATCATATTTCTGTATTTATCAACAAAGAAGGGCTAGGATTTCCCAGCTTATGACATTTGGTGCTCTCCATCAAGATGGAAGTAGATACGTATGCCTCTTCAAAATAATGTCATTTTCTACCCTTATGCTGCTGACTGTTTTAATTATTCCCCAGTTTTGTAAGTTTTGTTCTCTTGCACGCTGCTTTGAGTGGAGCTCAAAGAAAAGAAATGTTCTTTCTTTCCTCCTTAGGCACAGATGAAGATGCATTGGACAGCCTGCAATTATGAGCAACAAGAAAAACTCTGCTGGAGACCATTTTGCTTCTAGGTAGCCTAACTGGTGCTTCAGTAGACAGAATATCCACAGTGACTTGATATAATGTATTAGTTTACAATAACTACTACTGTTTTTTTCCTTGAAATAGACAGCTACTATCCTTCTGGATTATTTTCTGTTATCCCAACTGAAGCTTGAATCCTTTAGATGTAGGAGCAGTATGAAAACCATCTTTATCTATTTTGCTTTAGTCATTCCTTTGCACATCGATGTGCATGCAATCATGTAATGTGCATGTATCCATGTAATTAAATTCTCAACTTCCTTCTGTACCAGATACTGACTCCCCACTCAACCTGCAGAGTGTCCAGTCACAGTAATTCTGACCAATTCTTTTTGCCTGTTGACATGCCCATGAAGCCATTCTTTCTTAGTCTCCTTAATGATAAATACGTGTGACTGTCCTTGGTTCACTTTTATATCTTCCAAAACTTCTTTACTAACAGTCCATACATCTGTCTTCTCTCCAGAGCCACCAAATGATTCCTTACCAAATATTTTTTTTAATCATAAAATCTATGAAATTAATCTATGTAAAAAGAAAGAAATGTTTCAACTCAAAGCCACACCATCCAATTTTGTCAGTCCATCTTCTTCAATTTGATCAGCTATTCTGGTGTTAATTTCTACTTGATGCCACTAGGAAGTAAAATAAATTTATTACATTACGAGCAGAATCAGAATCACATGCAGGCTATGAGGAGGAAATGGGGTTCAATTTCTAACTAGAATACAAATTTCAGAAAATTTTAAGAGCCCAGAAATTAACCTGAATTGAGTTTCACTTATAACACCTATCATAACTATAAATTATTTATCAACATTTATTAAACATTAATGAGCCCTATCACCTAATTTTCATAGTAAGTAATTACTCTGTGGAATCTGTTGTCAGATTCTGTTTCTCTTTCTGACTCTAAATATCCACTGATTTGTTCATAGCTCCCCAAAATAAAATAAGAAGTACATTCATATTCCATTAGAAATAATAAGAATCTCACATATAGTTAATTCATATGCACATCTGTCTTTTTCCTTATCAATGCCTGACATATCAATTGCAATAGACACACTACTTTGTTAGCTGTTGTACACATCACTTGAACAATGTATTCCTGTTCTAAATAAAATTCTATCTACAGTGTTATTTTTACACATTTTCTTACTACATTTTAAGGCTTAACCAGGTGACTGAGACCAGCATCTGACTTTACCAGAATAACAAGTATCTTTCCCATAGAATCTTTCAACTGTCATTAAAAAAAATAAATCAGTATTTGTTTCCTTTTCCATCTGGGATTATGTGGCAAAATGATCTCCTGCATCTAATAAATTATTTTTTTTCTATATCTGTTGTATTTTTCTGCAGAACTATTTGCAAGTATAACGGAAAGATCCTTTAGAGATAATCTGGTGATTATTACAAATTCAACCTTGGGCGCTGCAGGCATTAAAAGATGAAAATTGCCTGAAGTCCACTGTTGTAAAACAAATCTGTACCTCTGGACTTCTGTCTTGAGGTGAAAATACAAAGCAGAGAGATATTTAGAATCATTTTGACAGTTCATAAAATTAAACAGGGATTAGGGATTCTCCCAGAAATAAATAAATAAATATAGTGCCACGGGGCCCGAATGATGTTAATCACATCTCCTTGCAACAGGTATTACTGTAAGCAACTTTGCAGAAGAAAAAGAAGCCATGCAATTGATTTAATATGGATGATACCAATTCAAAACTCTGAGCATGTAAGTTTAACATGTTAATATATGCATATGTACATACATATATATATATACTTTTATATATATATATATACATGCACACACATACATCCACATACACAACTAATGTATAAATGATCCATCAAGTTTATGCAGCTAATGGTTCCTACAGGAATGTTATATATATTGTGCATTTTATTTTCTTCTCTTTTTTATGGATTAGCCCTGATAATACAAATACTTGATCATATGATTAACATGGTGAGAACATCTTGCAGGTTTTAGGATAACTTTTGATCTACATGAATTTAAGCAGAAGTCTAAGGGTCTGCTGGGAATGTAATCTATGATGCCAATCATTTGAAACACAGATTTAATAAGAAAATAATTGAAAAAACTGCAGTAGACGTAGATGACTTTGATCCCTGCTGTGTTTTCCCAGGTAAGCAGCAAACATGGCTGAAATGAATTCATACAGAAAAATGTGCAGGTAATGACAGACATACATTTTGGATAAGCATGGAGCTTTATAGTCTTCCTACCAGATTTCCCTATCCACCTTACAAAGTTTTCAGTATGACTCAAAATTCTTCTTTTCTTTTCCCTAGCCAAAAGGCAACATTGCAATACTGAGCAACATCAGGCCACCTACAAGAGCACATATTCTTTCTTTTCTCAATAAACTAACTTTAATACAGGGCATTCACACACTGTATAAAAATCAAGGTTTCACTGTATTAGATTAGTATCATAGTTCAATATTTTGGGAAAATGTTCAAGTCAATTTACCATGTTTCTACAAAACTGAAAAGTCCAAAATACTACTAACTGAACTGGATTGAAAATTATTTTTCGTAATTAAAAACAACAATGACAAAACCGAAAACACAGCATCAACCAAAATAACCCAACCAAACAAACAAAACCCCAAACAAAAAAAATATTAATAGCCTAGATATATTTTTGAAGTTTCATTTTACACTAACATTTTTCTCACTTAACTTATGCATTGAATTTTAACCATATTTTTTAAAAATGTAAATACTACTTTGTAATAGATGCTAGCAAAATCCAGATTCAAAAACAGAAAAAAAAAAAATTACTGTTTACATAGTATAGTTTCAACATTTGTATTGTAATGAATATTCATCTTTAAAAATTTCTTACTAAAATGATTTTTCATTCCACTCTAGTCCAGAATGCAGAATGGAGCTGGAATAATACATCACACAAATGTTGATTTAAATATTTAAACAAATTCACTTACTTTGGATTTACATCCCCTTTGGGTTTTACTTTCCATGAATACTCTGATAAATAAACTTACTGTGAGGAGGATCAGCTGGGAGGACAAATTATAAACAAAAATTGAAGAATGCATGTGGGATATGAATTTTTGAATTAAAAAAATCAGTTGTCGCACTAGCAATTAAAGCTGACTGGAGGACAATAATTCCATGCTACACTAATTTTTGAGACTTTGTGTCTTCAAGTCTGATCTTACTGGTTTGCTTTTGTTTCTTTTTCTGGAGTAAATGCAAACTCTTTGCACTGCTTTGATGAAAACGCCTATGTAAAGGAGTGTATGTCTGTGTACTCTATCCAAGAGTACTAAAAGAATTAACACAGTTTAGATTTGTGCATGTGTCTGTATAAAAAGTTTTGGGTTTTGGTTTTGGATTTTTTGGTTGTTTTTTTTTTTTTTTTGTGTGTGTCCCTGCTTTTAAAGAGGAGCTTAAGCAAGGATTTCTCCATTTGGATTTTGTCACTAGTTTGACAAGTAGTCATAGTGCCCTCAAGCACACCAACACTTCTGACAAAGTCGCTAGCACATGCCTAAGTAATTTGAGCCAGAAATTGCATTATAGAATCATAGAACCACAGAATCACAGAATAATAGGGATCAGAAGGGATCCTTGGAGATCATCTAGCTCAATTCCCCTGCCAAATCACAATCATGTAGGGCAGGCCACATGAGAACGCATTCAGACAGGTTTTGAAAGTCTCTAGAGAAGGGGACTCTGTAACCTTTTTGGGCAGCAATAGAAAGTTCTTCTTATAGACAGCTAGAAAGTGAGCTTTGGTTTATTTTTATTTCTGACTTCAGGATAATGGTTTCTTACTTATTTCAATGGTCAGTAGCATAAAAAAAATCCTTCATCATGAGAACATGTGTATCACTGTTCAGCAAACTCTGGCCTTTTGAGATGAACCGAGGTACTGCCACTTACTTTCAGATTGATGTCTCTTCTGGTTGCCAAGTCATGTTAATTTGCAAAACGGCTTTTTAACCCAATCCAGCTAGGGAATGGCTGCCATTGCCATGTAATTAGTGTCTAAAGCATTTAAAGTTAGATAATGTAGAAAGAAAAATCCAGAAATCAGTAATTTTGTGGTGTACATGGCCACAGACTTCTTTTTTATGACTGAACAGAAGATCTAGATTTAGAAAATTATAGCAAGGCTCCAATATGATCAGAAAGGTATGAAGGATGTGCACACACTGACAATGGCAGACTTGAAATGAGAAATGTTAGTTTCATTGTTCTTCAGAAAAATAAAATGCAGGCATACCCCCATAATTTATTCACAAATTGTGTGACAGAAGAGTAGCAAGTGACAGCGAAGGAGGAAGTAGCTATTACAATTGGATTTTCATTCATAGAATCATAGAATCATAGAATGGTAAGGTTGGAAGGGACCTCAAGGATCNCACACTGCATTCAGTTAAGATAGGGTGGTATTAGCACAGAATTGAACCTGAAACTGGCCTAAATTTCAGATTTTGACTAGGAACACTGTCAAGGTCTTGCAAACTTTCTGGTAATTATTCTGGTTTGTGACAAAGGCAAAGTCAGGAGAGAAATTTGTTGCGAGTAAAGAATTCTTTTTCGAGACATCCGTCAGTTGGGAGTTCATCTATCTTCAGAAACAGTCTTCGTTTTTTGGACTTCTGGCTTTGAAATAGTTAGGTACCAATGAAAAAAATATGTCAAAAAAGAAAATAGGTGATGTTCTAGAAGATAGTCTGTTCAGAAGAGAAGCAGTCAAATGGAAAGAAATTATATGGGGAAAAAAAAAACACAGCACAAAATTTGTTATAAACTACATGTAAATCAGTTTTTTGGTTTCTTTACTCTGGCTTTTTTAAACCTCATTTAAACTTCTCCATTCTTTTCTTATGTTGACACAGAAGTGGCTTTACACTCAACTTCACTTACCACTAAGTGTCTATCAAAGATACATTAGAAAGATTCCAAGCTGGTCATTAAAGTGATAAAACTCACACAAGGATCAAAGTTCATCCAGTACCAGAGCTTTTCATGAATCTGGTGGCCTTTCTAGTTGTTTTTTATAACATACTGACTTTCATAATGATTCCCTCATCTTTCTATGGCATTTTAACCACTCCAATATCTGTTGGAAAAGTAGTATGGCTAGCTGTAGGCAATCCAGGAGACTTCTAGAGTGCCTAGTTGGAAACCTCTTATGGCAAGAAATTGATAGCCCTACAGAAATGGGATGTGTTATTGGACCTGTTGGTCACAAACACAGGTGAAGTCAGGAATGTCAAAGTCAAAAGCAGATTTGACTGCTATGATCATGTGCAAGTGCAGTTCATGGTCCCAAGGGGTATGAAACCCATGAGAAGCATAGTTAGGACTCTAAATTTTAGGAAAGCAAACTTCCAACTCTTCAAGGAGTTAGTAAACAGGATCCTGTGAGAAATGACCTTCAGGAGCAAGGGAGTGGAACAAAGCTGACAGATCTTTAAGGATGCTTTCTATAGATCACAAGACACCTCAGTCCCCACATGTAAGAAACTAGGCAAGGAAGGCAAGACACCACCATGGCTGAGTCATGACCTGCTGGTCAAACTAAAAGGCAAGCTGGGACTACACAGGAAATGGAAGAAGAGACAGGCATCTTGAGAAGAGTATAGGGATGTTGCCTGGTTGTGCAGGGGCAAGTTCAGGAAGGCCAAGGCATAGCTGGAACTGAACTTGGCAAGGGATGTAAAGAAAACCAAGAAAGGTTTCTACAGGTACATTAACCAGAAAAGGAAGGTTAAGGAAAGTGTACTTACCGTGATGAGCAACAATGGGGAACTAGTATCAATGGACAAAGAGAAGGCTGAAATTCTCAACAACTTTTTTACCTCAGTCTTCACTGGCAACCCCTCTCCTCATGGCTCTTGTGTTGGTGACCCACAAGTTAGAGACCAAAGTCCCTCCCACTGTAAGCAGAGACAATATGTATGATCATCTGAGGAACCTGAAAATATACAAGTCTATGGGACCTGATGAACTGCATCCCAGAGTCCTGAGGGAATTAGCTGATGTAGTTGCCAA
>WBNM01031655.1:0-18005 GCA_013399055.1 Ramphastos sulfuratus | reverse complement strand
CCTGGAGAAGAGGAGGCTCCAGAAGGGCCTAATAGCAGCCTTCCAGTGCAAGAAGGGTGGAGAGACACTGTTTACAAAGGCATGTGGTAACAGGACAAGGGGCAATGGCTTCAAACTAGAGAAGGACAGATTTAGATTGGATGTTAGGAACAGATTCTTTACTATGAGGGTAGTGGAACTCTGGAACAGATTGCCCAGGGAGATGGTTGGGGCCTCAACCCTGGAGATACCCAAAGTGAGGCTCTACAGGACTGTGGGCAACCTAATCTAGTTGAGGATGCCCCTGCTGACTGCAGAGGGCATTGGACTAGATGATCTTCAGAGCTCCCTTCCAACCCAGACAATTCTATGATTCTATGACTGTTGTAAACATGCAAGCTGTGTAAAGTCTCTGCAATGGAATTAAGGGGAAAATTTCCTCTTCGTTATTTTAGATGCAATGTAAACATTTCCATGAGGTAAGCTAGGGGGAGAACTTGTGTCACAACTGTCACAAACATCTGTCCACTTATTCTATAAGTAATAATCTAATAGCATTCACCAAACTAGCAGTGCAAACACAAGCAGATACTGTAGAGATGCTGATCCAGTTCTCATTGACAGACTAACATACTTTCTGATAAGTAGTTTATTTGCCCATAGGTATGGTTTCTGCCTACCTTTTTTTTTTTTCAGTCTAATAAATTACTTTTTTCAATTGTTTTTTCCATAATGTAGAATTCTTTGTCAAATCTAAGTCCTTAATGAAAGTGAGATGTAAAATAGCACTAGGAGCGACTTGGATAATATCCAGGAAAACCAATTAATATCCATAGTATAAAGGTAGAAATGGAAGGAAGTTAGGGCTAAGCTGATTTTTCTCATGGACATTTTCCCTGTAACAAACATAATGCTAGCTGGCAAAAGGCAAGTTTTGCCACTGTTATTAGTCTGTGGGTGCTCAGTGTGTAAGTCATATTGATGCAGATGGCTGACACATCAGGGGTATGTGGAGAGTAAACTTCCCAATCTCTGGGCCTAACAGCTTATGGACCTCAACGATGTTTTACTGTAAGGTTGGTGGTGTTGACATCAAAAGTAATAAATCAAAGTCCTACCACAAGGTGCTGAAAAAATTAAGCAACCGAGATTGAACAAAAGCTGGTTTGGCTATTCCATATTCAGGAATTCTAATATTTAATTTTACCCCTATTTGGCTTTTGCAAAGTCGCTGTAATTCTGTTTGGGCAACATGTTTATAAAGAAATTAACAGTACAGTTCAAAGGATCTCTAGTAATGATATGTAGTTCCAAAAACTGAGGTTCACTAAGAAGTATCAGGTTTGAAATCATTAAGGAAGTTCTATATTTTATTGGCAAAATGGAAGGGATTGCTAAATAACAGTTAGTTCATGTTAATTTATGTATTTCATACATAAAGCCAAAAATAAAATGAGTTTATTGGTCACATCTCTTATAAGTGCTGTTAGGGTAGAAATCCTTTTATTCACTCACTGAGAATGATATGTTTACCTGTCTTGTAGCTTGGCAACCCCTGTGACTGGTGTTAGTGTGGAAGCAAACTCCAGGTATGAATCTGAAATACTAACTCTGGGATAGTCTAAATCCAAGTCTGGGCAGTATGTCTTGGTCCTCTTTATTTTCAGTACTCAAAAAGCCTGTGAGGGAAGAATGAAATTGAGTTGGCATTTTATGGATTAATATATGTACTCAGTTTGCTCTAAGGAAACAGACAAGTCTTATTTGGTATTTGTAGGACTGGTTCAATATTCCTCAAACCAGGAGTCCTCATGTATCTCACACAGATAGAACCTTTATCTTCATGGAAAGAATAATCCTAAAAGGTGTTTCTTCACCATTAATCTGCCAAAAGTTACCCTAGCAACCACACTTTTTACATGAAAATTAAAAGCAATGAGATGCAAACACCAGAGTGAAGTTCAACACAGATAAATGCCTGTTGCTGCCTGGCATGGCCACTCCAGTGAAGACATCAACTGTCACTAGTGACTTCTGACATACCACGTATCTCAAGGTGAGCATAAAAGCAAATACTAGAATGCAAGAAACCTACCACAGTAAAGCTAGCTGCATATCAACCAACTAAAGACAAAAATGGAGAGTAAAAAGATAGTAAAAAAAAAATCCTCACAATGCATTGTCAATTTAAGTTGTTAAAAAGATTTTCAACTGCCCTGAAGACTTCTTTGAAACAGCTAAAGTGGGATCAAACTGAGTTATCTCTTGAACAAGAATGAACTGCATAGCAGTCTCATAGCAGCATCAATAGGCCTGGCGCTAGTAGATCTCAGCATTTCCACCTGTTTGTAGTACTTAAGCCCTACTCCTAGTCTGCCTTCTCAGGTGATGAGAGACTTTCAGAGAAACAGCAAGGGCCAAGTTCTGCTCATCAGTGATACTGAAAGGAAGACACTAGATAGACTGGTTGCAGTTAGTCACACTGTGTCAGTTCTCAACTCATTGCTTCTGTTCCATCATAATTTTGGCCTGTAAAAAATGTAGTTGATCAAGTGAAAATACATTGTGAGGAAAACACTTGAAATGAGCTTCTAATGTTACTGGTCTGCTTTTTACCATTTAACAATTAAAAGTACCAGACTCAGTTATCCCGGAGTTCCTAATGAGGCCTAACAAACAAAACTCCCAGTCAAAAGTACCTTACACTTCCCAAAACCATCTGACATCAAAAAACTTGAAAATGACACATCACCCTTGTGGCATTTACAGTGTGCTTTTCTGCTTGCAAATAATCCAGGATGTTAGCGAGAAAAAAAAAAAACCAAAACAACCAGATACTGAATGACAGTGGTCCAGAAGAAACATATGGGTAGTTCCATACTGTTTCTGTCTCTGCCCAACAGGAAGTGACAATCACAAGCTCTCCAGCTCAGCAAACCTTCAGAGAGAAGATCATCGAGAGTCTAATTCTCCTTTGTATATGATCGGACATTTTTTTCTTGTAAAGAAGAATTACTGTCATTTGACCACTTGCTCTAACCAACATATCAAATTACTTGAGATAAGAAGCTTAGAGCTCCCACACTATAGTAAATAAATGAGTTTCTACAAGAAACATTGACACCTCAAGTAGGCAGAACTAGCAGGCTTCAAAGGTAGTTATTGCATTTCTAGGCTAGATACTGACACTCTGAATGCAAAAGTGTATGATTTTTCTCAAGTCTCTCTAGGGTTTACAAAGTGTAATGTGATTCATTCTGACAAAATAGCAAAGGGAAACACTAATTTTTTTTTTAAGAAAAGTGTTCATTGTGAGTCAAGGATGTGCCCTGGACAGACATAAAATAAATCCGTACCACACCTAACTCTTGTAGGAAGAAACAGTAATTGTCAAGCACAATTAGCTAAAAACTGTTTACCTCTTAAATGTGGACATCTTTTTTCTCTTCTGCTTGCTTGTACTCCTATGCTTCCCAGAGTGCCCTATACACATTCATTGTCTTATCCTTTCCCAAGGTTTTCTGTGTGCGCTTCTATCAGTCTTCTCAATTTCCCATGCTCTGCTGACTTGGGTTTGAGTGGCAGCAAGGAATCTGTAAGCAGGTGTTGCATAAGCGAAGCGTGCCATTCGGCCACTACATTAGGTAAAGTAGCGTTCCCGCGGGAACTCTAATGCTTGCCACTGCATCAGCCACAACTGTTCCTGCAAGAGGAGGAAGAGGCCAGTCCTGACCTGTTCTGACCAGATGTTTTGGAAATGTGTCCATTTTTTTTCAGGTACAATACTTGCTGATTTATCAAAAGTTTTATAGTTATCAACAAAGCAGACTCTTTAGTGGCAAAGTAGTAATAAAATGAGAAATTAGAGGTATGGGATACACTAAATTTGAATGCACAGGACTTTATTCAATACTAGTTTTAGAAACTTTTGAAGCTACTCTGTTCTGTGTAATAAATATGATATGACTAGTTTAGATGTGAATGAACTAAAAAAAATATAATTTATCATTAGCCAATGCCAAAATTATTCAGGAATCCACAGAGACTAGACCTGTGAAAAAAAGCAAGACATCTAATATAAAAATTCATTCTGCAATGAAAGCAATTTAGTTACAGCTGTCGAGGCTCATTTCAAAATCTTAACTGTTCAGCACTGAGGACTGGAAAAAGGGAGTATGTATTCCACAACCAAGAGGAAATTGTGTTTATGTTCTTTTATTAATATCCATTAAAAGTATTCTACTTTAATTCTTTCTCTTACCCCTAATTTATAGCTTACTAGTAGCCCACAAATTTTCTTAAACACATTTTAATTAGTACCTTTTCCTAGCATAAATATATGAAAGTAGTCACTTTGAAGTGAAGGATTCCATCTTTTTTTCCCATGTCCCAGTGTAGTAAATGCATTTATTTCACTACAAGGATCAGTGGAATTACAGTGAACTTGCACTCCAGGAAATGAGAACAGATTGAAGTGCCAAGGTGATGGTGGTGGAGGTTTACAGGTTAGAATTTCCAGATTTCTTAAAAATTTATTCAAGCTTTTTCCTTCAAAATTATTATCAATAGCTATTACCAAGAAAAAAATAGCCAGAATTATGTCTTTAAAATCAGAATGTATTTTTCTTAATTTCTTGGTCTGGTCGAACAAGTCCTTTTACACACAATAAAAGCACTTCAGCAATAATGTTTATTATTAATAATGATCAAAAAAGTTAAAGGCGTCATCTAAAAATAAACTTCTTTAAGTAGTATTTTATATTTTCTCTTTCTGACCATAATAGAAAGATAATACTTTGTTTTACTTCATCTTTTTAACTGCAATATTCAAAGGAAACATTTCTTCTACATCATGCTTTTGCAGTGTACGGTGCCTATCTGTGCATACAAAGCATTCCATATGGTTGAAGTAGGCTGGAGGGGTTGCTACTAACCATATTTTAAAAAGCAGATGTTACTAATCTTCTAAATATTATCCTCAAATGATGTCACTTGTGACTGACAATGGTTGGACTCATCAATCCTATCTAACATCCTTTTGCACGTAGCATGTAAAGAAAGGCAAATTTTGCTCAGGAAGCATGCCTCGAAGAGAGCAGATCACTTTATGTTACTATTGAATTGTTGGTTAGAATATCACTTCTTCTGAGGAGATGTATGTATGTATTGCAGGCAACAGGACATTCCAGAAAACTTTCAGAGCAGCCATTTAAGAGTCAGACTGCATTGTGACAAGCAGAGGTTTTTAGCCCAGAGAGCCTATCTGTGCCATGCAATACACAAAGGCATGTACAAAAGGTTTTACAGGTCTGCACATAAATACAGTGGGTGCTTCTGTATACAAAGCCAATGTCAGTTCCACAGTTGTTTTTCAGTCAATTGCACTTGCAGTAGTGAGTAAACAAAAGTGAAGGGTAGGACTGCACATGTAAAGCATAAATGGCACAGAAATGAAACATCTGCTAGTAGTAATCCTGAAATAAATATAACATCAACGTATAAGCAAAAATTAATCTTTATGGCAATAACAGAATGATTTTTTCATTATCGCTATGAATTCCTCTTGTTCCAAAGCTCAGAGACTACCTGCCTCAGTACAGATGTGAATTGTCTTTCCTGGATTTCAAGAAAGCAAAAAATGAACAAATATTTCCATAAGGAATCTTTTAATGTATTAGCGATTTATTGAACTGATGCATCTCAATCATCCTCCCTTCTGCCCATGATAGGGTTCTTCATTCTACCGTAGAACAGATTTCTTTACTAAATTCTTTGTGCTCACTTGGAAGGCCCTCTGTAGGGCCTCTTTTCCACCCAATTTTTTGCTGTTGCCATCTTAATATTCTTCCTCGCAGATATTGTATGTTTCAGGCTGCCACTTTCCATATACCCTTGATTCAGATATTTTCATTAGTAATAATCTGTAGAAATTATTCTCGGGTACTAAGAATTTTTTAATCACTTTTGAGTGTGTGACCTTAAAATACTTATGTCCCCATTTTGCAGAGAATAACTAAAAGAACCAAACTACAAAACTCTATCAATCTTTTATTTTCACTTATTCTAATGTTCTTCATGGAAAAGTGCTTTTGTTACCTGTTTTGTTACAAGCAGTGTATGAAATTCTAGTCTGGATAGAGGAAGATAAAGATTCCTCAATCCTAACTCTACAGAGCCCTTTTTTACCTAAAATGAGATCTAAAAGCTCAACTTTATCAACCTTTGTGCAGCCATGCAATCAGTACTTCTTTCTTAGTTTTGCTTTTCATGTATCTCTGTTTTATAGTCAGTGACATGAACTCTTACAAAGAAACACTGAGCAAAGGCATTTTACCCTTTTGTACATTTTCCTTGCATAAACCAGATATCTATGTATTGTTTGGGGACAGCTGTCCCATTCTAAAACTGAGGACTGACTCTCTCTTTCTCTCTCTCTCTGTATATATATATATATATATATATATATATATACACACACACGTGTGTGTGTCTAATAAAGAGTAGCTGTTATGTCTATCATTTTCAGCAAAGTCTAATCTAATCTGCAACAGTGTAATGCAATTCTCTGCACCACACTTACTTTTTAAATTTATATTTTTGTCTTTCATAACATGTATGAAACATTTACACTTTGTTTACTCCCTGCTTATTGCCAGCATGGACTTTAACCATTTCCAGTAGAAGATGTATAAAAGTTGGGGAAAACTTGAGTGATTGGCAGCAGGCACACATAGTTAAATGTCAGCATTTTCGTATGTCATTTAATGGTCAGACACTTCAGTATATTGCCATCCAACAAACCTACAAGACATATTATCAAGGAATATATGCCAGCTCTTTTCCAGCAAACTGCTTGATGCCTGATGCCAAGTACTGGTGGGTGTATACCTTTTTATGCTGTCACTGCATTCAGCCTCCGGGGTGTTGCACGAAAGGATCACTGGATGTTAATGAATAACAAAATGTGTCATTTCCCTTTAGAATTTGTCTATCTATCATATACAGTGAAAAAGACGTGTTTGTTTTCTTCTGTCTGTATTTACATGTGTGTCAAAACACGTACTGTTAAACCTGGCCACATGCTTAGAGAGTATGCTGTCTTGTTAGTCTTTTTTTCATTATTATTATTCCACATGATCATACATCCCATTTCACATAAAAGAATAAAAAACACATCAAAATAAATTAGAATTTAAAGATCCATTTCTTCCTTCTTGTTGTACCTTGCATTTTGAACTACGCTTTCCTCAGAAAATGAATTTGTAAGAAAAGCACTTAACCCGTTTGAGTAAATTCCCATTTATATGTCACTAAAACATGACAGAAAATAAAAAATGTGAGAACCACTATTAGAGCTCAAATCCACAGCTGAATAAATAGCATGATAAACCAGTTTGTGAATATCTTGTAAATTACATATTGGTGGTTGCCATGACCATATTCTCTTAATGACATAATGCCGATGCCCAATTTATTCGCTGAACTCGATTCCAGACCTACAGGCAAGTTTCAAATAGTTTTGGGAGAAAATATTTTCACTTTGGACACAGGCCAAAGCAACTCTTGAAGCCCAATGAAACAATTCACAAGCCAGCATCAGGCCACTGAAGTCTGATCACACAAAAAATATTGTGGGTCACTTTTTGATCAGCTAAGAAATGGGTCTAAAAAAGCACATTTTTGAAAATAATATTCAGAAGAAGTTGTTTATTATTAATTCTTCCTTCAGCTCCTCTCACAGCCTTCCTGACTTGCAGGTTTATGTTTCAAGCATTCGCCCATAAGTTTCTCTCAAATAGACCAAGTCTAAAGCATCAAGGTATGATAAAAGCACCCTAAACAGGTAACCCAGTGCAAATTCTAATACTATTTTGCCTCTGTACAAGAAAATCAGCATAACTCTTACATATCATGCTCATCTGGAGTACTGTGTACGGTTCTGGAGCCCCCAGCACAGGAAGTACATTGAAGTGTTGGAGTGGGTCCACAGGAGGGCTACGAAGATGATCAGAGGGCTGGAGCAGCTCTCCTATAAGGACAGGCTGAGAGTTGGGGCTCTGCAGCCTGGAGAAGAGAAGGTTTCAAGGACACAGCTTGGAGTGGCCTTCCAGTATCTGAAGGGGACCTACAGGAAGGCTGGGGAGGGATTATTTACAAGGTCATGCAATGACAGGACAAGGAACAATGGGTTTAAAGTGGAAGAGGGGAGATTTAAACTGAATGTTAGGAGGAAGTTCTTTGCAGTGAGAGTGGTGAGGCACTGGAACAGGTTGCCCAGGGAGGTTGTGGCTGCTCCCTCCCTGGAGGGGTTCAAGGCCAGGCTGGACAAGGCCTTGAGTGACCTGTACTAGTGGGAGGTGTCCCTGCCTATGGCAGGGGGTTGGAACTAGATGATCCTTGAGGTCCCTTCCAACCTTACCATTCTATGGTTCTATGATTCTATATTGGAAAAACGGTTCTAAGTATTACATTGTACTACATGCAACAAATTTTATTAGACAATCTAGCAATTAGAAAACAGGATTTGCTATTTTCATTGCAAATTTCAAAAGCTCTGTGTGGCAGTAATATTTTCAATGATAAAGTGTGATGTTTCCCAAAGAAAGAGATTTGGGTTTGTGTGTATATACAGTTTTAATGAAAACTCAATTCACTGTGGGTCTTTAATTGTGTTTTTCAGCAAACTGATTTAAAGTTCCCTGGGGCACACATACTGTAGGATTGTGACATATCACACCAGGTTAAGTCAAACTCAAAATGTTATGTGATATGACAGCATGTAAAACACATGATTAACGCATCCACTGGGAAACTTGGCTTTATGAAAAATGGTGCAACAAGGAAACTTGGGACACTCTATGATAAATTCTACTTTTAAAAAAAAATGTAAATACTCCAAAATATAATACTGTGTTATCTTCTATTTAATACCCACAGCTTTCTCCTTTGTGTAAAATGTCACTGTCAGAGATCAACAAATATTTGTGGTCAATGCAAATAGCATTTGTTGACAATTCAGAATATGATGACTGGAACAAAGAACGTACTAAGAGATCCATCAACATAGAACATCACTCAGTGATTCCTGAAATTGTAGATAGATACTCCACCTTTTTTTTACCAAAGGATGTAAAGTTGTTATTTGCAATACAGGCAGAACACGTCTCTTTTCTTCTCTGTGAAAGAGTAACCATGTCATGTGTCTACATTTGCTGGACAGAGAACACCCAGTAGTAGAGAGAAATCATGACAGAGGGCTGTGAAGTCATGAAATCTACATGAGGTAGACTTCAGATCCAGTTTAATCCCTCCTGCGACAGTGCTGATATAACTCCCAAAATTAACTGTCACTGTGATATGTCCACTCCAGTTTTTGCTATATTTGATAATACAAAATTGTGATACTATTTGACGATTTTAAAAATTGACCTTTTATTGGAGTCTTACAGTTCTTCCCCTGTTCTCCCTATAAGTTTTAAATTGAGTATTTAATTCCAGTTCTTGTCGAAATAGGCAGCTGACATAGAACAGAGATATTGTTTGTGTACTTTCTTAGAGAAAAGTTTAAAGGCCTCTTAACCTTTATTAGACAGAAGAGAATCTGCATTGCCACTCACCTTCAGGACTCACCAAGACTGGAAAGCGAATCTAAAACTCTTGAAACTGCTCCTCTTGCACAGAGTCTGACAGTACTCTAGCTGCCTACTTTACTACATGACTATTTCCTGAAATCAAAGAGAAAATGGAAACTCAAAGTCTAGAAAATACTATGGAATCACAAGCACAGAATCCTGTGTACTATTACTAAGTAGCAGAGCACAACCAAGTTGTGAATATGGACAGGTCTTCTGACACAAAGAGGAACTGACAAAGCATCCTGCTTGGTTTCACCCACATGAGTTTCAGTTTGGGGTGAGAGACTAGGATAGTTCCCAAACTGCCAGTTGATGGTGAAGAGAGACATGCATTCTTACAACAGACCAAAAGTCCAGCTTGTGCTACAGTCCCTGTTCTGTGACTGTCCTCTATGAACTCTGGTCCTGAAGATGATACAGAAAAAAAACTACTAACCTAGTACTAACCTACCTGGGCACAGCTACCACAGGCACTGCAGGTGTAGTGAAAGTCCTGAGAAAAAAAATGATCTGTGTTTACTGGAAGCAGGGCTGTATGAAGCAGGACACTCAGGATCTCTCTGTGAGTCACTTACCTGGGACATGCTCCAGGGTGAGGTAAAACAAGCAGAGTGATTGGAATGGTTACAGCACCCTTATCCACTCTCTTACATCTAACATTTCCAATAAATTCTTCTAATATTCAAGTACTAATATTAAGGCAAAAGATATAACTTTACCAAAGCACAGAAGGAAAAAAAAGGAAAGATGTTAGGTACATATAGTGGGTGATCTGTTACACCTTAATAATAATCTGTCCCTCAATTCTGTACTTTTTGAAATTCAGGAATCACCAAAACCTAAAATACTGACACTCACAGTTCCTACCATTTTCTCTTTTGGACAAATTTCAGATATTTTTAAGGGTGTTATCTGAATAGGACATTATTCACCAATGCTGTGAATTTTCTATAATCTACAAAAAGAGATGGCATGGACTAGATTAAGTGCAATCCGAGGATGACAAGTGAATGTCCTTTCAGTGGAATCAGTAGGGATGGAGGGCCACAAAGAGAACTGTTCATACAGGGTTTCCCACAGTTCTGTTACAGATTTTACACTGCAACCTGAAATATTGAAATATTTTGGACTGAAAATGTAAATAATTTTGGATTATGTAATGCTCAACTTATTCAGAAATCAATAAGTAAATATTTCCCTCCCTCTTTCTCTCTAGAAAAAATAAAATGTGTCCTGTTCCCATCCTCCCACAAGAACAGTGGGAATGTCTTAGGAAGAATTAAGTGTTCTGAATGTTCAAGCTACTGATCAGGATGTGTAAAATTTACAAGCTTTTATGTCTATAGCAGAGATTGTCAAAATCCAGATTTTCCCTTTTCAAAAAGAAAAGGAATTTACAGAGCAGAACACTTCAGTTTCTTTTTTTTTTTAAAAAGAAAGCACCAACAAAACAAGCAAACAAACAAAAAACTTAAATAATATCTCCTCTCTTTTTTACCTTCTTGAGATATTTTGCTTATAGGACTTTTAGTAAAGATAGTTTGGAAATTGCTGTGTTTCAAAGAGATTGCACTTGTAATTGTAAAGGAATATTCCAGGTAAATTACTGACTCCCCCAGCAATCCATGGCAGATTCTTTCTGTAAGGCATACAAAAGAACTTTGAGTTGAGGGCATATTTTATATTATAAACAGTTATTAACAAATATACACATAGAACAATAAACATACTGTATTATTCCATTTATTCATGTGAATAAAGGTATTCTTGTGGCCTGCACAGTTTTCTGCAGAGTGCCACAGTGCCTGATACTTTTCTAAAAACTCTATGCCTAAAAAAGCATGCTTAGTGCTGAGGTTGTCCACCAAGTTTATACCACTCACAGACAAACTGCTTTTTCATTCTGCAGGCACAAGGTAAAAGTCTCAAATGCTTTTGTCACAGGCAGAGATACTGAAGAGATCAAATCACTGTAAGAAAAAACCCAGCCAGAAGGAGGATTTGCGATGGCTGCACAGGAGCCTCGCTAGACTGCTGCTCAGTGAAGCAACAGCAACAGCAGCTCATGCTCCCGCACGGGCTGGCAATGGACTCAGGTTCCTCGCCTTGAGCCAGAGAAGCAGGGTGTGCTGCAGAGGTCACACATGCTGTCTTTGGGAAGAGAAAAGAGGACGGGAGCTCTGGTCTGCATGGGAGTTGTGTATGTGCACATCTGTGTGTTTGTCCTTTTAAAGGCCTTCTAGGAAGGAGCCTCAGATGATTTTAAGAGATAGACACATTTTCATTGCTGCACTCTCAAGGCAAAGTCCTATGGAACTTAACAGGCCTGAAGACAGTTGGATTATTTTGAAATATAATATAGTTCCACAGAAAGGACTTTTTAAAAAGAGCCCAACACTTACAGAGTTTGATAACAATGGTTGTCTTCTTATTACATTTTAAACCAAACATATGCATTTTTAATAGAGCAGTTCATCTCTGCTCTATATTCCTTTGGGTTTAATTGGAAACGCTACAGACAAGTTATCATTCATTGCCCAGTTATATTGGATTTTTCTGTGAGAGGCAGCTGATGTGATTGAGTAGTAATAGAAATGGACATCTCCATTAAAGTATAACTAACCACACAGTTGTACTGCAAAAACAAATCAGTGCTCTTGCCAGCCTGATCCTTTCTTAAAACAAAGTGGTGCAAATGAAATGCTGGCCAGGTCTTAGTGTACTTGAAGTATACCTGCTCTTTTCTAACTTTATGCTTTTGCTTGTTGCATAATATGAGATCAGTGCTGAACATACACATAGAGGGAGAAAACCTATCATAGCTGGAAAAACTTGCTATCTGAAAGTACAGTTCATCAAAACATAAATTATATATTACATTAAAACATCAGTAAGAAATTTCTCTTTATTTATTTGCATGTTCTAAGTGATTCTTGTGAAAATGGCAAGATTCACATCTGGTCCTATTACAGAGAGGCTTCTGCTAGCATGGATGTATCATTCCTTTGTTTTCTGGTCTGCCAAGATCTCCAGTGTGAACAAGAAGGGGAAAAGGCTTGTTATAGAATTTCAACAATTTATTACATGATAAAGGCTTATTTTCTCCCATTAATCCCAGACTTCTTTCAAATAAAGACATAAAATTATGCCAAGTTATTGTGTGAATTGTGGTCTTGCCAGGTCTTAAGTGAGGCAAGAAAACCATTTGAATGTATTTCTTTTGGGAACAAGAAACAAACTTTTTCTGTAAACTTGCTCTTTCTTAGTCGTCCACTCAGTTTTCATGGCTTTTGGCTATTAGTTGTCACTTTAACAGCTGAACTGTGAGGCCAACAAGATTATTAAACATAGCTTTAAATACTGCTAAAGTGAAAAACATCAAAGATACAGTCTGCAGCCAGGAAGCATAAAATGAATTTACTTTATATATAATACTGAGAGGACATTTTGTAAAAGCAGTTTTTTTGCTAAAAAAAACATTTTATAAAGCTCTCAATGTTTTAGAAGTTTTAGCAGAAGAGTGTATTTTTCATAAAAACCTTCAAGAAGCTACTGTTCTTGGTAATCCAAGAGAAAAGACAGAAGACTCTAGACCATGGAGTAAATTACAGTAAACTCTGACAATTTCTTATTAAAAGCAAAGAGCAGATTAGTTGCCATTTAAAAAGAACACTGATTGAATATACTGAAAAAATGTTCAAATAACTGAGGGTTGTGAACACCAAAAACAAGCGACTTGGTAGGTGAATCACCAGAGGGCAGAGAAATTAACTGATCAGTAAAAGTGCAAATGATTTCAAAGTGGATAACTAGTCCTGTGGAGATCTGAAAGGAGACTGGAAATCCTACAGATTTGCACATCTGTGTAAGCAAATACAACACGGACATGGAAATTCAGATCTGCATTCAAACTTTGTGAAACTAATAAATTCCATTAAGTGAATCTGTGCTAAAGAAACAACAAACCTCATTGTACATCCCTGAATTGAACTTCCACTTGTAAATCACTGAGCCTTGGCCTATTTACTGTCTGACTTTTTCTTTACATGGGAGTTAATACACTGACATCTCGCTTCTAATTTTTATTTTTTTCCAGCACTAAGGGAGGTTTAGATTGGATGTTAGGAAAAATTTCTTTACTGAAAGGGTGGTCAGGCATTGGAATAGGCTGCGCAGGGAGGTGGTGGAGTCAGCATCCCTGAAGGTGTTAAAAAAACATGTAGATATGACACCTAGGAGCACTGTTTAATGTCCATGGTGATGTTAGGTAAAAGGTTGGACTCAATGATCTTAGAGGTCTTTTCAAACGGAAACAATTATATGATTCTATGATGCTTTATATCCATGTCAAAAGAGGAATGTAATAAAAAATGGAAAAACTTTGTTATCTCTTTTCATTTTCTTTCCTGAAATACTTGGTTCAGCTAAACAACAATAATAAAAACCTCATATTAGATGTGCAAAACCGAAATCTCTGAAGTTTTTTAGTTTAATCTTATTTTTTAGTTCTGATGCACCAGAAGTTCTTTATTCTATCCATTTTTAATTTGCTTCCTTTTCACATATAGATGTTGTCTGCTCAACCACACAAGAGATTTTTCTCAGCTATGTCTTTCTTTTCTGTACCTAGAACTTTCTCCAGTGGAATATTTAGTAAGTGGTGTTTCTTGCAAGACTTTTGAAAAGCCTGCCAGAACCAAGGTTTTTCTATTGCAGGGCAAGTCTTGGGAAGATCTGGACTAGCTTTCACAAACATAACATGAAAGAGCTTTCTCAGGCCCCTCCCCACATCTCTCAAATGCACCTTCCCACCAGCTCCTGTAGTCTCCTTCTATCAAGTCCTGCCTTTGTGCTAGAAACGCACGGTCTCTACAGAGTAGCCTGAATCACTGCTTTACAGCTGGCGTCCTGAAGGTTTTCTTTGGTACTTAGATCTGGGATTAAAATTAGGATGATCCTGGTTTTTGTAAAGGACGCACAGATAGCCTTAAACCAGCCTCATTAGGAGATCCTGACCCTCCACCAAAAACACTGACCCTGTTTGTGGCAGACAGTGATTAGTTCATATGGCATTTCATTGATGCTCATCCATGACAGATTTTGGCTCTAGAAAGTAGAAAGCCACAGTCACCCAGCCAATAGAAGTTCATATTTCAGTTGTAAGGTAATATGATACCTATTATCCTATTCATGCAAAAGGAGAAATTAGATGTGTTCTAATTAGGCGCCAACTTCATTAAATTGTCTAGGAACAGTGTATCCATTTTACAAGGTAGGAAATCTTTTTCATCTTGATTGTTCTTACTTTCCAACTGGGACCCAAACTGTTGCTGTGAGTGATGTGGCCTCCTTTGGCAAAATGATGAAGACAGCTGATAAAAAAGGAGCACTGTTTCCCTCAAGTAGCCAAATAGTGTTGGAAGTCTTGCTTTTCTTCAGACTCTCCATGGTCCTTTTCCTATGTTCATTTCCAGTTCTGGTTTATTAATGAACCAAACCTATGTAATGAGTATCTGCACTGAACTCCTGTTAAACTACAATAATTTGAATTTAACCTCTTGACCCATTCAGTAAGTCCTTCACCTGCTGTGGGAAAGGAAAAAACCTCTTAAATTAATCATGAATCTGGTTTGCTCCTGCTGGTGAGACAAAGCCCTTTGGCACATACACTGCACAAGTACATTGCTTTCATCTGGCCTTTGAAGAACAGTGGGGACTTTAAAGCTGAATGGGCTTAAGAAATATTTAATGCTGAACTGTCATTCACTAAAGGAAGAAGCCAACCAAAATATACTTGATTTTTAAGTGCACTTGTTCTTGTTTAGATAAACAAAAAATAATTCACCTGGATCCTTTATCAAGAAGAAATCTAAAGTCATGACCATTTGCAGTCTGGTAGCTCACACTGTTTTGGTCTCTTTTCTCATGAAATGATAACATAGCATGCTTATGGAAACACTCAAATAAAGGGTGGGAGTTTTACACAGAACTACAAAATAATAGTATTTATTGCAGCAGATTTACAGATAATTTGTGTAGTACTGCTGACATATCCTATCATATTTGTATGTTTTCAAATATTCCATCACTAGAGTTTTGAATCTTATTAGTGGGCTTGCATGTATACTGTTATTGAATTTATTGTTTGCTAATATTATGTGAGAAGTTGTTGCAGTATCAATCTTTCCAATAACATCTGCAGTTTTAAATCCTTAAAACATGTTCCTATTGTATTGTAACCAGTAGTAAGATATATACATTAATTTTAGTATTTCTTTTTACTGCAAACCTGTCAAGTTTTCCTAGTATTGATTAATTTTAATTGCCCCTAAGATCTCACTAAGTTAGTAGGATGTTTATATTGAAATGCAGGGGGGGGGGGAGGAATATTTTATCAATTTACAGAGAGTTTACAAGACTGGAAATTCTGGAGTCAGGACAACAGCTTAGGGCAAAATCCTGCTGTTATGCAATATGCTTGCTAAGGAGGAGGGGATTGGAGAGGTGTTGGCAGGAAAACTAGACTGCTTGTGCAAAACTGGGTAGAGCAAGACAGTCAAGGAGAGAAAATGTTCGGGGAAAGTGCCCTGTGGTATCCTACATGGTAGTCTGTGCCTAGCAGACCACAACTGCTATTGGTCTCCTAGGTGCTAGGTGGAAGGATAGCAGGTCCTGGAGAAAGCAGCAGTCTACTATTTATTATATGCATTATCACAGGAGATATTGTTTATGCTTATTCTCACAAGAATCTTCCAACATTCACTCATTTATATGTTTAATGATCTAATGGCACTAAATATTTATGTTCTGGGACAGCTTAGCCGAACTTTAACAAAAGGCTTTGGTCTGAGTTTTTTTTCTTTCCCAGTAAGTGTCAGAGTATGCACTACTATTCAGATCTAAAAGCATGCAATAGTGTAGAATCTGGTAAAGAATACTACAGCCTGCAAAGTAAGAGAACTCATAGGGTGAACAATGTCTTCATGAGAAGATAACACTTTACTCAGAAGTTAATTTTTTAATTACAAAATCACTTCAAACAGTTTCAAAATGTAATGGAAACAATATGGTGTGGCTCTTGATGTTGGCTTCTACAATTAGTCTGTTATTAATTAAACTCTTGAGTAATATAACAACTTGACTGTTGGAACCTCTCTTTGCATTTAAAATACATACAGACTGAGGCTCCAATTATAAATAGACCATAATTCTAAAGGCTTAAAACTAAAAATTAAATTATTCACATACAAATTGTTAAATTTATGTTATATTCTTGAAAAAATACTTTGTGCATTTTTATTTTGTACCATATACTATATCCAAGCATCCTTTTTCACCAGCAGTTTTTTGTTGTGGTGGACATCGAATCTTCTCTATTAATGCATTTATTTGCACATGCACACTCACCAATGCTCACAGAGTCTTAGAGCTGTCATTTCCTGGGCAATTACCTACATGTTTCTAAGCAAAGCTAGGTTCATCTGAGCTAGAACACCCCGTTTTATCTGAGTATGTACTTTTTGAAAAGGTGTTCCACAGAACTGTGATTAACCACATGACATTGCTGAGGAGCTTTGATATGTTTAGGAGATTGGTTGATGGCATCTGCTGGGAGATAGTCCTGAAGGACAAAGAGGTCCAGGAAGGCTGGATGTTCCTCAAGAGGGAAATCTTCAAGGCTCAGGAACAAGGTATTCCTGTGCATTGGAAAACATACTGGCAGGACAGAGGACCAGCCTGGCTAAGTAGTGAGCTTCAAGTAGAACTCAGACAAAGAAAAGGAAACTTTACTGGCTATGGAAGGAGGGGCACACAACTCAGGAAGAGTACAAAGACCTTGAAAGGATATGTAGGGAGAAAATTAGAAAGGCCAAAGTTCGACTAGAGCTCAATCTGGTCATTGTCATTAAAAATAATAAAAAGTGCTTTTGTAAGTATGTTAACAGTAAAAGAAGAGTTAGTCAGAATGTGCATCCACTACTGGATACAAAAGAGAATCTGGTGGCCAAAGACAAGTAAAAAAACTGAGCTGCTGAATGGCTACTTTGCCTCAGTATTTGTCAATGACATCAGTTTCTCCTTGAGGGTTCAGCCCCTGGAAGTGGAAGACAGAGATGGGGAGCAGAAAGCAGCCTCCACAGTCCAGGAGGAAATAATCAACAGCCTATTGTGTCACTTAGATGTGCACAAGTCTAAGGGACCAAATGGAATTGCCTGAGGGTAATTAACGAGCTGGTAGATATAATCATCAAGCTACTCACCTTTTTTTGTCAACAGTCTTGGTGAACCAGGGAGGTCCCAGTCGAATGGAGTCTAGCTAATGCGACACTTATCTACAGGAAGGGCCAAAAGGATGGTTCAGGGAACTACTACAGGCCTGCCAGTCTGACC
>WBNM01031654.1:22500-48034 GCA_013399055.1 Ramphastos sulfuratus | reverse complement strand
TGGATGTTAGGAGGAAGTTGTTTGCAGTGAGGGTGGTGAGACACTGGCACAGGTTGCCCAGGGAGGTTGTGGCTGCTCCCTCCCTGGAGGTGTTCAAGGCCAGGTTGGATGAGGCCTTGAGTGACCTGTGCTAGTGGGAGGTGTCCCTGCTTATGGCAGGGGCTTGGAACTGGCTGATCCTTGGGGTCCCTTCCAACCTTCCCATTCTATGATTCTATGAAGGTGCCAGGATCCTTTTGGTGGTGCCCAGCAACAGGATGAGGAACAAGAGGTACAAGCTGGAACCCAGGAGGCTCCACCTCAGCATGAGGAGAAACCTCTTTGGTGTGAGGGTGCTGGAGCCCTGGAGCAGGCTGCCCAGAGAGGTTGTGGAGTCTTGAAGGAAGGGTCAATTTTTCTTTCCCTCAATTGGTGCAAAGGTAGAATTTTCAGTAGCTTGGAGGCTCCACCTTAGCAAGAGGAGAAACCTCTTCGGTGTGAGGATGCTGGAGCCTTGGAACAGGTTGCCCAGAGAGGTTGTGGAGTCTCCTACTCTGGAGGCTTGAAGGAAGGTCAATTTTTCTTTCCCTCAACTGGTGCAAAGGTAGAATTTTCAGTAGTTTGGTTTTGCTTCTTTTTCATCTGTTTTAGAACTTACCTACCTGGATGCATTCCTGTGTGATCTGCCCTGCACCACCCTGCTGAGGCAGAGAGAATGGACTCAGTGATCTCCACAGGTCCCTTCCAACTCCTACCATTCTGTGACTCTGGGATCATTAAGCCAACAACAAGTTCACAGTGAGGACTGGATCAGCCAGCTCACAGCCACAGAGCATCACACACAGCTATGGTAAATTTAGGCTGGGTTTAGATGCATCCAGAATTTTCTTATCAAGCCTCCATCTTTCAAAGAATTTACTTTATTTTTGTTTTGGGCTCTTCAGCTTTTCTGCTCACACAGTGCTGGTAATTGGACATGATTTTTACCTCAGCAGAGCCTGATAGGGAATTAATCCACGCCTCACTGGCATAGCAGCAGTCTCTAAGGGCATGGATTATCAGCCTTAGTTTAGCAGCCAGCTTGGCCACAGCACACTGTAGAT
This sequence comes from Ramphastos sulfuratus, assembly GCA_013399055.1. Taxonomy (NCBI): domain Eukaryota; kingdom Metazoa; phylum Chordata; class Aves; order Piciformes; family Ramphastidae; genus Ramphastos; species Ramphastos sulfuratus. The sequence goes on along the minus strand of WBNM01031654.1, from coordinate 46,952 downwards.
GACTGGACCTCTCCAAGGGCCTGAAAGCACTGCTGAGGAATTCCAAAAGGCATCTTACTGGAAAACACAGCAAGAGGCAGACAGTCTGCTGGCTTCATCACAGCGTGGCTTAAGCAGCTGCAGACACAGAGCAAGCCTCTTGTGGCTGTTGCCTCTGGTGGTCTCTTCTTTTTGCAAGTTCAGGGGGGGACTGCAGGTTTACAACTTCTTCTTAAGCTACAGGAGATTTCTCCTCATCAGCAAAATGATGAATACAGGTTTTATAAGGACGCTGAACTGATGAAGCAGGTCCAGAGGAGGCCATGAAGATGCTGAGGGCTGAAGCAGCTCTGCTATAAGGACAGGCTGAGAGAGTTGGGGCTCTGCACCTTGGAGAAAATAAGGCTTCCAGGAGAGAGTGGAGTGGCCTTGCAGGATCTGAAGGGGGCTGCAGGAGGGCTGGGGAGGGACTATTGAGAAGGTCTTGCAATGACAGGACAAGGGGCAATGAGTTTGAAGTGTCAGAGGGGAGATTGAAAGTGGATGTTAGGAGGAAGATCTTTCCAGTGAGGGTGGTGAGACACTGGCACAGGTTGCCTAGGGAGGTTGTGGCTGCTCCCTCCCTGGAGGTGTTCAGGACCAGGTTGGATGAGGCCTTGAGTGACCTGTGCTAGTGGGAGGTGTCCCTGCCTATGGCAGGGGGTTGGAACTGGATGATCATTGAGGTCTCTTCCAACCTTCCTATTCTATGATTCTATGATCTTATTATATCTATCTATTATACATCTTATTATCTATATCTTATTGTAATATATCTATATATTATCTATATTATCTATAGTATATCTATATTAATTAACTGGTTAACTATCACTGGACACTATGTGTAAAACACTGATTTTAAAGAGAGAATCATAGAATGGGAAGGTTGGAAGGGACCTCAAAGCTCAGCCAGTTCCAACCCCCTGCCATAGGCAGGGACACCTCCCACTAGTACAGATCACTCAAGGCCTTGTCCAACCTGGCCTTGAACACCTCCAGGGAGGAAGCATCCACAACCTCCCTGGGCAAGAAGTTTCTCCTTTACCATTTTCTTCTATCCCCAACTCTCATTATTCAAGATCAAGGGAAAAAAAAAAAAAATATCAGTGGTTCACACCTAAAGAAAGCCTTTAAAATCCAGGAGATGTTCTGTGCTATTTGCTGAGGGGCACTAATCAGGTATCAAAATTCTAAAACAGATGGAAAAAAAAAGCAAGCAAAAACCAAGCTACTGAATTTCTACCTTTGCAGCAATTGAGGGAATGAAAAATTGACCTTCCTTGAAGGCATAAATCGACCTCTAATGGATTACAATTTCCCCTGCATCAGGTCTTAATTAAAAAGTGCACAAAATCACTTGGCAACATAATTGTTAGTGGTAGCCACTGCTGGAGAGGTCGTTAAATGAAAGCAGTCCCAGATGTGATAGTGCCACATGGCCATCCCCATGCCACTGAAGAAATAATCCTGACCCACCCAAAGTGTTAAGTCAGCTGCAGGAACTGGTTGCTACTCTGCCCAGGGAATAAAACAACTGGAGAAAGCATGGAATGGCTCAGGTTGAAAAGGACATCAGAGATCATCTAACCCAACCTCCCCACCGTGCCCAGGGACACCTCTCAGCTAGACTCAGCTGCTCAATCTCATCCAACCTGGCTCTGAACCCCCCCAGGCAGGAGGCAGCCACAGCCTCTCTGGGCAGCCTGTGCCAGACTCTCACCAATCTCCTACTGATGAGCTTTCTCCTCAGCTCCACTCTCCCCCTGCTCTGCCTCAGCTCCAAACCATTCCCCCTTGGCCTGCCTCAGACCCCCTCAGCAAAAGTCTCTCTGCAGCCTCTCTGCAGGATCCCTTCAGGCACTGGCAGCAGCTCTGAGGTCCCCCTGGAGCCTTCTCCTCTGCAGGCTGCACCCCCCCAGCTCCCTCAGCCTGTGCTCACAGCAGAGCTGCTCCAGCCCTTGCCTCATCTTTGTGGCCTCCTCTGGCCTCCCTCCAGCAGCTCTGTGTCCTTCTGCTGGGGACAGCAGCACTGGAGGTGAGCTCAGAGCAGAGCCAAGGGGCAGAATCAGCTACGTCCCACACACTCCCCATTGCAAGAGGTGTTCTCAGAACTAGCTGCAACTTCACAGCCCATAGAGTAATACCAACAAGAAGGGATGAAGGGCTGCAGGTCACTCAGTGGCAGGAGCTGCAAGGTTGGTTTGGAAGCAGAGCCAGATGTTTGAGTGAGAGCTTTGCCATTCCACACTCTGGCTATGGATTTCACCAGAGCCACACAAGCAGGGCACTGCAAAACCCAAGCACAACCTTCTCTGCTACTCACAGTTTATCTCTACAGATTTCCTCTCTTCCTATTGCTCTGCTTCTTCTCCCAAGGGAGATTTTGATGTGGAAAACAGCAGGCTGACCTTTAGCACAGCTCTAACACTTCACCTTCTTCGAGTCCTTTGCAAAACAGCTAATTAAACCTATTGTTCCCCCAGCACAGTACAGAGAGCACTGTTCCTAGCACTGGGATCCAGTTCTCCTCTTAATTGCATCCTGTACCTTACATGAGGAGAGGTCAGACTGAATCAGCACTGCTCCACTGAAGCGAAAGCAGCTTTGCCAATTTACACCAGCTGAGGCCAAGGCTGTCTTGGGTCAGAGGTATCCCTTGGAATTATGTACAAAATTATTAGGATTATTACTACAGGAAGTGCTGAAATCCTTTCAGACTTTGCCAGGGCACTCGGAGAAGAAAATAAAGATACTGAGAATGCAACTAATGGCACTGAGGAAGGGTTGGAGGATGATAGAATGGTTTGAGTTGGAAGGGAACTTAAAATTCCTCCAGGACAGGGACACCTCCTAATAGACCAAAGTTGCTCAAGGCTTCATCCAGGCTGGCTTTGAACACCTCCAGGAAAGGAGCATCCACAACCTTCCTGGGTAACCTGTACCAGTGTCTCACCACTTTCACTGTCAAGAATTTCTTGCTAACCTCNCCCCAACTCTCTCAGCCTGTTCTCAGAGCAGAGCTGCTGCAGCCCTCTCAGCATCTTGGTGGCCTCCTCTGCACTGGCTCCAACACTTCCCTGTCCTGCTTGTGTTGGGGGCTCCAGAACTGCACACAGTACACCTCGAAGCTGTTGCTCCTTGTCCTGTCACTACAATCCCTTGAAAAAAGTCCCCCCTCAGCTTTCTTGTTGTCCCTTACAGGTACTGGAAGGCCTTTAAAAGATCTCCTCAGAGCCTCCTCTTCCCCAGGCTGAACTGCTCCAGCTCCCCAGCCACCCAGAAGCTGACATCACAGCACATGTGAGGATTACTTTCATCTCCCTTTCACTTCTGGGTTCTAAAAAGACATGGGCTGGAGAACACTGAAGCTTAATACTTGATGTAAAGGAGATGCTCATCTACATCAACAACACAGCCTGTGCAGTAGCAGCTCTGAATGTAAAAAGCATGGGCACAGGCAGAGCTGTATGCACAGCATCACCTGCAGATGTGAGCAGGTTCTGTGAAGAGAGAGCTGCAAAGCAAGGCCAGAGAACAGCTCTGCAGTAACAACCTCAGAGCCAGGTCAGAGCAAACCCTGCACTGGGAAGAGATCCTATAACCAATGCTAATAACAAGCAGAGTGTTTGCCCTGTATGAGGTGACCTTATTACATACCAACAGTTCATCTATAATGCATTTAACTCAAGTTCTTCCTCTGCTAATGAATTAACTGCACTCCAGTGGGCTGCCACTGAGAGCCTGTTTGGGAAAATAGCTCTAATAAAAATCCCATCAATAATAACACCTCCAAAGCACTTCACAGCCTGGAAATGCTTAAACAATGATTTTCTTTCCCCTTCTCTTGTCAGAAAGTCTTCAGAGGATATAAACACTTCATGATCATCTTTTTGTAAACTGAATGCAAGCAAAGGTTTGGTTTTTTTTTTTAATTTTGTTTTTAATAAGAAAAAAAAAAATCAGCAAATAGCTGAGGGAAAAAAAAAAAAATAGGCCCACACAGAGATGCAATTTCTTCCTCAGGCTTAGAACATGATGTCCTTACACCACTTAATTACTTTAGCAGAGTAAATTTCTCTCTTAACAGCTGCTGACAGCAGATGACATTTGCATTACAGATATTTCCTTCCTCCCCCAAAGCCCCACAACTTTCCAGAGGTCCTCAGGTTTTTTGCAGGTAATGCTAAGCTGTTACTCAGATGATGCTATCTAAAACGATGGCACTGCCTAATTGTTTTCATGAGCTCACCCAGTGAGATCCAAATCCATGCTTTATATTCAGGGATGGGCTGAGTGCTGGTGAATCTCTAACTGTGACGTCCCTGCTAGGTAAACTGTGAAGGTCTCCAGTGGAGAAAGCATTTCAAAACATATGCTTAATGTGAAAAAAAAAAACAACCACAAAGTATTTTAAAACTCATTGAAGTCACTCTTTCTTTTACACAACACATTAATCATCCATCCTACAGGCTGCATAGTATGGGAGGCAGCTACAAACTCCTACATGTTTTGCTGGCTACTAACTGCTGATGTAATGATAGGTTGCCCAGGATACAAGAGCTGTGCTTGTGTTNCTCAGAGCTCTTTTCCAACCTGTGATTTTTCATTCTGTGATTCTGTATCTATCTGCACCCTAAAAGGGTGGGGGGAACTCACCCACTAGATTAAGTACTGCTAAAGAAATCCCTGTGGTTGTTCAAACAAGGAGCTAACATTAACACTTAGGAAATGGCCAATTTGCCAACCTGAAGGTGGCTTTCTTCTCACAGGGATGGCATCTCGCCAGCCCAGCCTGGAAAAGAAAAGCTCTGGGGAGACCTAATAGCAGCTTGCCAGTACCTGAAGGGGGCTACAGGAAGGACAGAGCTCTCTCTGTGCACAAAGGCCTGCAGGGACAATAGCTTCAGACTGGAGAAGAGCAGATTTAGATTGGATGTGAGGAACAAGCTCTGCACCATTAGGGTGGTGGAACACTGGAACAGGTTGCCCAGGGAGGTGGTTGAGGTCCCATCCCTGGAGGTGTTCAAAGTGAGGCTGGGCAGGGCTCTGGTTGAGGATGTCCCTGCTGGCTGCAGGTGGATGAGCTTTGGAGCTCCCTTCCAACTCAGACCATTCTATGATTCTATCCTACCAAGAAAACTACACTTGGGAAAACATTTAACACCCAACTTCTCTTGCCTGTGCTGTTGTGGCTCAGGAAACAGATGTGGCTCCTGCTCCCTTTCAGAGAGTGGAACTCTGCTTACATGGGAAGGAGAAGAATCAGAGCAAAGAAGTTGAGGCAATTCAAGCAAGTTCCCCCAACTCTAAGGCAATAATGATGATTCTGCAGTGAGTGCTGCAATGACAACAACTTCCTTGCTCTCCCTGTGCCAGCTGAATGTGCCATTATTTTAAGCCATTTTCTCTCCTCCTCTCTGCCTTGATTTTCTCTGCACACTGAAGGCTGCAGAATGCCCTAGTTTCACAAGCAATCAGCATGGAGATTTTTAGTTTGCTTTTCTGTTGGTTTTTTTTTTTTTAAACCTCCACAAGAGCAGTTTCTCATTTTTGTGTACAGCATTTGCCTGTATCCACAAGAAAAACACCTACCTGGGGTTGGGGAGGCAAAGGCAGGGTAAAGAGAAATTGATCTTGTGGTCAAGCAAGTGACACACAAAGGGGAAAAAAATTAATTTTTAAAAAATTAAAATAAAAAACAAAAGAAGAATAAAAAAAATAAATTAAAAAATTAAAAAATACAATTTTCAAATTAAAAAAAAAAAATTAAAAAAAAATAAAATTAAAAAAAAATAAAATTAAAAAAAAATAAAATTAAAAAAAAATAAAATTAAAAAAAAATAAAATTAAAAAAAAATAAAATTAAAAAAAAATAAAATTAAAAAAAAATAAAATTAAAAAAAAATAAAATTAAAAAAAAATAAAATTAAAATAAAAAACAAAAGAAGAATAAAAAAAATAAATTAAAAAATTAAAAAATACAATTTTCAAATTAAAAAAAAAAAATTAAAAAAAAAAGGATTCAAAGGACCCTGACAAGTGTTGATCTTGAGTCACTAAACACTTCAGAATGGTCTCTTTTGTGCTCCAGTTTTTTAATCACTTTTAAAAAGGTGATCATAATTTAGTCGTCTTTTTTTTTTTTTTTTTCTTAGTTTTGTTTTGGGTTTTTTGGGGTTTGTTTTGTTTTTCAATCCTAGATTCATAGAATGGGTTGAGTTGGAAGGGACTTCAAAAATAATCTAGTCCCATCCACCCTGCCCAGGGACACCTCCCACTAGAACAGGTTGCTCAAAGCCTCACTCAATCTGGCACTGAACACCTCCAGGAAGGCACAGGCACAGCCACATCCCTGGGCAACCTGTTCCAGGGTCTCAGCACCATTCTGTGATTCCATGAAACCAGCTTTAGCCAAGCTCATTCTGATTGCAGAGTGGCATCAGGCTTAGGAGCATTGGCCTCTCTGTTTGGAGCTTTAGGAGAAACTTGTCTGCCTTGCCTCTGGCAAGGTGTGATCTAATTGGGTCTTACACAAGGGAAAAGCTTTTCAGAGGTGTTACAAAACTCACAAACCCCAAGTCAGCTCCAGAAGCTTCACTAACTTGCATCTGATGCTCTGAGAGGGATGAATTGCACATGACTGTCAATTCCTGAAGTGCCATGAAGCTCGTAGGATTGGGCTGAGACCTCCCTCCCACTGTCCATCTGCTACTTCATTTGCTTCCTGAGCAGTGGAGAAATCAGGAGAGGTTCTGGCTCCCTGGGGAGTGACTGTTTAAGGCATCACAGACTTCAGACAACAAAACTATGCTTTGGCAAGGGACATCAACGTGGGCTACTCAGTAACCAAACTGCTGCCTGTAGGGACAATGATATCAGTAGGCAGGTGTTGAGGATTTCTTGCCCTTCTTATTGGGAATGTGAGGTCTCTATCAGCAATGTGGGTCCTCAGCAGCAGTCACATAATGCCTGCAGGAAGGAAGCTCCTCCTTAAAATGACAGCACAAGAGAAACACAAAGTGTGTGATGATCACAGCTCCCTGCCACAACTTACTGCCTCTTGCTCAGTTCCACCCAGATTGGTGCAGTGAAAGAGCAAACAGAATCACAGACATATGCAGGCTGGCAAAGCCCCTCAGGAGCACCAAGCCCAACCTAGAACCTTACTCTACAAGATTCACCTTAAACCATAGCCCCAAGCACCATATCCAAACCACCTTAAACACCCCCAGGCTGGGGGACTCCACCACCTCCTTGGGCAGCTCATTCCAGTCCCTGACCACTCTCTCTGTGAGAAACTTTTTTCCTCCTGTCCAATCTAACCCTCCCCAGTCTCAGCCTGAGCCTCAGCTTGAGTGATGAGACACTGGCACAGGTTGCCCAGGGAGGTTGTGGCTGCTCCCTCCCTGGAGGTGTTCAAGGCCAGGTTGGACAAGGCCTTGAGTGACCTGTTCCAGTGGGAGGTGTCCCTGCCTGTGGCAGGGGGTTGGAATTGGCTGAGCTTTGAGGTCTCTTCCAACCTAAACCATTCTATGATTCCCCCTTTTTCTGTCTCCAAGTCCCTGTGAGCAGAGCCCAGCAGCAGCCTCTCCACAATGTCCCTTCAGGTAGCTGCAGGCAGCAATGAGCTCTGCCCTCAGCCTCCTCTTCCTCACACTAACCATCCCCAGCTCCCTCAGTCTCTCCTCATCAGATTTATTCTCCAGGCCCTTCCCCAGCTTTGTTGCCCCTCTCTGGACCTGCTCCAGCACCTCCACATCTCTCTTGCATTGTGATGCCCAGAACTGAACACAACACTCAAGCTGTGGCCTCACCAGAGCTGAGTCCAAGGGCACAATCCCCTCCCTGCTCCTGCTGGCCACAGGATGCCATTGACCTTCTTGGCCTCTCTAAATAAAGCAAGGATCATCATGAGCTACTAAAACCAACTAAACACAATGCAGAAAACCAGCAAAAGCAACTGGTGAGCAGACTTGGCAATGACAACCACAGCTTTCAGAGTTATTCCTCATCTCTCAAACTCCCCACCCCAAAGCTGGCTGATTGCAGAAGCAGATGTAGAGCCCTGGCAAGCCAATGAATCAATACACAGTTAAATTACACAAGCCATAAAAATCAATGGAACCAGGAGATGTAACACTGGGATAGAAAAATCCTGCAAACAATAAATAAAGCAAAGCCATATTTAGGGTCTGTCTCACTATCTGTGTCTAAAAGCAGAGCCTGGGCATGTTTCTGGCACCTTAGCAAGTTGCTATGAAAACCCAGAAGCCTACAAACAAAGAAGCTGCCCAGATCTCCTGTTCCCATTCTCCCCTTGAATGCCAAATACCCCCAAAGTCACAGCCATTTCCTGCATAGGTCTTAAAGTTTCTGAATGCAGCACACACAGAGCTTATTCCTCCTCTCCAGAAAGAGCTCTGTAGCATCCCTATCACAGAATGTCAGGAGCTGGAAGGGACCTCCAAAGCTCAGCCAGTCCAATCCCCCTGCCAGAGCAGGAGCGCCCAGAGCAGAGCACACAGGAACACATCCAGGCAGGGTTTGAATAGCTCCAGAGAGGGAGACTCCACAGCCCCCCTGGGCAGCCTGTGCCAGGGCTCTGGCACCCTCACAGGGAAAAAAATCCTCCTCATGTTTAAGTGAAACTTCCTCTGTCTCAGCTTGCACCATTGCTCCTTGGCCTGGCATTGGGCATCACCCAGCAGAGCCTGGCTCCAGCCTCCTGGCATTTCCACTAGGACAGGCCACCATGTCCATTAGGATCAGGATTTGAGGGAACTGGACATGTCTGCTGATCTAACCAGGGACTTTGAGTTGTAACATCTCAACTATCTCAGCACTGCTCAGGCCACACCTTGAGTGCTGTGCCCAGTTCTGGGGCCCTCACTTCAAGAGAGATGTTGAGGTGCTGGAAGGTGCCCAGAGAAGGGCAGCAAGGCTGGGGAGGGGCCTGGAGCACAGCCCTGTGAGGAGAGGCTGAGGGAGCTGGGGGTGTGCAGCCTGCACAAGAGGAGGCTCAGGGCAGACCTCATTGCTCTCTGTAGCTCCCTGAAGGGAGGTTGTAGCCAGCTGGGGTTGGGCTCTGCTGCCAGGCACCCAGGGACAGAAGAAGAGGACACAGCCTCAAACTGTGCCAGGGCAGGTTCAGGCTGGGTGTTAGGAAGAAGTTCTTCACAGCAAGAGTTATTGGCATTGGAATGGGCTGCCCAGGAAGGTGGTGGAGTGCCCATGCCTGGAGGTGTTTGAGAAGTCTGGATGAGGCTCTTAGTGCCATGGGTTAGTTAATTAGCAGTTAGGTGCTAGGCTGGACTCTATGATCTCAGAGGTCTTTTCCAACCTGCTTCATTCTGTGATTCTGTGTTATTCGAAATTCTGCTTTTTCTCTTTATTCCTATTTCTATTTCAAGGCAGAAAGAGAGGAAAGAGAGCTGCAGCCAGATTAAGATGTATTTCTGGGGAGCACTGATGGCACTGTTTGCCTGTACTCTTTCTGGAAGCCAAAACTTGGCCTCTACATCCTTCAGGGGCTCAGTTTCCTCTTCACTGATTTGTCTCTACCAGTTTACTTCACTGTGACTCTCAGCATCTCAGTGGTTGCACTGATTGCAGTGGGACAATTTATTTCCACACACAGCCCTTCTCCTCTGCTGCTCAGGGCTGCCACAGGAGCTGTGAGCTTCCTGCTCACCAGTTAAAAGCTGGTCTGATATTCTTCTCTGAGAAACTTCTACTCAGAAGCAAAATCCTACAGAGCAGTGTAAATGCAACAGAGGCAGGAAGGTGCAGCTCCCACCATGCCACCTGGATGAGGAGAGGCATTCACCAGGTGGAAACAGTGACCCTGGTATGCACCAGAAATGGATTGGAGCTCCCACTTAGCAGGGTAGAGGTTGCATTCATAGAATCATAGAATCACAGAATGGTGAGGTTGGAAGTGACCTCAAAGATCATCCAGTTTCAACCCCCTGTCGTAGGCAGGGACACCTCCCACTAGAACAGGTCACTCAAGGCCTCATCCAACCTGGCCTTGAACACCTCCAGGGAGGTCATGGAGCACAGAATCACCCAATGTGATCAAAGATCACATTGGGTGATTCTGTGCTCCACGACCTCCCTGGGCAGCCTGTGCCAGTGTCTCACCACCCTCACTGCAAACAACTTCTTCCTAACATCCACTTTCAAGCTCCCCTCTGACACTTCAAACCCATTCCTCCTCCTCCTGACATTCCAAGCCCTTCTCAATAGTCCCTCCCCAGCCCTCCTGGAGCCCCCTTCAGATCCTGCAAGGCCACTCCAAGGTCTCCTGGAAGCCTTCTCCTCTCCAGACTGCAGAGCCCCAACTCTCTCAGCCTGTCCTCATAGCAGAGCTGCTGCAGCCCTCTGATCATTCTCTCTGCCCTCTCTCTTCTCTCAAAACCCAGCCCAACTGGCAATGCTTCAGCCTGTGCCCTGAAGATGCTGCTTTGTTTCTTTCTGATGTGACACCTGGGTGTAAAGTTCTTGGCAGCAAGCATCCAGCCCCTTCCCCTCGTGTTGTCATCACAGCAGAAATAATAGGAGAGGAAATGGCCTGAAATTGTGCCAGGGGAGGGCTAGGTTGGAGATGAGGAACAATTTGTTTGCTGCAGGAGCGGTCAGGGACTGGCACAGGCTGCCCAAGGAGGTGGTGAAGTGCCCATCCCTGGAGGTGTTCAAGAAACAGAGCTCTTGGGGACATGGCTGAATGGCTGTGGTGGTCTTAGCCTGATGGTTGGACTCCTAAGCTTAGGGGGTCCAACCCCATGGCAGTGTTTATGCAGCCCCATTCTGTAACAAGAAGACACAGGGGAAAGATCCCAATTTCCTTTGCCTCTAGGCTAATAAACACTCTGCATAATACAGAATTCAGAGCTAAAGATTGGTAGTAGTGAGTGGCTCCAATGCCCACATTCAGCTCCTGGAGATCCTTCTGCTCCTTCCACCAAGATTCCCATTGTGCACCTTGCAGATGCACAGACATCCTCCTATGCTCAGACATGAGCCCAGCAGAAATTCCAGATCTTTTTCCTCATTATCATTTCATAAGCTGCAGGATTTAAGGCTTGTTTGTGTTGCAGCTGCTGATGTTCAAGTAACACTTCCCCTGAAGCTTCCATAAAATTTTTAGAGCTGCTATTATTTTTAACCTCCTGCCAGAGGCAAATCCTCCTGCAGAGCACAGCTAGAAGGGGTCATCTGTTTCCTCCTGGTGAGGAAACTCAATTTCCTTATCAAGGTAATAAATATTACCACCAATAATACAAGCATAAAGCACTTCCCACTCCTACTGCTGCCACAGCAGAACATTGCTTCAGTGGACTTAGTCAAAACCACACTCAAGTCACACTTAGTCAACCACCTCCAGCCACTGATCTCAGTCTTGAAGGGAAAAGAAGCTGCAGCAAAACCCAACAGCTTCCCATTCAACAGGGAGATGTTTTTCACCTGCCTTCCAGGTGAGCACCTCCTGTTCTTGTTGCAAGCTCCACCCAGACCCTTGGAATCCATCAGTGAATTTCAGCTGGCCTGCAGGAAGGGCAGGTGCACTGGAAAGCTGCAAGGGGGGATAATTAACATGCACAAAAGATTTTATCTGTTGGGGGGTAAGGAGGAGGAAATCTGTATATAAAGGAGGGGAGGATGGGAGATCTGCACCACGGTGACAGCATTTTCTAGCTTAACCTCTTCAGCTGCAGTTGCTAAGTAACCACAGCACTGTGCATCCTCTGCAGCCTCTGCTCTGCAGCCTGACAGATTGATTAATTCTTCTCTGGACCAACCTGCATAGGGAATATTTTAAGTACTTAAGAATGTATTGGGGTGGGGGGGAGACACCCCAACCACCACCACCACCTTTTAACCATCTATGATTTATAAATTAAGTTCTAATACCAAGCTGTTGGATTTAGAGGGGAGACTGAAAGCTGTCTTCCAGCAGAGGGAGGTGACAACACTCAGTGGTTCCTTCCTCAAACATTTCTGCCTCACAGACCACTAAGAGCCTTTCTCCACCCTCCAAAGCACATGTTTAATTACAGAGCCTGTGTACAGTGCTTGTAAAAGGAGTAGTAAAAGAAAAATGAAATTAAAAAAACCCCAAACCTCAACTGTTCTACAAATCAAGATTCTAACCACTGTAGTATAAATCAAATTCTATTATGCTTGATGGCATCCAAACACAAATTACACTCAGGCAACTCCTGTTTCTCCTTTCTTAATATTCAGTGCCTAAAGTGCAAGTCCAGAGTGGGATAGGGAGGGGTGGGTAGGAGCACTAAGAGTGTTTAATTAAAATTAAACAGTTTAGAATCACAGAATGTCAGGGGCTGGAAGGGACCTCCAAAGCTCATCCAGTCCAACCCCTGCCAGAGCAGGAGCACCCAGAGCAGATCACACAGGAACACATCCAGGCAGGGTTTGAATATCTCCAGAGAGGGAGACTCCACAGCCCCCCTGGACAGCCTGTGCCAGGGCTCTGGCACCCTCACAGGGAAAAAAATCCTCCTCATGTTTAAAGGAAACTTCCTATGCCTCAGTTTGCACCCAGTGCCCCTTGTGCTGGCATTGGGCATCACCCAGCAGAGCCTGGCTCCAGCCTCCTGCCACTCACCTGCACATCTTTAGAACCATTGCTGAGGTCACCTCTCAGGCTCCTTTTCTCCCAGCAGCACAGCTCCAGCTCCCTCAGGCTCTCCTCTGAGAGCTGTTCCATTCCCTTCAGCATCTCTGTGGCTCTGAGCTGGACTCTCTCCAGCAATTCTGTGTCCCTCTTGAACTGGGGGTGGGGGCCCAGAACTGGACACTACTCCAGATGTGGCCTCACATCTCAGATTGTGGCATCCTCAGCTTCAGGCTGTTGGGTTACAGACAGGTTCCTGCAAATTGCTGTGAAGGATTTGCAATGGGAAGCATTGGAGCTCTGTCACTGAATTCTGAGTGTACCTTTGCAGTGTGCTGCAGCCTCAGGGCAGTTGCAGTGCCCAGTGCTTAATTTCTCTCCCTCAGCTCTTTGAGCAGAACCCTCCATGCTTTGGTCTCACCTGGTTGTGTTTGCTTCTTTAACTGCACACTAAATTATTAACAGCTTATTGGCTTCACTGTGGTTTAACAGAAGAGAGCTGATGACATTTATGAGAAGTGACAGGTTTAAATGCATGGAACTGGGAGTTCTTTCCCTCCCCCTCTTTAAAGGGATCATGATGAAGGCATCTGTTGTGCAAGGCAAAGAATTACTTTAGCATGACACCATCAAAAGCTGATCACATCACCAGAGCCTGGAAGTCTCCAAGGAAGAATAACATTAACAGCTCTGTAGACAGATTGGGTAGTTTTTTTTTTTTTTTTAGGGGTTTTTTTGTTTGGTTTTTGGGGTTTGGGGTTTTGGTTGGTTTTTTTTTTTTTTTTTTTTTGTTGGGGGGTTGGGTGGGGTGGGGGGGTTGNGTGGGTTGGTTGGTTGGTTGGTTTGGTAGGTTTTGGCTGGGGTCTTCTGTTTGCTTTAGGTGCTGCTGCCTGCTGTGGCTCAGAGGCTCAGGGAGCAAGGGCAGCACTTGCAGCCCATTTTGATCTTCATGATGCCACTNAGCAGAGCCTGTCCCCCCCTCCTGACCCCCAGCCCTCTGATAAACATTGATTAAATCCCCTCTCAGTTTTCTCTTCTCCAGATTAAGCAGTCCCAGGTCCCTCAGCCTCTCCTCACCAGGCAGTGCTCCAGTCCCCTCCTCATCCTCACAGCCCTCCCTTGGACTCTCTCCAGCAGATCCCTGTCCCTCTGAAACTGGGGATCCCAAAACTGAAGGCAGTACCAAAGATGAGGTCTCACCAGGGCAGAGGCTGAGCTGGTATGGGCAGTGCATCTCTGCAATCTCTTGTTTCCCTCTCTGTCAGCTTCAGGCTGAATATGCTTCAGAGTCCCCAAAAAATCTCCAGATTACCCCAAAACACTTGAAATGAGCTGGGCTGAATATCACTTTTTCACTGCAAGACCTCCTCTCTTATTTACATTATTCATTAACCTTGATGAAACTGCTCCAGGCTTGAGCATGTTAATGAGAACCAAATTCAACCCAGAACTTGTAACACATGCACAGAAATCCTCACCAGTTTGCTTAATCAAGCTCAGTGCCAGCAAACAGGAATCTCACTGTAAATTTCAAATGCAGAAAGTATGGGGGGGGAAAAAATTCATCCAATTGTAGTTTGATTCCAGCCAGTTGCTGGGAGCAGGGCTGGATGCTGGAGTGCTGTGGCAAGACCCTCCTCTGATTAATGAGGTGACAGCTTTGTGCTGGGGAACAGCAGAAGGGCTTGACAAGACTCACAGTTCTGCTCATTGACTCTAACAGCTGGAATGATGTTTCCTGAAGTTCTCCCCAGCTTTGTCAGTAATGTATTGTCCCTGTCACAATCTTCTCTGAGAGGCTTCTCCTGCAAGTGACAGAAAGAAGAGCTGGAGGTATGGGCAAGCAAGAAAGTGCACCTTGTCACCAGCAGCATCACTTGAGCTGTGATTGGTTTAGGTCATAGCACAGGATGGACTTTGTTTTCTTGATAGAAAGCAGAGTATAAGCAAACAGCTGTCCTGGACACTTGAAAATGAACTGCAGCACTTCATACACGAAGGGAAAACCTGAGGTTGTATTNGGTTTAAGGTGAATCTTGTAGAGCAGGGTTCTAGGTTGGACTTGGTGCTCCTGAGGGGCTTTGCCAACCTGTCTGCTGCTGTGATTCTGTGATACTTGGACTGTGGATGGGCAGATCTGTGCCTGTGCATCACAAGGGCTTGAGGTACCTCTACATGGCAAAGTTGTTACTACCAAGTAACTAAAACATCAGGAGACCTTCTCACATCAACTTAGTGAGCTCCTAAACTTCAGAGCCTACCAAGTACCAGCTTCCTCTTTTTTTTTTTTTCACCTACAGGAAGCACAAACCCCAATAAAAGGGTGTCCTGCTGCTCACACTAAGCACAGAACTTGGCTGAAAGGTTTCCAGGTAATTTACCTAATGCTTTACACTTGTTTTAATGGACACCTCCCACCCCCACCACCCACCCCCATCCCCCTTTCTCTCCTTGAAAACACAGAGCACATCATATTAAATCTTAACCACACATGGCAGAGGGGAGATTTAGACTGGATGTTAGGAGGAAGTTCTTTCCAGTGAGGGTGGTGAGACACTGGCACAGGTTGCCCAGGGAGGTTGTGGCTGCTCCCTCCCTGAAGGTGTTCAAGGCCAGGTTGGACGAAGCCTTTAGTGACCTGTGCTAGTGGGAAGTGTCCCTGCCTATGGCAGGGGGTTGGAACTGGATGATCCTTGAGGTCCCTTCCAACCTTCCCATTCTATGATTCTATGCTGCAAATCATCTCAGCCCCAGTGTGTTCCTGTGCATTCCCTGAGGGGAATGAAGGTGGCTCAGAAAAGAAGTAATGAATTTGCCAACAGCTGCAGGTGAAAGCCACAAGCTGCCTTTAACTATGAGGAGCTGGAGGTGCACACAGGTAGCAAACTGTGTAGTCCATCCTGCTTCACAGCTGGAGCTGGGTAAGACCTTTTGTATTATTCTATGGGACCTTGACTGTTAGGTTGGGATTATTATTCTGCATTATTCTATGGGACCTTGAGTATTATATTTGGATTATTATTCTGCATTATTCTATGGGACCTTGAGTATTATATTTGGATTATTATTCTGCATTATTCTATGGGACCTTGAGTATTATATTTGGATTATTATTCTGCATTATTCTATGGGACCTTAGGTGTTAGGTTGGGATTATTATTCTGTAGTGCTGAGCACGGTGCAGCCCTTCACTCCTTTCATGGTAAGTGAATTAATCACAATATAATTAAACATCCTGCCCATGCTTGTGTTCAGTAAGTGGGACATGCTTCGTTTTCCTCCTGATGAAGCACATTCTGCTGTGACACAGAAATAAACCCCATGCCTCTTGGGGATTCAGTGCAGATCCTGCAATTAATTCTACTTCTTTGGGATTTTGTTTTCAGGAGTTCAGTTTTATATATCTATAGATATATATAAAAAAAAAAAAATAAATTTAAACTCCCTTAATTTAAATCTCCATGATAACTGATAATGATTTGCTTCTGCTCCCACTGGGGCAGGATGGGGAATGTATTTTAGGAGCAAAGCAGGGTAGTTAATCTAAATTGCTTCAGTGCTCAAAGGGTTGTTCTGGAGGTTACAGATGTACTGGGGAGGGGGTGTGGGGGGTGATTGCCTCCTGTGTGCAGCCTTTCACCTCTCCAGAAATCAGTTTTCTGTCCAGCTTCCTGGCTTGCTGCTTGCAGCTTCTGCTGTGTGTGGAGCACTCTTCTGTTCTCCTCATTACTCTCTCAATTCCCAGGTAGGTTTTGTCATTTTTTATCCCTCCTCTGGGTTGTAGAAGCATTGCCAACTGGATACACAGCACTGGAGACAGGTCCAGCTCAAGAAAGTTTCTGATCAAAATAGGCAAAGCAGAACAAAGAGGATCAAAAAGAGTTGGGTGAGGGAAAGGGATGTAAAATAATGGAATGAATGAGGTGCTTCAGCCCAGTCACCAGCTCAAGACGAGGGGAGAGACATACTGGAGAGTGCCCAAGGGAGGCTATGAGGATGATCATAGAAGCAACCAGGTTGGAAGAGAGCTCCAAGCTCACCCAGCCCAACCTAGCACCCAGCCCTAGCCAATCAACCAGACCATGGCACTAAGTGCCCCATCCAGGCTTGTCTTGAACACCCCAGGGACAGTGACTCCACCACCTCCCTGGGCAATCCATTCCAATGCCAATCACTTCTCTGTCAAGAATTTCCTCCTAACATCCAGCCTGAACCTACCCTGGCACAGCCTGAGGCTGTCCCCCCTCATTCTGTTGCTGGTTGCCTGGGAGAAGAGCCCAGCCCCACCTGGCTACAACCTTCCTTCAGGTAGTTGAAGATGGTGGACTGGAACATCTGTCTGCTGAGGGAAGGTTGAAAGACATGAGGCTCTGTAGCCTGGAGAAGAGAAGGCTGAGAGGAGATCTTATTAATGGTTACAAATATCTGAAGCCTGAAATCTCATCTATTTGTAACTGCTGAGGTCTCACTAACACAGCTGAGGAAGTCTCCTGCTGGTGCTAACAGAAGGAACAAAAGCTCCTGGCAGCATGAGAAGCATTTAAACCCAGGCATTGTTTCCTCTCTTGTCCCTGTATGACAGCAGCACTGTGCTTAAGAAACTCTGAGTGCTCAGCAGACCCTGGGCTTGGCCACAGCATTCAGCTGGCATGAAGCTGTCCCAAGCTGCACAACATTTGTGTGACCTGGAGTGGCCACTGCAGCTGTGCTCTGCAGCTGGAGTTACAGCTCCTCCACTTTCTGAGGACCAGAGAGCCTCAGTGCCAGCCTTGCCTTAGTCAATCACAGAATCAAGAAACATGGAGGGTGGCAAAGCCTCTCAGGATCACCATGTCCAGACCAGATCCCTACTCTACAAGGCTCACCCTAAACCAAGCACCACATCCAAACCACCCTTAGACACATCCAGGGTTGGTGACTCCACCACCTCCCTGGGCAGCTCATGCCAGTGCCTGACCACTCGTGATGGGGAAAAAAAAAATTCCTATTATCCAGCCTAAACCTACCCAAGAAACCATTCCCTTCTGTTCTATCAAACTGTGAGCAGAGCCCAGCACCAACCTCTCCACAGCCTCCTTTCAGGTAGCTGTAGACAGCAATGAGGTCTGCCCTCAGCCTCTGTTTCACACTAACCATCTCCAGCTCCATCAGTTGCTCCTCATCAGATTTATTCTGCAGGCCTTTCAGTTTTGTTGCCCTCTTCTGCACTCACTCCAGCATCTCCACATCTCTCTTGTAATGAGGGGCCCAAAACTGAACACAATACTCAAGGTGTGGCCTCACCAGAGCTGAGTACAAGGGGAATGAAAGCACCTTGGAGAGCCTGACCAGAACCACAGTGATCAGCCAGTGACTAACCACAGGTAACACTGAAGGCAGAGGAACTGTCACTGGATTTTCATCTCCAATCTGGCAGTGACCTCAGCAGATCTAAGGGTAGACAAACTGGATCAAGAACTTGGAGGGAAGCATCTCCAAGAGGAGGAGTGAGGAGGAGTGAGGAGGAGTGAGGAGGAGTGAGGAGGAGTGAGGAGGAGTGAGGAGGAGTGAGGAGGAGTGAGGAGGAGTGTCATTACTGCAGGAACTGGCAGAGGGAAGATTTACACTAGATGTTAGGAAGAAGTTCTTTACAGTGAGGGTGGTGAGACCCTGGCACAGGTTGCCCAGGGAGGTTGTGGCTGCTCCCTCCCTGGAGGGGTTCAAGGCCAGGATGGATGAGGCCTTGAGTGACCTGTGCTAGTGGGAGGTGTCCCTGCCTATGGCAGGGGGTTGGAACTAGATGATCCTTGAGGTCTCCTTCCAACCTTACCATTCTATGATTCTAAGGGACCCATCAGCAGTGCAGGTGCTGACATTTTTCCTGCCCCATCAGCAGTTTGTCAGCACCAACCTGTGGCACTCTGCAGTGCTGTGCACAAGGAATGGACCTTCAGTACAACTCCAACCCCAGCAGCTTTCAGCACAGAACTGAACAGCTGTGTAGCTCCTAGCACTTCTCACAGGCACTGCTGCAGCCAAGCAGCCTGACCTAACACCTACTACAGTGACCAGTCCTTTAGTGGTGTTTTTCCCTACAAGAAATAAGGCAGCAGGAAAGGGATCCTCATGTTTACCATCAGAGTCACCACAAAAGGCCATAAGAGGCAGGAAAGCAGCAAAGAATATGAATTCAGGGCCAGCTAATCACAAAGATGTTCAATGCACTCCAAACTCCTGCCTATCAGGACAAGTGCTGGAGTAGCTAACACACAAGCAGGCTCAATTAACCCTAATTAGTTCAGAGTCATGCTACAAAAGACTTAATTAGCAGCTACTGCATACAGCTAAGGAAGGAAGGATAAATAACATTTGGTTGCAAGCTGTATTTAGGCATCTCATGACTGACTGACACTAAAGGAGGAGAGGAGGAGGAAAGAAACTGTTCCCTTGCAGGGACCAAGTGCAGACCTTCCTTTGATGCTGCCCAGATTTGTCTGGCAGTTGGGTACAGAACATTAAAGGTTTACAAGATAACAACTTGCAAACTTGAAACAAACAAGAAACTTATTTTGAGGATTCTAATTTATGATCCAATTTACACCTATCTCATACAGAGTTTGTGAGAACTCAGTATTGTGGAAGTCCTAAACAGGCCAAAATGGGCCTGAACATCTCCTGCCTTGCCCAGACTTTTTTTCTGCTCTCCCTCCTTCTGTTGTTGGGAGAAGCAGCTGCAGGAAGGAAAAGGGCCTGGTGCCTCCATGTCTGTCCAAACTTGTTTACAGGTGTTGTGGTAGGCCTAAGCAGGCCAAAATAGGCTTATACACATACTGGCTGGCCCAGACATCTTTTTCTGCTCTCTCTCCTTCCGTTTTGGGGAGAAGCAACTGCAGGAAAGAGGACAAAGAGCCTGGAGCCACAGAGTCTGAGGACTGTGGCCTGACCAGACTTGTTTGCATCCTGTGCTAAACAAGGTACATACATACTTAGCTTGTGCCTGCCTTGTGCAAGGCCTNCCAGGACCAGGTCAGAGCTTGTCTGCCTCCTTTCCCCAGCACCCTGTGATGCCTGGGAAGAATCAGAAATCTCAGCAGCTGACAAGACAGTAACAGAATTCCCTGAAAGCGTTTGGGTACAGTCTGAAGCTGTAGGCAGCCCTGCCAGTCTGGAGATAATTTTGTGAGTAGATACTTAAAGCCTCTTGCAATTCACCATTGCCTTCTGCCATAAGCAGGAAGGAGCTCCCTGAGTCCATCTAGTGGGCAAGCAGAGTATTGACAGCAAGCAGTACACTGACCACAGGAACCTTCTCTTCCAGTTCAATTGAGCTCAATTAATGTTCTATTATTGCTACTTATTTTAGATCCTGTGTTATTACCTGTATAAAGCTTCCATGACTGTGCAGAGAACTGAGTATAATTAAAATGAGTGGTCAGGGTGGTGACAGTTCTGAATATTGGACATTAATAAACAATGTTAAGCTTTGAAAATCATCTCTCTCATCAATTAATTACCTCTCTGTATTGGTTTGAGTTTAAGCTTCCCAGGAGACTCAAAAATATATCTAACAGAAAGCAATACAACAACAGTAGGATGCCTTCCCCTCTCCCACCCTTTCTGGAAAGGAAGAAAGAAAGGAGGAGAGAGAAGGGGTAAAACCACCCAAAGAACAATCTGGCTGTGATTTTGAAGTTAAAAGAAAAACTTTAGCAATAAATAAAAGATATTTAAGGTAAAGGACTTACAAATAGGTATAGGGAAGGGAAAACAAGATACAAAATATATATATAACCAGATGGATGGCAATGGATGGAAGGGATGTCCACCAGGTGGTAGAAACTGGCCACGTGGTAAGACAGGAGCAGCAGGAACAAAGAGTGGTATGAGAGAGGGAGGGAGGGAGTTCCTCTGTTTATAGGGGGCCCAGACAGGAAGTAGAAGTGAGCTAAACACTACACCTGGGGTCAAGCAGACCTGGAGTCAAGTTCTGACCACTCCACTCACCCAGGAGGGTTAACCTTTTACACCCTCCATAACAAAAGGCTACCCACACATGTTTGTACACTTGTTTGTGTTCTGTCCTGAAAGGTAAAAGTAAGCCCTGACTTTACCTAAAGTGGTTAAGCTTGCCTAACTGCCATTCTGATTAGCTAATCTGTGTCCATAGGCCTGTTAGACTTAGGCTATGTTGATAAAAGAGATGAACAAGTAGAGACAAAGTGCTTACTGCTGTTGCCATTGCTTCCTGCCTTAATGTGCTCTCTGCCTCTGACAGTGTTACTGCCTTGTTGCATTCTGCCATGCCCTACAGCATGTTTGCTAAGCTATAAGCTAGCCCTCCCACATAGTAACAAACCCTAATGCTTTGGGTTTGGCTGCCTGGAAACTGCTCCGAGCTTAGCAGCAATAGGCACCAAATGCCTCCACCTGATAGGTTTGCTTAGCCAGAGTGGCACCGTGCCAAAGCTGCATATCTGCAAGACATCCTGCCTGGGAGTCTTCTGCCAAGCCCAGGAAGCTCTAGAAGGGACAAACAGATTGTCCAGAAGGAACCAGGACCAGGTCAAAGATTATCTGCCTCCTTTCCCAGCATCCTTGATAGAGCCTGGGAAGATCAGAAGCCTCAATGGCAAAGATGACTCCAAGAGAGTTACCTGCAAGCATTTGGGTACTGTCTGGAAACTGCAGCAAGCCCCACGAGTCAGGAAATATTATTTTGTGAGTAAACACTCAAAAGCCTCTGTAGCAAATCCTTAGTAAAACTCTGTAAGAGATTCTCTAATTTCTGTAAGAAATTCTCTCATTGCAACCCTTCTGTATTGAACAGAAAGGAGCTTCCTGAGTCCATCTAGTGGGCAAGTCCAACAGAGGACTGCAGGAACTCAATTCCAGTTCCATTCACAGAATAAACCAGGTTGGAAAAGAGCTCTGAGATCATCCAGTCCAACCTAGCACCTAACACCTTCTCATTAACTAACCCATGGCACTAAGTGCCTCATGCAGACTCCTCTCAAACACCTCCAGGGATGGGCACTCCACCACCTCCCTGGGCAGCCCATCCCAATGCCAATCACTCTCTCTGGTAAGAACTTCTTCCTAACATCCAGCCTGAAGCTGCCCTGAGGCTGTGTCCCTGGGTGCCTGGCAGCAGAGCCCAACCCCAGCTGGGCACAATCTCCCTTCAGGGAGCTGCAGAGAGCAATGAGCTCTGCCCTGAGCCTCCTTTTGTGCAGGCTGCACACCCCCAGCTCCCTCAGCCTCTCCTCACAGGGCTGTGCTCCAGGCCCCTCCCCAGCCTTGCTGCCCTTCTTTGGGCACCTTCCAGCACCTTAGCATCTCTCTTGAATTGAGAGCCCAGAACTGGACACAGCACTCAAGGTGTGACCTCACCAGTGCTGAGTACAGGGACAGGAGGACTGCCCTGCTCCTGCTGGCCACACTATGCCTGATCCAGGCCATCACATCAAACATACAACATTAAAGACTGAGTTTAAGGTTGTATTATTGCTGGTTATCTGTTCTAGATTCAGTTATTCCTTTATATAATGTTTTCATGACTGTTGCACAGAACTTAATTATTCTTAAAAATTACTGGGCAGCTGGAGGAGAATCCTGAATAATCAAAATTAATAAATAATATTAATTTTTTTGGGGAAAAAAACAACCATCTTGCATTGGTTAATACCCTCCATTACACCCAGCAATGCCTCTGCACCACAGCCATCAGCTATGCTGGAGCAGGAGAGACTCTCTGGACTTTCCCTACCTCATATGCCATGTTCCTCCTAGGGCAACCCAGGAAGAAAGGTACTGGGGCAGGGCAGTGAAGCATCAGCAGCCTTAGGATGCTGTGGCAGTGTTAGTGAGGACTTTTTTACATGGGGATAATCTGCCAGGCCACATCCAGGCAAATTAATCCTGCTTAAGCAACTCATTAGCCTGGTTACAGCAGCACAGGGATGGCCTCGTTCTGCCTCTAACTGCAGAAACAGCTCACAGGATGGTCACAAACTCTGCCTGTGAAGCTTCTGGATGACCTTAGCCTCAAAGGCACAAGAGTTTAAGAAGTGATCTGTATTTTCTCACTGTCTCAACTGCCCTACCTCTGGAAGGGATAAGCCTCTTACTTGATACAGATCTCCCTAGTTCTGCATAGGCAGTTCAAGGCTGGCTTTTATTTTTCCCACCCCTCCTGTGGCATTAGAAAATGACCTACTTAATGTTCAGTGTAACTGCACTTATAAAATTTTAAACCAGACACAAATTTTATCTCTGTTTTCATTTCATGGACACCTGTAAAGGAAAAAAAAAAAAAAAAGAAAAACCAACCCTAAACTTCTTGTGATTCTAATGAAACTCCAGACATGACTGAATGACACTACACTGACTGCTACAGGCATTTAAATTTTATATTCTCATCAGCATAAAATAACCCAGAAAAAAAAAAAAAAGAGCCCACCACAAATAAAAAAGAAGATAAAACCCAAAGTGTCTCAATTGCACCTTTCAATTAAAAGCAGATTAAAAACTACTCCTGCCCCATCACAACACAAGACCGTGGTTAAATAGAAACATCCACATGTTTTATTTGATGGAATGATAGCTGAGAACTGAGCTAGGTGAATCTGTTCACTCTGAACAAATTTTCTCCATTACAAAATGTCTTTCATTAACAAAATTTTCTCCCTAGGTCACAGTTCCATCCTGCAAGGAGCTGTGGTGTGAATGACAGCACTCAGTAAAGCCAAATCCTTAAATGGAGGTTGTAGATGTCTGTATCAGCATAGTTCTATCCCATAAGCCACATGCACCATGAGAATTGCACCCCAGCCACTTGGAAGTCATCACCCAGGAGCTCCAAGACAAATCTGCTTGTTCTTAAGTGAAAATCCTCCTGCTACTAAGGAAGAATTAGGTTTGCATTAATTGCAGCGTGAAAGATGCTCAGATAATGTTGCTGCAGTCAAAATGCAATTACACCTTGGAATGTTTAAACAGTGGAGTATTTTTCACTTCAGTTTGATTTGTGACACTTGCAAGCATGCAGGCAGGTTGCTGAGAGCACATGAAACTGAATCCAGGTTCATTTACTACAGCATGCACTCTAGTTAAGACTCTGCACCACCTCCTCATATAAATCATTAAATAACTACAAAAAACACTGATTGGTTTTCTTTCCTTTGCTTTCCCTGCCTCAGAACTACCCCACAGATTCCAGCTCAATACCTGACTGGTATTTTTCAAACGTTGGTGCAAACCACAAGGCAAACACTAATTGGGATCCACAGCATCACAGCAACACCCAGGTTGGCACAGCCCCTCAGGAGCACCAAGTCCAAGCTGTAACTCTGCTCTGCAACATTCACCTTAAACCATAGGCCCAAGCACCACATCCAAACCACCCTTAAATATACCCAAGGGAGGGTGACTCCACCACCTCCCTGGGCAGCTTATTCCAATCCCTGACCACTCTCTCTAAGAAAAACTTTTTCCTAATATCCAATCTAAACCTCCCCAGCCTCAGCTTGAGGCCATTCCACGTGCTGGAGAAAGTCTGTACTTCAGACTAGTGCTGTGCAGGGTGCACCTTGGAAACCCAGAAACCAAGCTTCATGGATCCCATTGTTTATTTGGGAGCACAGTGTGAGGACTCCTGAGTTCCACCACCCAGCTCTGGAGAGATTTTGTGACGTAGCAATGACGGCAACCATCACACAATGCACAACCAGGACCCTTGGGGTTTAGCCTGCAGTTCCATCAGTCACTCATCTGACCTTGGACAAGTTGCTCTGTTCATTTTAGTTGACTCTTT
>WBNM01031654.1:0-17500 GCA_013399055.1 Ramphastos sulfuratus | reverse complement strand
CTCTCCCTTTCCAGGTTTTCCATAATATTACCTCCTCCACGTTTGCCAGCAGCCTAACAAAGCTCTTGCAACTGGATTCATAATTAATGAACTGGTGAGGTGGTGTCGGTTCTAATGATCTCTGACTTCCTCAATCTTTATTTGTTTCCCAAGTCCTTCCCTCTTCAGTGATTGTCACCCCATTAAACTCCTCCCCAGTTTGTAAATGGGATGTGACAAGGTGAAATAGAGCCTGAAGTGATGCCTATCATATGTGAGTGCATTGTGCAGCTCTGCAGCTGCAAGCACAGAAAGGGAAGCTCTGATAAAACCCTCGAATGGCTTTTGCATGAAGAGTGCAGCACTGGTGGGGATTGCTTCACTGCTACCTTCCTGACCCCCAGCTCTGGGTCTTTTAGATTCCTAAGCCCTGGAAAAAAAATGGAGCTTCATTTGCAAGCACATCTAGGCCACCCCCTAGCAAATCCCCTTCTGAAGGGACCTTAATTGATTTTCCTTTCTTTTAGGGGTCTGTATTCTTTGAAATACTACATGCATGAAATACAGAAAGGCACTCCTCAGCTGAGCAATCCTTTAGCCTTCTATCCTTCTATCCTTCTTTTTTCTAAACCCTCAAATATAATCCAAATCATCAAATGGTGGAGGCATAGAATGTCTCCCCTTAGACATAACAAGAAGCAAGGGAATTTCAGAGTGACTCTGGGAATGACAGGAGGCTGCCAGAGTGAAGTGAAGCCAAAAGAAAGACAACAAAAGCTTCNCTCCTTCTCTGGAGCCTTTACAGGCCTGTCTGGATGTGTTCTGTGTGCCCTGAGCTGGATTGTCTGGTCCTGCTCTGGCAGGGGGCTTGGACTGGGTGAGCTCTTTGGGTCCCTTCCAACCCTTGACATCCTCTGAGCCTGTAATAGGCACAGCAAAACTCCTCTGCTCATGCAGAAATAACCAGCCCATAGCAGAGCAGTAGACCCAGCCAGCTTGTTTCAGCATCCAAATTACAGGCTATGGCAGCTTCTCAGGTCAGGAGAGCTGGATTCTATCTGCTGCTCCTTGAGCTCTGAAGCAGCTCTGCTGTTATGCACAGGAACAGAGCTATAGAGATTTTAGCCTGCAAATAATCCCCCAGGTACAGGGAAGGGGAAGCTTATTGAATGATAAGGGCAGGACCCTCTTCCTCAAACCCTTCTTTTCTTTCTGCAGGATGGATGCAACAACAACACTCTGCTGGTTCTAGCAAGGTTTGAAGTGAAAATTTGGTATCTTTTGGCTTTTGTCCTAGGCTTAGCAGCAGCACTTTAAAGTCTCTTTAAAATCTCACTCCCCAGACTCTTAAGAAACACTCAGAACTTCCACTCAGAAAGCTTCTGAGCATTAACTGCCTTTTCTTTTTCTTCAGCCTAAAGAAAGCAGAGGGGAAATTGGTGAGGATCCATCCAGAGGTGATAAATACCACAAGACTAATTATTGCCACCTGTCAGATGGTGCAGAACAAGAAGCTTATGGGCCTGAAGTGTTGCTACCATCTGAACATGGGCATTGTGGAGCTCCTTGTTTGTCACAGTGTGCAGGTTTGTCTTACTCACCACCACCTTCCCCCCAGCTAGGAACTTACCAGGCTAACTCACTTGGCTGGAAGTTAAGGAATGAAGGTGGTGGTACAATTTACAAGCACATATATATAGATATTTACAACTATATACAGTAATACACAAGTTAAAAGTAATAGAGAGATACAAAACCCCTCCTGACCAGCAGAGCTGCCCAGGAGGGCTTTTCAAACCAACCTCCCACCTTCTTTCCAGCCCCTCCCTTGTCTCAGAATCCCCCTTACATGCAGGGTGAGCTAAGAAAGGTTGGCAAGAGGTGTTAGAAGAAGAATGATTAGTTTGAGTTACACAGATCCAGGCAGAGCAGTTAATAAGGCAAGCAGGCAGCCACAGAGAGAGACTGACTGTCTTGGTTATGGTTTCTTGTTTTTATATCCCTAAGCAAAACCAATGGGTGATACAGACATCACTATTACTTTCTTTTCACAGCCAATGATACAATTGCTCTCTTTAAAATATTTCAATTAACCTCAAACCAGCTTATAAAATGTGGCATTGGAATGGACTGCCCAGGGAGGTGGTGTAGTCATCATCCCTGGAGGTCTTGGTTATGGTTTCTTGTTTTTGTATCCCTAACCAAAACCAATGGGTGATATAGACATCACTATTACTTTCTTTTCACAGCCAATGATACAATTGCTCTCTTTAAAATATTTCAATTAACCTCAAACCAGCTTATAAAATGTGGCATTGGAATGGACTGCCCAGGGAGGTGGTGTAGTCATCATCCCTGGAGGTCTTGGTTATGGTTTCTTGTTTTTGTATCCCTAACCAAAACCAATGGGTGATATAGACATCACTATTACTTTCTTTTCACAGCCAATGATCTAATTTCTGTCTTTAAAAGATTTCAATTAGCCTCAAACCAGCACACACAGATTCCCAAAAAAATGTGGCATTGGAATGGACTGCCCAGGGAGGTGGTGGAGTCACCATCCCTGGAGGTCTTTAAGAACAGATTGGATGTGGCACTTGGTGGCATGGGTTAGCTGATGTCGTGGTGTTGGGTCACAGGTTGGACTGAATGATCTCAGAGGTCTCTTCCATCCTTGGTGATTCTGTGCTTCACTTTTACTTTAAAAAGTGGGCTGAAGTTCCCTTTCCGCTCCTCCTTTGTGGGAATACAAGAAAGAGGAATGCAAGAAAGAAAAATAATGAGCTGTGTAGGAAGTAAGCTGTGCTCGTTCCCAGGAGTTCCAGGATGTCTCTCTCGTGGGAGAGAACTAGAGAAAGAGATAAGGGTCCAGGTGGCAAGAGAAAAACAGAGATGAAAAGGAAGATACTGTTATGAAAACAAGGTTATACATCATCTGGATTATGTTAATGCTCTGTCTGTGTTAGTGTATAAAAAAAGCATCTCTGTAATAAAATGGGATTCTGCTGCTGCCCCAGTGGAGCCCATTCGTGTTTCTCCATACTCCTTTACTCAGTTACATGAACTTAACTTTCCTGTACAAATCCCAGCAACCTTCTGTCCAATCTGATCATTAAATCAGGCAACAAGGACAGGACTGAGTCTGTGCTCTGCCCAAGTTTTAATAGCAGATCACTGAGGAGGTCTTAGGTTGCTGGTTGAGCTCGATGATCTCAGAGGTCTTTTCCAATCAAAACAATTCTGTGACTCTTTGAAAAGCCAAGTGGACCAAGCTCTGCAAGCTGGCCTTCTTTTTGCCCCATTACACCTGAGCAATTCCATTTTCACCAAGGAAGCAGCACACATATAATTGAAGACATAATTTTGCCTGAAGGTCCTCAAGTATCAAGAGACTGAAAGAGTGTGCTGAGCTTTAACCACATGGTTAAATACCTCACTGAGCTCAGGCTTTATTTAATGGTTCTGCTGAAGCTATACCAACCACTGGGTGAAATGAGGTGTGTAATTCAGTGTTTTAAAGGCTTAAGTGTGCAGACTTGCTTTTAGTGCAGAACACAAAGGGGCACCTGAAGTGACACCTGTAAACAAGATGTGCAAAGCTGGCCAGAGAGCTCACAAGGTCTTTGCAGAAATATCCCCCAAGCAGACATCATTTGACCATTGCACAACAGTCTGTGGCATCACAGGAGCAGAGGCTGTGGATCACAGAGTCACAAAATTGTCAGGGCTGGAAGGGATCTCAAGGATCAGCCAGCTCCAACTCCCCTGCAATGGGCAGGGACACCTCACACTAGAGCAGGTTGCTCAGAGCCACATCCAGCCTGGCCTTAGACACCTCCAGGGATGAGGCTTCCACCACCTCCCTTCAAGGAGGCTTCCACCACCTCCCTGGGCAACCTGTGTCAGTGTCTCAGCACCATCCTGGTGAAGAACGTCTTCCTAGCATCCAATTTAAATCTACTTACTTCTAGTTTTGCTCCATCCCCCCAGTCCTATCCCTACCTGACACCCTAAAAAGTCCCTCCTCAGCTTTCTTGTAGCCCCCTGAAGATACTGGAAGGCCACAATAAGGTCTCCTCAGAGGCTTCTCTTCTCCAGACTGCACAACCCCAACTCTCTCAGCCTGTCCTCATAGGAGAGGTTTATTGTGAGAATATCCTGTGCCTTCCCAGGGTAAATAAGATTCAAACCCAACACCTCAGTTGAATTTAACATTTGGCAGCTTTTGTTTACATCTTTGCACTCTGTTACCATGCTGCAATGAGACACTGAATGCTCTCAAAGCACCATAACACTTTGTCCTTACTACTGTAAGACTACCAGAGGGAGATGAAGTTCCTTTCTCTAAGGAAATGTTCAGTCATAGAATCACAGAATGGGGTTGGACTCGATGACCCATGGAGGTCCCTTCCAACCCCTAACATCCTGTGATCCTGTGAATCATGGATTGGTTTGTGTTGGAAGCAACCTTTAAATGTCATCTAGGTCTGCAGACAGCAAGGACATCTTCAATTAGAGCAAGTTGCTCAGCACCCCAAACAACCTGACCTGGATTGTTTCCAGGTCTGAGGCATCTCCCACCTCTCTGAGCAACGTGGGCATAACAAACTCACTAAACTGGAAACCATGTTCTGCTGTACCAAAAACACTCAAGAGCCAGGATGCAAACAACCTCTTAGGTAGACGTAACTCTGCTGTATCTAAAACACTCAAGAGCCAGGATGCAAACAGCCTCTTGGGTAGACACAGCCTGCTTCTGATCCATTGTCCATGCTACTGTTCAAGACCCTGACTGACCAGAACTCTGAAGCACACCCTGAAAGTAAAGACAATGCTCACCTCACACATTTACAGGTAGGGGTGTAATTGAAGCTCTTCCTGAAGCAGACCCTGAGTGCTTGGAGGCTGTTTAGCTGCCAGCTCATTTGCAAACCACAGTTGATTCACCAGCATGGAGATCAGGTCTTGCATCTCCAACACACCCAAGATTTAAATCCTTCATGCACAGAGAATACTGACTGCAGTAGGCAGTCATGAAACCTATCACATCTCACTAAACCTCATTCTACCACCTCATCAGCTCATTATAGCTCAGATGATTATCAATTATTTATTCAGTTATCATTCATTATTATTTCAGGGGTACTCAGGCTCTAGCAATAGTTAAGGAGAATTTTAAGCCCACGGCATCAAGATTTATTTTGTTTGTTTTCAGCAGAGTAATTGTGAATGCTCTGCATTTAAGAGGAAAAATATTTAAAGGGGGAAAAATAAAAGGGGGGGGGGAAGGTTTGTGTGTGTGGATTTCAGAACTGTGTAAAAATCATTCTTGCAGAATAAAAATGTAGGAACCTTCTTCTTCTGTTCTTACTACCTCAAATTCTGAATGTGAATCAAGGCCCTGAATAACAAATAATAAACAGCTGAGTTAGTTGCTGTACCAGGACACTACAACCACTTCTGTGCTGGGTGCCACAGTATTTGTATTATGGCCAGTGAGTAGTTCTCCTCCCAGCCTAGAGAACGTAACAATCACAGAACCATAGAATCACAGAATGTTAGGGGTTGGAAGGGACCAGAAATCAGCCAGTCCAACCCTTCTGCCAAGCCTGCATCACCCAGAGGAGTTCACACAGGAATGCACCCAGGTGGTTTTGGAAAGTCTCCGGAGAAGGAGACTCCACAGCCTCTCTGGGCAGCCTGCTCCAGGGCTCTGTCACCCTCATTGCAAAAAAGTTTCTCCTGTTGAGGTGAAATCTTCTCTGTTCCAGCTGTTGTCTTATTGCTGCTGACCATCCAAAAAGAGCTTGGCCCCAGCCACTTGCCCCCAACCCCGCAGATATTTGTACACATTGATCTGATCTCTTCTCAGCCTTCTCTTCTCCAGGCTAAACAGCCCCAGGGCTCTCAGTCTCTCTCCATAGTGGAGATATTCAAGTCCTCAAATCATCCTTGTGGCTCCAAAAGAGTCTCCAGAGAAGGAGACTCCACAACCTCTCTGGGCAGACTGCTCCAGGGCTCTGTCACCCTGAGAGTAAAGAAATGTCTCATGTTGAGGTTGAACCTCAGCTTGTACTCTAAGGTTCCTTCCAGCCTAAGCTATTCTGTAGTTCCTAGGACTTGCAGAAGATCCAAGCAGTCTTCACTTCAGGGAGCCCAGCTTCTCAGGTGAATTTTGTCCTAAATCATCATGCTCTGCTTACTCTGCTTCTCACTTCCTTCCCTGGAACCTCACTGAATGGATTTCCCATTCCATCCAAGGACATTCATTATTACAGTTTACAAGTTAGCTCTGCTTCACTCCATACAACAGGTTTGCACCTTCCCTGCAGGCATCTTAATTCCTAATTTTCAGCAGGCAAGCCCAAATGGAAATCACTATCAGCGTGGTTAGCATTTGGAGCTTTCTTATTGATTTATGCCTTGGGTGAAGAGGTTAATTAAATGTGAATTTTAAGCCGACAACATGATTAGGGGAGTGAGGAAGCCTGAATTCATGAATACTTCCAGAGCTGTTAAAACCATTTAAAATGAACAACGACTGGGAAAAACCCTGCCTGTTGCTGGCATCTGGATTAATGGGATTCAGAAGACTTTAAGAGGAAACAACAGCCAGGCTTGGGTGTTTCAATCCAGCTAAGCTTTTTGGTTTGTATTTATATTGACATTAACACTGAATTTAGCACTTTATCTAAACTCTTCTTGTAAATTTGAGTTTAGTTTCTGGTCTTTTCCTCCTTTTTTTTTTTTTTTTTTCCCCTCTTTCAACATTTCATCCTAGAATTGCATCAACAACTGGCTGCACAAACCCTCAACCCAGTCTCATTGCAGACATCACAGGCTCTAGAACAAGCTGATGAATTACCTTAACTGAAAGCTTTACCAGCCACAGCTCCAGCTGCTGTGTGCTAAAAGCCAGAGGACCTCTGCTTGCCCATTGATTTTAGAAAATATCTGCCAAGATATCTATCATGGTTAGCCTGAATAGGCCAAAATAGGCTTATACATGTCCTGGTTTGCCCAGATATGTTACAGTATCACAGTATAAGCAAGGTTGGAAGAGACCTCAAAGATCATCAAGTCCAACCCATCACCACAGACCTCAAGACCAGACCATGGCACCAAGTGCCACGTCCAAACCTGCCTTGNAGAGATGAGGTGACATAACCTGCTCTGTCCTTGTATTCGTGCTTGCTTGCTGCTGCTGCTACCTGCTGCCATTGCTCTCTGCCTCTGGTAGTGATTCTGCCAGTGCCTTCTGCAGATTATACTATACTAAGCTATAAGTTAGCCCAGATGCATAATAAGAAGCCCTGATGTTTTGGGCCTGAACTGCCTGGAAACTGCCTTCTTTAAGTTTACCAGGGATAGGCATAATTGCCTCCACATGATCAGCCTTTGTAACCAGCCTGACATTGTGGTCAGACTGCATATTGCAAGACATCCTACTTGCACCTGCCAAGACGAGGAGCCCTGGAAGGGACACACAGATCACCCAGAGAAATCAGGGTAAAGTCAGACATCGTCTGCCTCCTTTTCCCCAGCACCCTGTGAAGCCTGGGAAGAATCAGAAGCGCAGTAGCTAACAAGACACCAACAGAACCTCTGCAAACATTTGGGTACTGTCTGAAGCTGTAAGCCAGCCCCGCGAGTTGGGAGATAATTTTTGTGAGCAAATACTTACTTGTGAGTAATTCATCAATTGCCTTCTGCCATAAGCAAAAAGAAGCTCCTTGAGTCCATCTGGTGGGCAAGCAGAGTATTGACCGCAAGCGGTGTATGGACCGCAAGCGGTGTATGGACCTCAAGCGGTGTATGGACCGCAAGTAGTGTATGGACTGCAAGTAGTGTATGGACTGCAAGTAGTGTATGGACCACAAGTGGTGTATGGACCGCAAGTGGTGTATGGACTGCAAGTGGTGTATGGACTGCAAGTGGTGTATGGACTGCAAGTGGAGTATTGACTGTAAGCAGTGTTATTGACTGCAAGTAGTGTATTGACCACAGGCAGTGGTATTGACTGCAAGTGGTGTATTGACCATAAGCAGTGTTACTGACCACAAGCAGTGTATGGACCACAAGCGGTATATGGATAACAAGTGGTGTATGGACCGCAAGCAGTGTTATAGACCACAAGCAGTATAGTGACTGCAAGCCATGTATTGACCACAAGCGGTGTATGGACCGCAAGTGGTGTTATCGACTGCAAGTGGTGTTACTGACCGCAAGCAGTGGTATTGACTGCAAGTGGTGGTATTGACCGCAAACAGTGGTATTGACTGCAAACGGTGGTATTGACCGCAAACGGTGGTATTGACCGCAAACGGTGGTATTGACCACAAGCGGTATATGGATCACAAGTAGTGTATGAACCACAAGCAGTGTTATTGACCACAAGCAGTATAGTGACTGCAAGCCATGTATTGACCACAAGCCCTGTATGGACCGCAAGTGGTGTTATCGACTGCAAGTGGTGTTACTGACCGCAAGCAGTGGTATTGACTGCAAGTGGTGTATTGACCACAAGTGGTGTATAGAACGCAAGTGGTGTTATTGACTGCAAGTGGTGTATTGACTGCGAGCAGTGTATTGACTGTGAGCAGTGTATCGACTGCAAGCGGTGTATTGACTGCAAGCGGTGTGTTGACTGTGAGCAGTATAGTGACCACAAGCAATGTATGGACCACAAGAGCCTTCTCTTCCAGTTCAATTGAGTTTAATGTTTATATTTTTGCCAGTTATTTCTTCAACGTTCTAGGTCGTATGTTACTATCTGTATACTGTTTCCATGACTGTTGCAAAGGAACCTGATTATAATTACAATTAGTGGTTGGAGGGGAGAGGGTGAGACTCTTGAATATTGAAAATTAACAAACAACATTAATTTTGAAAAATATCACCTGGCAATGAATTATGTACCACTCCATTACAATATCCAACCCCTACTTCCATGCCCAACCGTTTGTGGAAGTTCCACTGACTTAAAAACCACAAACCTCTTGGATTCAACTACAATAGGAAATGGTTTCTAACATTTGGTTTATTTGTTTGTTTGTTTTTTAAGCTCTGTATTCTTTCCTCCCCCAGGTGTATTCTGTGTTCCTGGTGAATCTTTACAGGAGTTTGCTCACACAAGCAAGGAGAAATTCTCTTTAAACTTGACACTGTTTTTATGAGGATGTA
This sequence comes from Ramphastos sulfuratus, assembly GCA_013399055.1. Lineage (NCBI taxonomy): Eukaryota > Metazoa > Chordata > Aves > Piciformes > Ramphastidae > Ramphastos > Ramphastos sulfuratus. Next base: position 8,338 of record WBNM01031654.1, on the reverse strand, counting down.
GTAAAGTGAAAGATACCTCGAGGTGGGAAAGGAATTAAATGTTTAGAACAGCGACACTTCGTGAGAGACTTACAACCTGACACAGCAAGGTGCTCAGGGAGGGAGTTGAGGCCCCATCCCTGGAGATACTCAAGGTGAGGCTGAACAGGGCTCAGGACAACCTGATCTAGTTGAGGATGTCCCTGCTGACTGCAGGGGAGGTTGGACTGGATGACCTTTGGAGGTCACTTCCAACCCAGACCATTCTGTGATTCTAAGATTCAACACTGGAATCCAAGTAAGATCCTAACTGGGGAAATAAGAGAGGGGCAGGGTGTGGGGGAGTGGAGGGGGGTGGGGGTGCATAGGAAATAGCAGTTCAGTTGTTGTCACTACCCTGCTGCCTCCTGCCATGTGAACTTTTCAGCTGAGCAGCTCAGAAAAACACAGAATCACAGAATGTCAGGGGCTGGAAGGGACCTCCAAAGCTCAGCCAGCCCAAACCCCCTGCCAGAGCAGATCACACAGGAATGCATCCAGGCAGGGTTTGAAGATGTCCAGAGAGGGAGACTCCACAGCCTCCCTAGGCAGCCTGTGCCAGGGCTCTGGCACCCTCACAGCGAAAAAATTCCTCCTCATGTTTAAATGAAGCTTCCTCTGCCTCAGCTTGCACCCAGTGCCCCTTGTGCTGGCATTGGGCATCACCCAGCAGAGCCTGGCTCCAGCCTCCTGCCACTCACCTGTACATCTTTATAACCATTGCTGAGGTCACCTCTCAGTCTCCTCTCCCAGCAGCACAGCCCCAGCTCCCTCAGGCTCTCCTCACAGCAGAGCTGTTCCATTCCCTTCACCATCTTTGTGGCTCTGTGCTGGACTCTCTCCAGCAGTTCTGTGTCCCTCTTGAACTGGGGGCCCAGAACTGGACACACCACCGCCACCGAGCTCTGCGTTGGCAACCAGAAGGATTCCATCCCCAATTGGACAAGCCTCCTCTCAGCTGCTGTCTCACCACCACACTCCAGTCTGCAGCACAATTAGCTGGCTAAAAATCACACTTAACACCACTCCTCTGTTCTGCACATCCCACAGCAAATGACCACCTGGCAATGAAAATGATCCATCTCCTGCTGTTTGTCTAGACTGTCCTTTCCCCTTGTCCTTTCCCCTCCACCCCTCACAGCAGACCCCTGCTAATAAGAAAGGGCAGAGAAAAAGCCCAAACTGGTTATTTATGCAGTGCAATGCCTCAGCTAATGGACAGAAAAATCTGCTCAATTGCCATTTCCTTTCCTGCCTGCTTCATAGGAAACCATGGGCTTGGGGAACTTCCTTTATTAGCTCTATCTGCAAATCCCTTTGGAACACTGCACGGCAGCAGTCTGCAATGAAGTGTTACATTCAGCCTTTGCCCTTGGCACACTGTACATGTCTTGACAGAAAGACAGAGCATGCCTGAACCTCCCTCAAACACCACCACAGGCTGGTGGCATTTGCTTTCTGGTGACTAATGGGGGAGAAGCCAACAAAACATTACTATTTGGTTGGGGTTTTTTTTTCCCCCCCATTCCTTGTCTCCTCACATCAGGGCTCCTTATCTATTGTTTTAAAGGTTAAACTGAGAAAGATTAACCTGTGAATAGGCAGTGTTTGATTAACTACCACAGAATGAATGCTGGCTTTGATTTGAAATAAAATCAAAGGCAACACAAACAGCATCAGCACGGACAGATGCAAGGAAGTTTGAGCTCCTCTGGTGTTTTCCAAAGCAGGGATATAGATCCTGTATCACAGAATCACTGAAGCTGGAAAAGAGCTCAAACTCCTCAAGTCCAACCTCCTACCCAACACCTCCAAGACCATTACAGTGCAGTATCCAAGCTAACAGAACCATAGCAAAAAAAGACCCCAATACATAGACACAACAACAATAGCAACAAAAGAAAAAGCAAATAAGGTCTTGCTACATTCAAGTCTTGTACCAAATTTAAGTGCACCAATGCATGCCCATTAAACTGGTGTAGAACGTTGAGAGGATGTCTTTATTTCAGCCTATCTTAGCCTGAAATTGTGCCAGGGGAGGGTTAGGTTGAAGATGAGATAAAATTTCTTTGCTGCAAGAGTGGTCAGGGGTTGGATCAGGCTGCCTAAGGAGGTGGTGGAGTCCCCATCCCTGGAGGTGTGGCCACAGCACTTGGGGAGATGGTTTAATGGCCATGGTTGGGCTTAATGGTTTTGGAGGCCTTTCCCAACCCAAACAATTCAGATTCTTGTGATTAGGGATTCACTTTCTGTACCACTTTAAACAGGTGTAAAGAGAACAGTAAGTTACACGAGGCCATGTCATAGAAAACATGTTCTGAGTGCTGACAGCCCTGACCTGGGAGAGCAGAGAGTGTAATTACTTCAAATTAAGCACAACTCCTTCACACAAGACCTCACTGTGCTTCAGCTCTTCCTGTCAAGCTGCAGACATCTGCACTGAGGTCTTATTTCTATTGAATCTTTTCCAGCAAACAAAATTGTTTATCTCTGCTGAGCCAGAGCTGCTCAAACCTATCCAAGAGCTGCTCTAAACATTACATTCAACTTCCAGCCTCTTGCTCCACTGAGAGCTGCCTAACTCTATCCCAACAGGCTCACAAATGTCACCAAAACCTGCAGAGCAGTGACCTTTAGAGCACTCTGCTAAACTCTGTGGCACAAGGCAGTAGGAATAATTGGGCTTCTTGATTAGAGTGGGAGGCAAAGCAGAAAATCAGGAGATTCTTTTTTGTTGTTGTTGTTCTTCCCATGTGTGTCCATGTAAATTTCTTTGTTAGGAAGTGCTGATCATCATGAGTTATGGAATCACAGAATGGTCTGGGTTGGAAGGAACCTCCAAAGATCATCCAGTCCAACCTTCTCTGCAGTCAGCAGAGGCATCCTCATCTCACTCAGGTTGCCCAAAGCCCTGTTGAGCCTCACTTTGAGTGTCTCCAGGGATGAGGCCACAACCACCTCCCTGGTTCCACCACCTTCATAGTAAAGAGTTTCTTCCTAACATCCAATCTAAATCTGCTCTTCTCTAGTTTGAAGCCATTGCCCTCATCCTGTCCCTGCAGGCCTTTGTGCACAGTCTCTCTCCATCCTTCATGTAGTCCCCTTTAGGTACTGGCAGGTTGCCATTAGGTCTCCTTGGAGCCTTCTCTTCTCCAGGCTGAACGCTCTCAGCCTGTCCTGTAGCAGAGATGCTTCAATCCCTGATCATTTTCATGGCTTTCCTCTGAGCCCTCTCCATCAGATCCATGTCCTTCCTGTACTGAGAGCTCCAGATTCAGTACTCCAGGGGAGGTCTCACCAGACCAAATTGGCCTAANCCCAGCTGCCTGCAACCTCCCTTCAGGGAGCTGCAGAGAGCAATGAGGTCTGCCCTGAGCCTCCTCTTGTGCAGGCTGCACACCCCCAGCTCCCTCAGCCTCTCCTCACAGGGCTGTGCTCCAGGCCCCTCCCCAGCCTTGCTGCCCTTCTCTGGGCACCTTCCAGCACCTCAACATCTTGAATTAAGGGACCCAGAAGAAACTATCTGAGTAGTTAACTGCTTAGAGAAAAATCCAAACCTCAAAGTTTCAGGCATTTATTTTTTCTTTCCCTCCATCTTCTGAATGTTGTGGAACAGAAAAGGCTTTGTGGTGCCTCCAGCATGCCCTGGTTTTGTNCTTCTCTAGTTTGAAGCCATTGCCCTCATCCTGTCCCTGCAGGCCTTTGTGCACAGTCTCTCTCCATCCTTCATGTAGTCCCCTTTAGGTACTGGCAGGTTGCCATTAGGTCTCCTTGGAGCCTTCTCTTCTCCAGGCTGAACGCTCTCAGCCTGTCCTGTAGCAGAGATGCTTCAATCCCTGATCATTTTCATGGCTTTCCTCTGAGCCCTCTCCATCAGATCCATGTCCTTCCTGTACTGAGAGCTCCAGATTCAGTACTCCAGGGGAGGTCTCACCAGACCAAATTGGCCTAATCCCTTCTCTCCATCCACCACACTGCTTTTGATGCCATTGACCTCAACATACCCAAATTGTTTTGCAGCCTTCCAAGTAGATATTTTCCCCCCTCCCTCCCTGCCATCTGTCATGTATAAAGATAAAATTTCCCTGAGCAGAAACCTTTGGTAGTCTCAGCAAAAAAAAAACAACAAAGCAGCTCCTCCAAAGCATACACAATTTAAATAGACAGTGAGACAAGCAGAAGTGAATACAAAATGCATGGGAGGATGCTTTAGGGAAGCATTGAAACAGCAGAGATGAAAGAGAAGAGCAGGTTTGAGATGCTGGAGGAGCGAGGTCCAACTTTTAAAGAAAGGCTTCAGAGAAGATTCTATTTCTAGCCCTGTCAGTGAGCTGTGATGGGACCCTGGGCAAGATGTTTTGTGCCTTATCTTCTGCTGGCTCATCTGGTTTGGGTGTAACCTCTTTAGGGAAGGGAAGGCTTCTTGGTGTACTTTAGCAGTCCTAACAACATGANGGTGGGGTTTGGGGTTTGGGGTTTTAGCTCTTGTATGGGGGGAGAGGGAATTGCTGTTTGGGACTTTTACATTGGTGGTGGTTTGGAGGTTTTGTCATTGGTTTGGGGTTTATTGTTCACGTTTGGGGGTTCTTTCTGTTGTTGTTTGGGATTTGTTGTTGCTGTTTGGGGTTTTGTTGTTCTTAAAGGGTCTTTTGTCATTGTTTTGGGGGGGTTGTTATTATTTTGGGGTTCTGTTATTGCTTTGGGCTTTGGTGTTGTTCTTTGAGGTTGCTTTGGTGTTGTTCTTTCAGGTTGCTTTGTGGTTGTTCTTTCAGGTTGCTTTGTTGTTCTTTGGGGTGTTGTTGGGTTTGGGGTGGGTTTTGTTGCTTTGGGGTGGGGTCTTGGGATTTTATTTTGGGGGGGGTCTGTTGTTAGGGTTTTAATTGTTATTTTTGGGTTTAATTTTTTCTTTGCTTTCCTTTTGTTTTTATTTGAGGATTTTTTGGTTGTTTTGGGGGGATTTTGTTGTTTGGGGATTTTTTTTGTTGTTTGGGCTTTTTGGTGCTGTTGTTCTGGGTTTATTTTTTTGCTGTTGCTTGGGTTTTTTGGTTGCTCTTTGGGGATTTTTTGGGTTTGGGGTGGGGTTTGGGATGGTTTTATTTAGGGTTTTTTGGGGGAGTCTTTTGTTGTTGGGGTTTTTATTGTTATTTTTAGAGTTGATTTTTTTCTTGTGTTTTTTGTTGTTTGGGGGATTGTTTTGTTGTTGCTTGGGGCTTTGTTGCTGCTTGAGGCTGTGTTGTTGCTTGGGGCTTTGTTGTTGTTTGGGGTTTTGTTGTTGCTTGAGGTTTTGTTGTCTGAGGTTTCACTGTTTGGAGGTTTTTGTTGTTGTTTTGGGCTTTGTTATTGTTTTGGACTTTATTGTTTGGGGTTTTGGTGTTGTTTGGGCTTTTTTGNGACTTTATTGTTTGGGGTTTTGGTGTTGTTTGGGCTTTTTTGTTGTTTTAGACTTTATTGTTTGGGGTTTTGGTGTTGTTTTGGCGTTGTTATTGTTTTAGACTTTATTCTTTAGGGTTTTGGTGTTGTTTGGGCTTTGTTATTGTTTTAGGCTTTATTGTCTGGAGGTTTTTGTTGTTGTTTTGGGCTTTGTTACTGTTTTTAGGCTTTATTGTTTGGGTTTTTGTTGTTGTTTTGGGCTTTGTTACTGTTTTTAGGCTTTATTGTTTGGGCTTTTGTTGTTGTTTGGGGTTTGTTATTGTTTTAGGCTTTATTGTTTGGGCTTTTGTTGTTGTGGGGGATTTTATTGTTGTTTGGGGTTTTGTTGTTCTCGTTTGGGTCTTGTTGTTCTCATTTGGGTTTTGTTGTTCTCATTCTGGGTTTTGCTGCTGTTGTTTTGGGGTTTGTTGCTGTTTCTTGGGGTTTGTTGTTGTTTTTTGGGGGGGGTTGTTGTTGCTGTTTTGCTTTGTTTTCTCTTGGTTTGTTGGGGTTTTTTTTTGTTTGGTTTTTTTATTTGGTTGTTTTTTTGTTTGTTTTTTTTTTTTAGGGGGTTTTAAAGAATGAACTTTATGTGAATCCTGACTTCTTAAACTTGTAGCAGAATCTTTCAGCCAACTCCCTGCTCCTTTTTCTGCAGTCAAACAGCAGTCAAAGGCTCAAACCTATCCAAAATAACAACTTAGATATCAAAACACCAACTGTTAATATAACATGAATAGATGACCAGATTGCTCTTGTGACAGAAGTGGTCACAAGCTGTCTGCAAGGATAACAACTCATCATATGCTTTTCATTTTTTTTCCTCTCTGTACATTATGCCACTACCAGTGGGGGAAGCTTCCACCAGCCTCTGGGTTTCAGTGAGGAATTGGAGTCCATCTGGGTAGGGATTCATTACACGTCCAATAATGACAGCATCATATGGATGAGTTCACTGCTTGCAATGGAGGTGATCTGCAAACACTGGGAGGCATAAACACACATCCAAGAAGAAATGTTAACAGCCCTGGCTAGGGAAGTTAACAAAAACATAACAGTAAGATGGGGCTCACTCGTTGCCTTGGTGTGTACAGACTCAACAGGAATGAAACACACTGAAAGAATGAATAAATTCATAGGGTGGGTTGGGATGGAAGAGACCTCAAAGTTCATCCAGTTCCAACCCCCTGCCATAGGCAGGGACACCTCCTACTAGACCTGACTGCTCAAGGTCTCATCCAGCCTGGCCTTGAACACTTCCAGGGAGGAAGGCTTGAGAAATTGTTTGTGAGGTGGTTTTTTTTACCTAGCTCTGTCCTCAAATCCTGCTGCTTTTTATCCCCAATTACAATAATTATCATAAAAAACACTTCCACTCCCAGAAAGAATATAATGGGAAATTGATGAACTGCCAACATGCCTGATTTGACCCTTTAGACTCAATGAGAATGATCAGAAATTAGGTGATGACCTACAGGTCAGGTATTTCAGCACACTCAGATACCTCTCATGTGATGAAATGTTGAGGACCAATCCAGTTGTATGCAGGGAATAATCTGATCCCATTTCCATCTCCATTCCTTAACTCTTTCCCTGAAACTGCATCCAGCTACCTGAAGGGACATTGTGGAGAGGCTGCTGCTGGGCTCTGCTCACAGGCAATTGGAGACAGAACAAGGGGGAATGGCCTCAAGCTGAGGCTGGGGAGGTTTAGATTGGACATTAGGAAAATGTTTTTCATGGAGAGAGTGGTCAGGGACTGGAATGAGCTGCCCAGGGAGGGGCCGGCGTCACCCAGCCTGGCTGTGTTTAAGGTGGTTTGGATGTGGTGCTTGGGGCTATGGTTTAAGGTGAATGTTGCAGAGCAGGGTTCTAGGTTGGACTTGGTGATCCTGAGGGGCTTGGCCAACCTGCATGTGTCTGTGGTTCTGTGAAACACCTGGTGCTGGCAGCCTGCACCAACCTCCACAGCAGCCATTCCAAAGCCTCTGCTGAGGCTTTGCTGTCTGACCCAACATTACTGAAGGTAAGAATTAGAAGTAGGCTTCTGCTGAAAGAAAAAGAAACAATAAGGGAAGTTTTTAGCTGCCCTCCATGTTAGCAGCCACACACAGAACAGAATGCCAACCATGGTTGGCAAACATAAGAGATTTCATCTCCTAGCACATTTATTTATCCAGCTGACTACCATGCCTGTCACCTTGACAACAAGGCTGCTCTTGACAAATCTGGCAGCACAGGATGGCAGAAAGATCCCTACACAGGCTGCAATGCCATGGGAAGTGGCTGCCACTGCTTGGTGAAAAGGAACTCCAGAAGAGTAGCAAAAGAAGGGAGCTACAGGAGGAGAGAAGATCACCCAGATTCTCAGTTCATTGCTGCTTCTACTGCAGGAGAGACTTGGCTGTGGATATTTCTGAGGGTTGGTGATCACCTGTAGGTAATTAGGAAGCAAGTTCAGGCTGCCCAAGGAGGTGGTGGAGTCACCATCCCTGGTGGTGCTCAAGAACGTGGGGATATGGCACCTGGGGACATGGCTGAGTTGCTGTGGAAGCCTTAGCTTGAAGGTTAGACTCAATGATCTTGAAGGTCTCTTCCAGCTGAAGCAATTCTGTGATTCTATGAACCTGCTGAACACCATGGACCCAAGAGGTGTAAGCACTGAGTATAGATGAGGACTATGAACTCTGAGTACATCTGAAGGGTGAGGTAAACCAGTACAAAATTAGGACTGGACATAGAGTTTTGACTGGTGACTCAAGCCAGGGCAGATCTGCTTTGCAGGCTGTGATTAGGACAATCCACAGGGCACCAATGGTTCCTTTTGGGGCCCAAATCCAAACCTACCTCTATCCAATTCATACAAGCCTAAGAAAATCATCAGGAATAGTATCAGGAATGGTGTGGCCAG